>JAYESA010000011.1:46502240-47102240 GCA_036927795.1 Iris macrosiphon | reverse complement strand
AATAAACCTAATGATGCTACATGATAATGGGGTAGTCTCATAAACAAGGTCAATACAAATACATAAATAAAAACATACCGCGACGACACCGTCGTGTGCATTTTATATAACAGTTAAAATATGTGAACTAAAGACAGAAAATAAAGATGCATGCAACATGTGGAATATGAATAATAGTACAATGGCAAGGTATACTTGTCTGCTCTGAAAATGGATGAAGTCACAACTTAAGGCGTCGTCCGATCTACCCGTCACATAAATTAAACAAGTTAGGTTACAAAAGTGGGTGAATAGGTTCCTCCATTTTAATTAATTTTTAATTCTGAATAAATAACCTAAAATAGTATTTTAATCTTATTATAATCTGATTTTATTGTTAAATCCTAATTTTTGGCCAAAGAAAGTCAACTTTACGGATTTGTGATCCATGGTACGCAAATCGAGGCAATCCGTTGACAAAAAAGTCAACTAACTCAAATCCTGAATTTGCATATGGAATCCTATAGATTTTAATGCTACATGAATGCTAAAATTGATAGTTTCATAAAATCATAAGTCAGTAAAGAGTTATGGCCACAAGGGCGCACAGATGACAGTTTTCGGTGGTTTCCTATTTACGTCTACGTTGCACGAATTTTACAGTAGAATAAAATTATATTTTAAATTCTGTAAAAATACTTTTCTGGAATTTTATCATGTCAGCTTTCCGAAACTTCAAACGGTTCATAATTCCGAGTTCAGGATCTCCCAAAATCTCGAAAATACGAAAATGCGTCTGATTTTGGATAGCTGGCACTTTTGGAATATTATGAAAAAATAAGTTCTGAAATTAATGAAATAATTTATATATTCAGAAAACTAACCTTGATATGATTCTAACAAAAAAAACTGGAGCGCGTTTGGAGTCCGGAGCTAGGAGATATCGTCTTTTTAAGTCGTCATAACTACTAGAAAATGAGGCTGAATTTATGACAAATTTTGACTATTTTTGGACGAAAAAGAGAGGAGTTTGGGGATAAAAAATATGAAAGATGAGTTTATTCCATAAGTCTAATAGGTATTTATAATGGTGAAGATTGTTTAATTGAATAAGACTAGGATTGGCTAATTTAGATATGATTAGGATCAGTTTAAATAAGGATAGGATATGCATGAAGTTATTTTTCTAGTAGGCTCAGGATTTAAATTAATTTAAAATAGAGTTTGAGTTCATCTCAATAATTTATAATCTTAAATAGAATTAAATATAATACAAATAATTTATATATAATCTTATTAATATCTATTAAAACTAAATTAGCATCTATCTAATATTAAGACTTTATATATCCAAATAAATCCTCAATAATTCCAAAAATCCAATAATTACTTAAAATTCTAAATAAATTACAGAAAAATATATTTAAATATTTTAACTCTAAAATAAATTTTTGATAGTAACAACATTCAAGTATGGTCTCATACTAAATCATGGAAGTCCTAAAAATTTATGTTTCCTAAGTTTTAATTACCAAAAATTCTAGAAAATCTCCAAAATCTAAAATAATCTAAAATAATTCTAAATAAATATTTATATAAGTAAATTTATCAAGAAATTTATTTTCTAATTAACTAAAAGAATACTTTAAAGAAATTTAACATCTATAATAAATGTAATAATATAAAATATACACAAAATACCTATTTTGGGTGAGGGGGTTTACAATCTACCCAACTGAAAATAATTTTGTCCTCGAAATTAAAAATAAGGCATGGTTTGATAAATTATTCACATTTGTATATAAGGCAAGTCAATCATAATCTCTTCCAAAAATTTAAATAACGTAATATATTCAAATCCATCGCAATCACTTCAAAATTAAAATAACCACTGTTTAAATCAAAATTCAACCTGTCGTAATCTCTTCTCAATTTTTAAATAATCAACATCCAAATCTAACTCAAATCTATATGACATCCCACATCAAAATTTATATCGCAATTTTTAACTATCATAATCTCCTCTAGACTTTGAACAATAAATAATTCTAATCAAATCTTATTCCTATTCTCAACTTAAGAATTTTGTACTCTTCAAATATTTAAACTCAATTTACATCCTCAATATTTCAAATAGGTGACCCAACAATCAAAATTAAACTTTTAATTCAAATCATCAAATTATAAAATTTAAATCTAATTCACCAATTGTTCAAGTCTAAACTTCTATATTTATCCTCAAAATTTAAATCGATGATTCAACCTTCAATATTCAAAATTTAAATCATGTGCTTAAAGTATAAATATTTGGTCCGACGCATCAAGGTTTCAAAATTCATTAAGTACTCATCATCTAACTCCTTCTTCTAAAATTCTCTATATTTTAAAAATGACTTAATCTCTCCATCTAATCCTACTTGATCACAATCTGAAAGAATTTAACCTCAAATTAACAATACGACTTCTACCCAACTTAGAATTTACCCATCTATCATATAAGGTTATACACTTTAAGAAAAATATTCCTTAATTTATTTACTCATGTTATTCAATCCTCAAAACTTTAACACCAATTATATCATATATGATATACCCTTAATTACAAAAGAATAATCCTCAAGTATGCGATCGGCCTATGGGGCATATCTAGTACTCTCTGTGTATCAACTTATACCAAGCACGAGGTTTCGTCTTTCCAAAATAAGGGAAGACGGAAAGCAATGATGAAGAGTTCAAGGGAAAGGTAATAGAAATAGAAGTATGGGGATCAAGGCGTTTAAGGAATTCAAATGGGAATTGTCAAGTTAGTTGTGGATTAAAATTCTATTTTGGTAATTCTTTGTTTGCATGCTCGTATTAGTACAGTTATGTAACCGATACGATACGTTCAGACATGTCTAGAGGGCAAGTACATTCGTCTACTAATCACTATATATCTCAATCCACGTAAAGTAGTTATGCGAAGGGCAAACCAAGCGCACTAAGGTTAGCTAATACACTCATTCTGAAATATATTATTGTGGTTGATCAGGCCCCAATAACACATATGTCATGAACAAGCTCGATAAAATAATAAGCTTGCAAAAACTAGGCTATAATAGCAGCATAAGTCAATGTAGTATAGAAAATATAAGTACGCCAGATTATGATGAGAGATGTTACAAAATAATTCAAGTTCACAAAAGAAATAAGACTCTACAATCTCTACAGCTGTCATACTAATTTCTTGTCGAAGTCGCTAGTCGACCAAATAGGGGTATGGGCCTTTAAGTTCTACAGTCTGAATAAACATTATTATCTTATGCTAGCATACAGTAATGTCATTCGGTTATATTTTATTAATGAGTCAAAAAGGACTACGCGTTACTAGGTTATGAGGCATACTACCCAACTTAAAAGAATTAACTAATACTGTACTGCCTTAAGGATAAAGTAGAAACTCCTGTTAGGGTTTACGAGAAAAGGTCTTGGTACTTATTAGGGTATCCTATTGCATTATATTGGTAATGGTCATCTTAAGTCTTAATCATAGGGCTTATAGAACAAGTGTCAATAGCAAGAATGTAAAGGTTACTAGCCCTCAAGTGAGAGAGGATATAACTTATATGGAGATATTGTAAACACCCTAATTTTTCAGAATAAATTTTAATATAATATTTCCGGATTTTTGGTATTTTCTGGAAAATAACCAAGGTAATTAAGAGTTAAGAATTTTTAAATGCAGTTTATTGATATTTAAATATTATAGAAATAATATTTTATGGTGAGCAATGGGAAACCGGATGCAGGGTATTTTTTGGTATATTTATTGGACTCCGGAGGAGCGCCGTAGAGCCCTAAAACTATTGGCTTATTAAACCAAACAGCCTATCGGGTCGGATCAGAGCAGAACCCGACTCGAAACCCATTGGAAAGCCCTAGCTACCGGATTTTACTGTAGCAGTATAAAACCCCCTGCCTCGGTGAGCGGGCCAAGCCGCAACCCTAGATTCCGCAGCCGCCATCTCCTTCCCTACTCTCGACCCACCCCGGGCCAGCCCTAGCCGGAGCCGGCCAGCGTTCCTCCCCGTCCGTTCCGCTGTGCCACGCAGAACCTCGACCGGCCCCCGTTTCTCCCCGACCGGTCCGCGTTTCTTCCCGATCGGCCGCTTGAACCCCGACCGTCGACTGACCGAGCACTGCTCCAGCCAGTACGAACCCGACAGGGCGGTGCAGCCCAGGACCCCGACCGGACAGAACAGCCGAGAGCCGACCCTCGGTGCGGCACCCGATCGGTGCATTCGGCTGTGCACTCTCCTCCAGGCCGACCTCGACACCCCGGTGTTCGACCGCTCAGGTCAGGTTCTCCAGCCCCGCTCCATCCAGAAACCGCCGTAGCCCTACCCTCGGACACGGCAAACACGGACCCAGCAGCATCCCTGACCCAGGAATTCTCGACCAGGACGCGAGGAAGTACTCTCGGACATGTGAAAAAATGATTCACGGGGCCCTATTCAGGTACCGATTTCTTATACCTCGCAACTCCGTTCTCGATTCTGTCAGTTGCTACGCGTAGACTGTATAACCCTCTCGGTGCCCGTGCAACCCGCTCGATGCATCACGTCCTGTGGTGATCGCACACCGCGATCCAAAAATAGGAAAAATAACGCCCTGTTTCACTCCGGAACTGAGTGCGCCCCGCCAAACGGGACGACTTGGTCGAAAGCGGCCTTTACCGAACCGTGCGCAACGCTGATACGGTCGTGTGGGATTTCGCAGAAGTCGATTCGGATGTGCGTGCACACCGGAATCAACGCGTATCCGCCAACGACACCCCGTATCCGTCCTTTCTAGAATATGCTATAACTTTGTGTACACACGTCAGATCGAGACGAAACTTGTACCATCGGACTCGTAACAATACGCTGGTCCTGTGACCCAAGTTTGGTTCGATTCGGAGAACGTTGACAAAATTGCGTATCGTGGGCCCTATAGGCTCCACTTGACGAGCGATTTTGTGATCGGCTCATCGGAATCCAATTCTGGAAGTTCCGTTGGATTCGTATCATCGTTCCTGACTTGTAGACACTGAGTTTGACGAATTTGGAGACCTTTGACCCTGACACATTTTTTGGTGCAAAGTGGCCCACATGCGGACCCCGCTTTGGCCCGAAAATATCCTTTTTGCCCCTGTGTCCAAATTGGACGTAAGGACAGGCATTTCTAGCAGTTTGATATCTTCTGAGACTGTTGGTGATGTTTATTACAGATTTTGGAGGAGTACCCACAGGATCCACCGATACAGGGACAGTTGTTGGTATTCGGACATCAGGCAAGTGTACCTTGCCAAACTCTGCAGTATTGTTACATATTTTTCCTTGCTTCATTATATATCTGTGTATGCTTAACCTAGGACCGTTTGACGTACTTAGCGTCTGATTATTAGTCAGGTGCCAACATCGTACGCGGTGTTGTGTATTGTCATCTAGAGATGGACATTCGTGACACTTATCTTCTCGTACTTGTCTTACCAAGTACACTTTGACCCAGGATACTTGACACTGTTCATGAGACAGGATCTTCCAGAGATATTCGTGGTGATTCTGTATAGGATACAGGACTTGACAGAGATACTATATTCTTAGATACATTATGACTTGTGCATTAGTTATGATCCTGCTGACATGGACATAAGACGTTATGCTCATGATTTGTGTGGTTACATTGGGTGGAGAGAGACATACAGACTACAGGCTGATCATATATATACACCCCTACTATTGTGAGGCACAAGACTTTGAAGCCCGAGCTTGGCCCATTACTCATTATTACTGCTGCTACCGGCTCCCCTACACAGAGCTTGTAGTTGTTTCAGCCTGAGTTCTAGTGCTGCTCTCATCTTGCATATCACTTAGCTGGTTATTTAGTATTTCCTTATTGTTCCATCTATTGTGAGAGAGACCCACAGGCTACAGGTTGACTATGTTATGCCGGCTACTCAGTCTCCCGCTGAGCTAGACCACCTCATGATATCACTGCTACCGGCTCCCCTACACAGAGCTTGTAGTTGTTTCAGTCTGTACATTAGTGATGTTCTCTCTTGCATTTCACACAGATGTATACATACTTGCCCTATTTATTCTATTTATTCTCTGTACTGCATTTATTTGGCTTGAGCTTTTTTGTACCTTGCTATGTCCCCTGAGGACCTGGATCCGGATTATGTCCCCAGGATTTGAGGACGAGATCTATCCCGAGGTATACGGGACCGCAGCAGGAGCTGATCCAGGAACTATACCGCCATCCGAGGACGAGGTGTTGGCCGAAGACTTTTTTTGAGCATCCATGTTCCATGCTCAGTATTTATTTATTTCAGTCTTTTATATTCTGGTCTGTTGAACTATTGTACTAGATATTTATCGGGTTATTCCCCGAAGTACTTGTTGAGACTAGCTGATGATTTACATTTCTTATTTATTCTGTGGATCATACTTTTATACTTTGTATGGATGAGATTAGTTGTGCCATATTGTCGTAGACTTGTTTTTACAGCTTAAGTATGCCCTGATGGATCCATTAAATTGGGTTTGTCCATCGGTGCGTACTGCTGGCCATTGCTACGTAACTAGTCCCACGGTATTTTGGGACTGGGGCGTGACATGGTTTTTGTGGTGGCCCATGCAGGTCTACGACAAAATCGTTCGGTTTCAACTTAGGGACCGAACCAGCCTGCCCTAAGAATAGGATAAGTTCTAGGATCTCATCCATTATTTAAACCACTGTTGAACTCTATATCGAACTCGAAATTGTTACTTGATTTGCATCCTGTGTTGATTCCTCTATGCGTTCTTACAGTTTATCTTTTGGTTGTAGAGTAATGGATCCCAGGAACGAAGATGAGATTTCATTGGATACACCACATGACGCTGTGGTTACTTATATAGACGGAGTGACCCCAGGGAATGGAGGACAAGCATCGCAGAGCGATCAAACCGGTCAGCCTAATCCAAGGTTCCGGAGAGAGGACATCCCACCTCCACCACAGTTTACTCCACAGATGCCAGTTTTCCCGCCAGGGCAAGCCATGGACGGGCAACAGATGTTCCAGATAATGTATGCTATGATGCAAGCTCAGCAGCAAATTCAGCAAGAGGCCCATCGGCAGGAGGCTGAGTATCTGAGAACCAGTCTGGTATCCGCATTGGAGTAGGCAAATCCACCAGCGAGACGATCGACGACGGGATCTATCACCGACTTCCGTCAGCTCAAGCCTCGTACATTTTCTGGTAAAGAGGGGCCAACAGAAGTTCATGAATGGCTCACAAACATACAGCATCATTTGGAAGCCGCTGAACTACCGAAAGAAAAGTGGATGACTGCAGTCAGAATGCAGTTAACTGAGAATGCACATCACTGGTGGTTAGCAGAGGAGAGGAGGCTCGGGCAGGACCGAGTCACTTGGAAAGAGTTCTCCAGACTCTTCAAAGAGATGTATATTCCCGCAGTAGCACGGTCAGAGCTCAGAGACAAGTTCAACCGCCTTATCCAAGGCAATATGACAGTGGAAGAATACAATGCGGAATTCATTCGCCTCAGTCGCTTTGCCCCAACCTTGATTGCGACAGAGGAAGAGAAAGCTGAGAAATTCTTTGACGGGCTGAAGTTCGAGATTCAAAGATTGATTGGATCGGTCGCACCTACATCTTATACCGACGTTCTCGCAGCAGCACGACGCATGGGGCGCGTCACTAGAAGGGAGTCGAACCTGAAGAGGCCTATCAACTCAGCACCATCCAGGACAACACATGGGGATTCAGCAAAACGGACCCAGAGGATTGTGCCAGAGAGGACAGCACACAGGGCCATATCTCTCTCTACTTGTCACCACTGCGGCAAGATAGGTCACATTGAGAGAGAATGGAGACGCAAGTTGGGACTCTGCCTGGCTTGCGGGTCCAACCAGCATCAGACCAGAGACTACACCGAGCGCAGAGAGGGAGCACCGAGATTAGCTTTACCGGCACCACGACCAGCTTATCCGGCAGTAGGAGCACAGCAGACAGGAGTTGGAGGCATCAGGCCACCAGCCCCAGGAGGGAATCAACATAGACCACCCCTAGCACCACAGGCAGCTCTATTTCAGCAGGCTCAGCAGCAGAGAGGCCAAGCTCAGGGACGAGGTCAGGCATTCACATTAGCTGTGGAGGAGGAGGCTACAGCAGGTGAGGTCATCGCAGGTACTATTTTAGTAGCTTCATTACCAGCTGTAGCATTATTTGATTCTGGAGCATCGCATTCATTTATAGCAGCTAGCTTTGTTGCCACCCATAGAGTAGCTACCGCACCCCTTCCGAAGATGAAGAGAATTCTTACGGGAGGTGGAATTATTCCGGTTAGTGACGTCTGTAGATCATGTTCGGTAGTAGTTTGTGGGAGAGAGATGCGAGCTCAATTTTTGATCTTTTTTATGCCAGATTATGATGTTGTACTTGGTATGGACTGGTTAAGTCAGTACCATGCGACTCTTGATTGCCGACTTGGGCAGGTTATATTTAGACCGCCTGGACATCCAGAAATTGAGTTTCTTCGAGGAGCAGTAGAGCAAGGAGTTCAGCCTACTCTTAGGGTACTATCTGTAGAAGGGGAGACAAGTTACCCAAGAGTCATATCAGAATTTGTGGATGTATTTCCTGATGATCTTCCAGGTTTACCTCCTGATCGGGAAATAGAATTCACAATAGACTTAACTCCAGGAGCAGAGCCTATCACTTCCTCAGTATATCGGCTGGCACCTAAAGAGTTAGTGGAGTTGAAAGAACAGGTTGATGATCTTTTGGAGAAGGATTTTATTCGGCCCAGCATTTTACCTTGGGGAGCATCCATATTATTTGTGCCAAAGAAGGATGGAACAGTAAGGTTATGCATTGACTACAGGACACTGAATGCTGTGACCATCAAGAACAGGTATCCCTTACCACGCATTGATGATCTATTCGATCAATTGAGTGGTGCAAGGGTATTCTCGAAGATTGACCTTCGACCCGGCTATCATCAGATCAAAGTAAGAAAGGAAGACATCCCGAAGACAGCTTTCAGGACCAAGTATAGACATTATGAGTTCTTGGTGATGCCGTTTGGTTTAACCAATGCGCCAGCAGTGTTTATGAGTTTAATGAACAGAGTCTTTCATCAGTTCTTGGATAAATTCGTGGTGGTGTTCATTGATGACATTCTCATATATTCCAAGAGCCACGAAGAGCACGAGGAGCATCTCAGGATCGTGTTAGAGACTTGAGACAGTATTACTGGTGGCATGGAATGAAAAGGGAGATTGCAAGATTTGTGGCCAAATGCTTAGTCTGCCAGCAAGTAAAGGCCGAGCATCAGAGGACGGCAGGTATGCTACAGCCACTTCCTATACCAGAATGGAAGTAGGAGCACATCACGATGGATTTTGTCACCGAATTTTTGAGAAGCCCCAGCGGAAGAAACGCAGTATGGGTTATCGTGGATAGACTCACTAAATCGGCACACTTCTTGCCATTTAGAGTTGGACAGTCCACAGAGGTACTAGCCGACATGTATATGCGACAAATCGTCAAATTTCATGGAGTGCCGTTTAGTATTATATCAGATCGAGATTCAAGGTTTATATCTCATTTCTGGAGAAGCATGCAAGAGAGTCTGGGCACCAGACTCAAATTCAGCATAGCTTACCACCCACAGACAGATGGCCAATCGGAACGCACCATTCAGATCTTGGAGGATATGTTGCGATCATGTATGCTAGACTTTGGAGGATCTTGGGAAGATCATTTGTACTTGGTGGAGTTCTCCTACAATAACAGTTATCAGGCCAGCATTCAGATGGCACCATTCGAGGCATTATACGGAAGGAAGTGCAGATCGCCTATATGTTGGAGTGACGTTGGTGAACGTCAAATACTGGATCCAGAATTGGTAACACAGATAGTGGAAAAGGTGAAACAGATTCAAAATCATCTACGAGCAGCTCAGGACAGACATAAGCATTGGGCAGATACACACAGGCGTCCCCTAAAGTTTAAAGAAGGAGAGCACATGTTCTTGAGGATTTTGCCCACTCGGGGTACTATCAGATTCGGGAGCAGAGGCAAGTTGAGCCCAAGGTATATTGGGCCGTTTGACATTCTAGAGCGCGTTGGTGAGGTGGCTTATCGTCTTACATTACCTCCATCCTTAGAGGGAGTGCATGACACGTCTCCCAGCTGCGAAGGTACGTGACCGACCCAAGTCACGTAGTCGATCATTCAGAGATCGCAGTGGGCCCAAGCTTGAGATATGAAGAACAACCAGTTGGCATCCTCGACGCCAGTGAGAAGACATTGCGGGGACAGACAATCAGATTGGTTCGTGTAGCATGGAAACACCAATCTCCTGGCGAATCGACTTGGGAACGAGAAGATAGTATGCGCCAGCGTTACCCCACTTGTTTGAGGAGGCAGTGGTAAACTAAGCAACCTTGTATTTCCATAATTCTTTTTGTAATAGCTTATTCTTTGATTGCGAGGACGTAATCCTTTTAAGGAGGGAAGATTGTAAATACCCTAATTTTTTAGAATAAATTTTAATATAATATTTCCAGATTTTTGGTATTTTCTGGAAAATAACCAAGGTAATTAAGAGTTAAGAATTTTTAAATGCAGTTTATTAATATTTAAATATTATGTAAATAATATTTTATGGTGAGCAATGGGAAACCGGACGCAGGGTATTTTTCGGTATATTTATTGGACTCCGGAGGAGCGTCGTAGAGCCCTAAAACTATTGGCTTATTAAACCAAACAGCCTATCAGGTCGGATCAGAGCAGAACCCGACCTGAAACCCATTGGAAAGCCCTAGCTACCGGATTTTACTATAGCAGTATAAAACCCCCTGCCTCGGTGAGCGGGCCAAGCCGCAACCCTAGATTCTGCAGCCGCCATCTCCTTCCCTACTCTCGACCCACCCCGGGCCAGCCCTAGCCGGAGTCGACCAGCGTTCCTCCCCGTCTGTTCCGCTGTGCCACGCAGAACCCCGACCGGCCCGCGTTTCTCCCCGACCAGCCCGCGTTTCTCCCCGATCGGCCGCGTGAACCCCGACTGTCGACTGACCGAGAACTGCTCCGGCCAGTGCGAACCCGACAGGGCGGTGCAGCCCAGGACCCCGACCGGACAGAGCAGCCGAGAGCCGACACTTGGTGCGGCACCCGATCGGTGCATTCGGCTGTGCACTCTCCTCCAGGCCGACCTCGACACCCCGGTGTTCGACCGCTCAGGTCAGGTTCCCCAGCCCCTCTCCATCCAGATGCCGCCGCAGCCCTACCCTCGGACACGGCAAACGCGGACCCAGCAGCATCCCTGACCCAGGAATTCTCGACCAGGACGCGAGAAAGTACTCTCGGACACGTAAAAAACAGATTCACGTGGCCCTGTTCAGGTACCGATTTCTCACACCTCGTAACTCCGTTCTCGATTCCGTCAGTTGCTACGCGTAGAATGTATAACCCTCTTGGTGCCCGTGCAACCCGTTTGGTGCATCGCGTCCTGTGGTGATCGCACACCGCGATCCAAAAACAGAAAAAATAACGCCCTATTTTATCCCGGAACTGAGTGCGCCCCGCCAAACGGGACGACTTGGTCGTACGCGATCTTTACCAAACCGTGCGCGACGCTGATACGGTCGTGTAGTATTTTGCAGAAGTCGATTCGGATGTGCGTGCACACCGAAATCAACGCATATCCGCCGACGACACCCCGTATCCGTCCTTTCTGGAATATGCTGTAACTTTGTGTACATACGTCAGATCGAGACAAAACTTATGCCATCAGACTCGTAGCAATACGCTGGTCCTGTGACCCAAGTTTGGTTCGATTCTGAGAACGTTGACAAAATCGCGTATCGTGGGCCCTATAGGCTCCACTTGACGGGCGATTTTGTGATCGGCTCATCGGAATCCAATTCTGAAAGTTCCGTTGGGTTCGTATCATCGTTCCTGACTTGTAGACACTGAGTTTGACGAATTTGGAGACCTTTGACCCTGACACATTTTTCGGTGTAAAGTAGCCCACATGCGGACCCCGCTTTGGCCCGGAAATGTCCTTTTTGCCCCTGTGTCCAAATTGGACGTAAGGACAGGCATTTCTAGCAGTTTGATATCTTCTGAGACTGTTGGTGATATTTATTACAGCTTTTGGAGGAGTACCCACAGGATCCACCGATACAGGGACAGTTGTTGGTATTCGGACATCAGGCAAGTGTACCTTGCCAAACTCTGCAGTATTGTTACATATTTTTCCTTGCTTCATTATATAGCTGTGCATGCTTAACCTAGGACCGTTTGACGTACTTAGCGTCCGATTATTAGTCGGGTGCCAACATCGTACGCGGTGTTGTGTATTGTCATCTAGAGATGGACATTCGTGACACTTATCTTCTCGTACTTGTCTTACCAAGTACACTTTGACCCAGGACACTTGACACTGTTCATGAGACAGGATCTTCCCGAGATATTCGTGGTGATTCTGTATAGGATACAGGACTTGACAGAGATACTATATTCTTAGATACATTATGACTTGTGTATTAGTTATGATCCCGCTGACATGGACATGAGACGTTATGCTCATGATTTGTGTGGTTACATTAGGTGGGGAGAGACACACAGACTACAGGCTGATCATATATATACACCCCTACTATTGTGAGGCACAAGACTCTGAAGCCCGAGCTTGGCCCATTACTCATTATTACTGCTGCTACCGGCTCCCCTACACAGAGCTTGTAGTTGTTTCAGCCTGAGTTCTAATACTGCTCTCATCTTGCATATCACTTAGCTGGTTATTTAGTATTTCCTTATTGTTCCATCTATTATGGGAGATACCCACAGGCTACAGGTTGACTATGTTATGCCGGTTACTCAGTCTCCCGCTGAGCTAGACCACCTCATGATATCACTGCTACCGGCTCCCCTACATAGAGCTTGTAGTTGTTTCAGTCTGTGCATTAGTGATGTTCTCTCTTGCATTTCACATAGATGTATACATACTTGCCCTATTTATTCTATTTATTCTCTGTACTGCATTTATTTGGCTTGAGCTTTCTTGTACCTTGCTATGTCCCCTGAGGACCTGGATCCGGATTATGTCCCCAGGATTTGAGGACGAGATCTATCCCGAGGTATACGGGACCGCAGCAGGAGCTGATCCAGGAACTGTACCGCCATCCGAGGACGAGGTGTTGGCTGAAGACTTTTCCTGAGCATCCATGTTCCATGCTCAGTATTTATTTATTTCAGTCTTTTATATTCTGGTTTGTTGAACCATTGTACTAGATATTTATCGGGTTGTTCCCCGAAGTACTTGTTGAGACTAGCTGATGATTTACATTCCTTATTTATTCTGTGGATCATACTTTTATACTTTGTGTGGATGAGATTAGTTGTGCCATATTGTCGTAGACTTGTTTTTACAGCTTAAGTATGCCCTGATGGATCCATTAAATTGGGTTTGTCCATCGGTGCGTACTGCTGGCCATTGCCACGTAACTAGTCCCACGGTATTTTGGGACTGGGGCGTGACAGATATGGGTTCAATTACATGATTTAAAACTAAGGTATAACCATAAAATTATAATCTAAATGAACAGCTCAACTATCAAATTCTTGCTACTCAATACATAATTTTAAAATTTAAGATTACAACTATAATTCTAGGAAACTATATATCATATCATAAAAGAATTCATTTGGCCTACAATCATAAGGGTTAGGTGGCACAAATTGAAAGATGAAGAAAAGAAAAACATAATTAGTCGTCGCACAAATAGCGAGCGCTAAAGTTTTGGAGGAACAAGATATAAAATTAAAAATTGAGGGACTCTTGATAATATCATGGTTTCTAAGGGAAAGGGGTATGCTAGTCTCTGTGTTTGAGGTATGATTAGAAAAATATTTTATGCATTGCTCTTGGCTTTCTAAGGTACTGTCTGCTTATCTCAAGACAAGAATCTAAATTTATAGTTCTCCAATACTTATCTAACTGCGAAGGTTAGGTTCAGTCATAATATTCAATTTTGGTTTTCTATTGGTTCCTCAATACTAGGGTCAATATTATGGTAAAAACTCCTAACTAACTATAGTAGTGTTTATACTAATCTCAAGTCTTTATAAATACATCAAGGGGTGATGGCAAACCAATCTATAGATAAGGGGTGCTAGTGTTCATTAGATATTCTAACTTAGTGGTGTGTCAACACTCTAGTGGTACTCTTAATAGGAAGGTTACCTTACTTATCATCTAACAATAGGGACTTATATATTCTAGGAGAGGCTATACTCAAGAAACTAATAGGGAAGCACATGAATCAAGCAGGATGCAAATTATTCAAATGTGATGGATTGGAAGGAGGATGAGTCGTAGCCAATGTGGATGAGATCATATACTCTAGTCCTAGGTGCAGGCTTGTTCGATACAGTAATGTAACCGAGACAATATACTCTCGACCTGCATGGGCCACCACAAAAACATGTCATGCCCCAGTCCCAAAAATACGTAGGACTCGGACACGTAAGCATGCCAGCCGTATGGATATAGCAACTCTAATATATGGAAACCAAATCCACACATACGCTGTAATATGAATATCAAATCCACAAGTGGTATAAACATATGTCACAAGTCACAGGGTACAATCTAAATCTCATGCACAGAAAATCAAATATAAATAAATAACCAGTATCTATGAAACTAGATCTCAATAAGAAGTATCTAAGGATGATAGTTGGATGGAAACAAATCCACTACCAACTCGAATATAAGAGAAAATACAATATGAGTACAACACAATAAATCACAATATGAGAATACCAGCTAACAATTACGGGCTCGAAGAGAAGACATCCTCGAAACATCTGTAACCATCCGAATCTGCGCTCCTACGAATACTCAAGAACAGATACACCTGGCAGGGGACCAGGTCCTTAGAGGGACATAACAAGATACTTAAACATATGCCAATAAAGTAATAAAATAAATTTACAAAGGGGTCGCCTAACCGTCTATGTGAATGCAGTTAAGAACAACTTTCCCCACAAGTGAGCTATCTGGCTGAAAACTGGGATTTGGCATGATTCTCTTTTGGGGATCCAGGGGCCCAAAGGCACGTCGTCTTTTGAACGGCGGAGGCCCGCCAATGTACATAATATATATAAGGGTCATCACCACCCGTATCTCCGACGGAGAATCTGGGCGCACAAAAAAAAGTACAAAGGAGCTCAAATGCGGTACTTGTTGTTCTCCCCACCCCATGCTATAAATATGTCACATCCATGACACAATATGGTTCATAGCCTATCCTTAGTACCCTGGCTCAATCCTGCAACCAAACAAGGACAAGGATGGGACCACCGTACTACAATAGGCTATGCCCCTAAACCTCTAATAACTGCTAGGTCTACTAGCATGCAAAGTTTCTAACAACGGTTATTCCTAACGCACGGCCCACACGTATAGGAGGCCAAACCTGCACGCAAGTCCATGATCTACATGAGAATCACCACTCGTGTAATAATTATGTCATGGCCAATGAACCTAATGATGCTACATGATAATGGAGTAGTCTCATAAACAATGTCAATGCAAATATATAAATAAAAATATACCGCGACGACACCGTCGCGCGCATTTTATATAACAGTTAAAATATGTGAACTAAAGACAGAAAATAAAGATGCATGCAATATGTGGAATATGAATAATAGTACAATGGCAAGGTATACTTGTCTGCCTCTGAAAAAGGATGAAGTCACAACTCAAGGTGTCGTCCGATCTACCCGTCACATAAATTAAACAAGTTAGGTTACAAAAGTGGGTGAATAGGTTTCTCCATTTTAATTAATTTTTAGTTCTGAATAAATAACCTAAAATAGTATTTTAATCTTATTATAATATGATTTTATTGTTAAATCCTAATTTTGGTCCAAAGAAAGTCAACTTTACGAATTTGTGATCCATGGTACGCAAATTGAGACAATCCGTTGACCAAAAAGTCAACTAACTCAAATCTTGGATTTGTGTATGGAATCCTATAGATTTTAATGCTACATGAATGCTAAAATCAATAGTTTCGTAAAATCATAAGTTGGTAAAGAGTTATGGCCACAAGGGCGCACAGATGACAGTTTTTGGTGGTTTCCTATTTACGTCTATGTTGCACGAATTTTATAGTAGAATAAAATTATATTTTAAATTCTGGAAAAATACTTTTCTGGAAGTTTATCATGTCAGCTTTCCGAAACTTCAAACGGTTCATAATTCCGAGTTCAGGATCTCCCAAAATCTCAAAAATACGAAAATGCGTCTGATTTTGGACAGCTGGCACTTTCGGAATATTCTGGAAAAATAGGTTCTGAAATTACTGAAATAATTTATATATTCAGAAAATTAACCTTGATATGATTCTAACAAAAAAAAACTGGAGCGCGTTTGGAGTCCGAAGCTAGGAGATATCGTCTTTTTAAGTCGTCATAACTACTAGAAAATGAGGCTGAATTTATGACGAATTTTGACTATTTTTGGACGAAAAAGAGAGGAGTTTAGGGATAAAAAATATGAAAGATGAGTTTATTCCATAAGTCTAATAGGTATTTATAATGGTGAAGATTGTTTAATTGAATAAGACTAGGATTGACTAATTTAGATATGATTAAGATCAGTTTAAATAAGGATAGGATATGCATGAAGTTGTTTTCCTAGTAGGCTCAGGATTTGAATTAATTTAAAATAGAGTTTGAATTTATCTCAATAATTTATAATCTTAAATAGAATTAAAGATAATACAAATAATTTATATATAATCTTATTAATATCTATTAACACTAAATTAGCATCTATCTAATATTAAGATTTTATATATCCAAATAAATCCTCAATAATTCCAAAAATCCAATAATTACTTAAAATTCTAAATAAATTACAAAAAATATATTTAAATATTTTAACTCTAAAATAAATGTTTGGTAGTAACAACATTCAAGTATGGTCTCATAGTAAATCATGGAAGTCCTAAAAATTTATGTTTCCTAAGTTTTAATTACCAAAAATTCTAGAAAATCTCCAAAATCTAAAATAACCTAAAATAATTCTAAATAAATATTTATATAAGTAAATATATCAAGAAATTTATTTTCTAATTAACTAAAAGAATATTCTAAAGAAATTCAACATCTATAATAAATATAATAATATAAAATACACACAAAATACCTATTTTGGGTGAGGGGGTTTACAGAAGTCCTTCGAGCCTTTGAATCAAAGCTCGACATTGTAAGAAGTATGCAAGCCTTCAGATCAAAGCTTGTGATTCACTACTGGTGATTATAGTGGATACAACTTCGAGCAAGAGTTCTTGAGACTGGACTAGTCCTCTCAGAAAAAAATTAGTATACATCACGGTGTTTGAGTTTGCTCTATCTTACTCTTACTACTTCATATTACTGTCTTGTATATATAATGTTAGTTGCCTTCACTCTGCTTAATTTTTAATTGGATAGATTATTCTACTGCACTCTCTTTACCCCCATCAAGAGTTTCCATCACGATCCTTCAAAAGAGTCCTAAAAAATTGGATTCTTAACAAGTCTATATACAAAAAAGATAAAGATAAAAAAAGAAAAAGAAATATGAATCGTAGAGGGATAAGGATTCTATGCTACATCAGGCGCATCGTCTTTCACTGCTAGGCTATCAAATTCTCCTCGATATCTGAACCGACATAATCTTTTTGAATTCTCGAAGAGACACCAACACATGGGCACAAAAATGTAGGCATCTATTTTGCCTCTAACCGTAGCATGTCATGTAAATCAAGACGCATGATTCATCATCATTAATGTGTGATTAATCACATTAAATTTTGGGCGTATAATATCTCAAAAATCAAGGCGGAATCTGCGCGTGGGTAGCCATAAATGCGATATACTATGCAAAAGCTTGCGCCTATAAATAGAGGGCTATAGAGGAGAGAGAGAGAGAAAGACTTGCTACTGTTTGAATCTCTTTCTTTCTCTCCATGCTTAAAAATTCTCTATATCCCCATGACTTTGAGTCTATTTCCTCATCGACAAGTTTTACAGCAATGACCCTCAGTCCTATGCCGTCAACTGCTTGTACTAATATACGGTCGTCCATAGAGGGTATTGAAAGTAGATCGATCTTCATTCGCATATGCATACCTAAAAATAGAGACACAAGTTGTGTTGTCCGTCGCATGGATGAAAAATCATTATGAACATGCACGGACGAAAATACACTACTAGCATGCATGGTCGTTGCTAAAAATATTTGTCATGAATATGCGCTGTCAACAAAGCTTTTTCTTGTGCGCATGGATGTAGTTGTCTTGGGACACTCATCATGAACATGCACAGGGAAAATATGTGCATCTGTCATGCACATGGATGTAGTTATCTTATTAAGATACTACATTATGAACATATTCGACAGTTATTATGCACACATGTCCAAAAACTTGCTTGCGCACATGAGCTGATTTATGTATATGTGTAGGGGCAGATTATTCTGAGACTTATATAATTTTAAGGATTTGCTCATCATTGTACGCGACCCCATATGTTCATATCTTATTTATGTGCATAGCTCTTTTGCATATGAAGCTTTCCTTCTTGAGATACTCCTTATTGGAAACCGATTTATGCTCTTCATGCAGAGTCCGCTCCAATTTATGCCAATCATGATGGAGCGTGGAAGGATATCATAAACATCTTCGTTCGAAGAGAGTACCAACTTTATGTGGAAGCTCGCCAAGAAATGGAAAAGAACCTCACTGATAACAAGCAAAGTTGTCCTTGTTCATCCATCATGCTAGCTGTATTTTTCCTCGAAATGAGGCTTGCCGCCATTTGTATAGCCACGATGTTGATTATAGGGTTTGGATTGATTCCTAATCAAAACTTTGTCTGCAACATATGGCCAGCTCCTCCGTACAAGGTATAGAACATCGTACGGTGGCCATGTCTGTAACTAGACAAGGAGATGCATACTATAAGCAAGTCACTTAGGGTCACACAACACATCTATTATCTCAATCAGTCAAGCAAGAATAATAAACATAAAACATATATGACAAGGAAGTAAGGCATCCCAAACGCACTGCCACGATATTCTGGAAATCAGTTGTATAAAATAAGAAAGCTGGCAGAGTATCAAAAGTACATGACCATGATCAGCTGTAGTCTGATTAATTAAAATCACGTAGGGAAACTAAATGTCCAGATTCACGGCTATCAAGTGCCGGTGGCTAAACGCCCAAAATAAATAAAGTGTATAATAACGAGCAGGAAAGAATAAATTCACTCATTTTCTTCAATGACCATCCGTCTGGTGCGCTCCATTGTTCAGGGGAAAGTATGCTTGATCCTCGGGTGCTGGCTCTAAACCTGGCCATGCAAAACTAGTGGGGTTAGACCCCAAATAGCAAGTACCACAAATGAAGCACTAATGAAAAAATAAAACCAGGTTATGAAATAGATATATATAGTTCTGTTTTGTAGTTTTGGTTCATAGCCTGTTGTGACACAATAATCTAACCCTACAACCAAACACGGACAAGGGTTAGACTATCGCACCGTGATAGACCATATCCTTAGACTATTTGACAGCAAATACAATACACAAACAAACTCAATAACATAATTGGCCAATCACTTGTACGACTTATTAGATGGAGTCCGGGTTATCCCATAGATATTATGCATATAAAAATCCTCAGATCGAACCAGGTACTAGCAGGGTTAGCCGAGCCATAAAATACCGCATAGCACATAGTATTGCGCACCGGTCCCTCGCAAGGCTACCGTGCTAAGATCGCATAGAACACATAGTATAGTATAATATTCGGATATTGCCATCCTCTAATGGGGACTTAAACAATATCCATGGGGACTAGCCTGCACACCCCAATTCAGATGACTGGAGGTGGCTAGTTCGGCACGATCTCGAGATTCCATTCCCTCCCAATGCTCTATAATTTTAGTTGCATAGTTAAATCTATTATTAACTGGAATCACATAGCATGGTCATATGGTATTAACCTTATATATCGTACCATAGTATGGCCATGCTAGATACAAATTCACTTGTCACTTTGTAGTTCAACTTGGATTTACCCCAGCATGATGCAACAATCAACAGATCATAGCCACACTTGGTTATTGACCAACTATCATGTCCATGCTGGAGGAATTTATTATATCACATGTCGCTTAGCACGTAGGCATACCTCGGTGTGAAACATGTAACATAATCACGTAGAAACACTTAGCACGTAGGAATACATAGCACGTAGTAAGTGTATCAGCACGGATACCAATAGTCGAGTTAAGTTACCAATCATTGGTAAATCACATGAGTCCCAGCACATTGCAATACGTAGGTCGAGTCAGGCACATAGGTAGTCATAGTCACTTGGCCACATGGTCTATATCTATTCATAGTCGGGTCAAGCATATAATCAGGTTCAACACATGGTCACTTAGTTCTCATGCATTCTAATCATCAATCTCACACTTAGAATCATAAAAAAAATCCAATCAAGCATCAAACCGAGAAAAATCAACAAATCATGCACACATGGCTGTATAAGGTCAGGGACGCATAGAGTCAGTATCGCATAGGATCAGGCCGCATAGAGGTCATGCCACATGGCCGCATGGGTCGCATAGGTCGTATAGGTCGCATAGGAAGTTGGGTCACATGAGTCGCATGAGTTCAGACCGCATAGCCGCAAGAGTTTAGACTACATGACCGCATGAGTTCAGACCGCATAGTCGCATGGTCGTTCATCTCCCCCAACAGCAGGTTTAGTCATGGCAGACAGCTCCCAAAAATCGAAATAATATTGTCTTCATAAAAACTCTATTTTAACTTTGAATCAAGTGAACCAAAAGCCAAAATACTCAAAATAAAGTGCTCCATCCATCTCAAAACTATTTTTCAAAAATACTATATTTTAGTATATCAAAACCACCAAAAATCAAGGAACCCATAAAAAATTCTAAACTTCAATTGTAGATCTACTCAAATCCACCCATTAAAACCGAAAACTCCAAGTACTAAAAGTATTTAGAATCATAGTGTGCACATATTAGACTAATAAAATGTAAGAAAAGAGTAAGAATTGAAAATCAAGAGATTTTTTCATGTAGTGCAAGATGTATTTGCCTAGAAATCAAAGAAAGAGGAAAAAAAATAAAGAATGGGGAAGAGAGAGAAATAAGTTAGCTTATATAGCTAGGGTTTGAGGTTTAGACCATGGGTTTAACTCATGACCAAACCAACCCAACAATTAAATTATGGGTCTAATTGAACCGAAGAATGGGTCTATCTCCATGACATGCAACCTAATTAACATTCAAGTAACAAATAATATAAGTAAAAAAACTAATATGTTCCAAATACGTATATCGAAAACAAGGAGTGACATTTATGCAGGCCCAGTTATGCATCCTCCATCATGTGCCTTTAATATTGTCCTTCAATGCAATATTTTTTATGTACTGTGGTTTGCACTGGAAAAATTTGATGGAGAAAGTTCTAAATGTAATAGATTTTCATCATATATAATCATGATCTTGAATATCAAATAAAAATCTTTATTTTGCTCTGCAAAGATTTTTTTGTGTGTGTCCAAAACATTTTCTGTGAATGCGGATATGAGTGTGAACATTCTACTATAGGTGATATGGACGTAGTAAAATACCACCCTCTTTGGGAAAAATAGTAGAATAATTTCTCAAGGAAACTTTAAGTGGACTTATTATCTATGACATACCGAAAACTAGGTACATATAATAAGTTTGAAACTAAGACACTATCAGAGGTAATATGGAAGTGATAGCTAGGTATTAGTAAACAAAATGTTTTCTCATAGGTAATGTGGACATGACAAACTCCCGATTTAGGATCCTACTAGAAATTTTAACATATATGTTCAGAGGTAATATAGACATGACAGAATGTACTATAAAACTCTGCGGGGATACAAATTTTGTAAAAAATAATTCAGATGTGATATGGACATAACTGTTTTTGCAGTATAATAAACTCTGTTAAGGAATTGATTATTTCTAACTCAGCTTTTAGGACAACTGGCTCTAAAGATAAGTTTACTCCACTACGGAGAAGGAAAGAAGACGGTTCAGAGGTGATATAGACATGAACCATTTTCGAGAATATCTTAATCTAGCTGGGGATAAAATATTCGAGAATATATTATCTCTAATCCAATTGGGGATCAGAAATAAGACATGCTTAGAGCGATTGGGCTATAAGAATAAGTTTACTTGCTGGGAGAAACTTATTTTGTGATCTCAACGAGAAAGTTTCATAGGATCTGAGGACTATTCCACTGGAGAATTTTGGAGGATCTATTACCTATTATGTATCCAAGGCTCTTGAATACAGATAATAGCTCAAGATAAACAATATTTTACAAAGAAATTCATCAATTCTCCCATGAGAATTACTAACTCTACTAGAGATTATCAATGCTAGGGAAAGCAAAGGCGTGCTTTCTGAAATGTTTCGGGTTTACTCTGCTAGAGATTACCTATAACTCTGTTGGGAAACTTTCAATTCTGTTTAGAGAATTTCTAACTCTGCCAAGAATCCAAAATTTTGTCGATGAGGTTTTAGGTGTATCTATAATCCATAATGCATCAAAGATTCTTGAATATGGATAATATCTTGAAAATATTATGCGGGGGATAAATGTCTCACTGTACATTTTTTACATTCACTACACATACCCGTTGGGGATTAAACATAGTACTTCTTTAGAAATTTTCTATTGATTGACATCATAAGCCAATCTCCGTTAGGCTTTGCGAGCCTATAGGCGCCGTTGGAATACACTGACTCCACCACGAATGAACCTTCCTATTTAGGCTTGAATTTACCCTTGGATTTTTGTGTCATGAACACCGGTCTTCTCACTACTAAGACGAGGTCACCAACTTAGAATATTCTTTCTTTCACTTTTTTGTTAAACACTTTAGAAATACGTGCTTATTATAGCTCAATGCACTGTTGAACCAACATGCTTTTTTATCAAGCGCCTCCAGTTCTTGTAACCGTAAACGATAGTTGTCTTCGATTGTTAACTCACTGGAGAGGGCTATTCGGAGAGAGAAATTCTGAATCTCCAGGGAAAGAACTGCTTAACTCCCATAAACTAGGGCGTATGACATACTGCTAGTCGAGTCCGGACCATTGTGCGGTAAGCCCAAAGACATTCACCAAGCTTCTTGTTCCAGTCATGTTTATTGTAATAAACAAACTTTTTCAATAGCTTGATTATTATCTTGTTGAAAGCTTTTGCTAAACCATTCATTGTTGGATTGTAGATAGTTGAAGCTATATTTTGAATTTGGTTCTTATCATTATATGACTTGCAAATTGTGGAGCATTATCATAGATGATCCTTCGGGAAAGACCTAAATGATAGATGACGTGATGATTAACGAAACTAATCACGTTGGATGTCTTAACTTCAATGAGCAGTATAGCTTCCGCCTACTTGGAGAAGTAATTGGTTATAGCTAGGATGAACTGATGTCCTCTGGTCAAGGGTGGGCTGATCGAACCGATGATATCCATGTCCCATGCTTCAAATGACCATGATGCGGCCGTCGGATGGAAAAACTCCAAAGGTTGATGGATAAAGTCAGCATGTATCTGACATGCCTTTTATTTTCTTGCATATTCTACGACATCTGCTACCATAGTAGGCCAATAGTAACTCATACGCCTGAGATAATCCTGTAACTTAGGGTCTGGTTGGTGTGCACCATAAGTAGTTGGATACAAGAGAAAGTTCTCATCTGGGTAAACTTTTGGAACAAAATTGGTAGTTTGAGGGAGTAGAAAAAACTCGATTTCAACAAAGGTAACATCCCGCGACATAATATAGCTTTTCAAAGTTGGAAAAAAATAACGATACCCTTTTTTATCCTCCGGATACCCAAGAAATATACACTTAAGTGCATTCAGATCCAATTTAGAAAGAGTGAGACGAGTATCTCGAACATAACACAAGCAGCAAAAAAAATTGAGAGGTAGAGAAAATGACACACGATTTGGATATAACCGAAAAAAATGGAGTATTACTGTTGAAAATAGTAGATGACATACGATTGATCAGATAACAAGCTATAAGGACCGTATCCGACCAAAATTTTCTGGTGGTACGTGTATGAAACATAAGAGCACATGTTGTGTAACCCCTCCTTTCTAGAATTTTAATAAAATATTTTTTCAAATAAAAATTCCCAGTTCAAAAATATATTCCTAAAAACAAATATTAAGTCAATATTAAGTTTTTATTATTAGCTTCAAATATTTATAGCTTGAAATTATTTTTAAAATAAATTTCTTAAAAAACAAAACATGTTTTAAGATAGTAATAATAATAATAATAATAGTAATAATAATAATAATAGTTAAGAGGAGGGAAGCATCTAGAAAAAGAATCTAGAATAATATGTCTAACAACCTTCTAACTAACTAGGATATAGAAACCTCCTTGAAACTCTCTAAATAGGACCCTAAATTTCCATTAGCTTTTATTCCCAAACCCCATTCGGTTTCCAAACCAATCCCCAAAGCCCTGCCCGTTATTCCCCAAACCCATTCCCTTCAGCTTGTTGGCTCGGTCTTGTGGGTCAAAACCTACACAACCATCCTCTGTGGTTCAAGAAACCACAGAACCATTTCCCTGTTCTTTTCCCACACGAAAGAAACCAAGACCGAGAGCAGAGCTCGAGAGCTCGCTATGGCGATCTGAAGACTGGAGTAGCGGCTTCGACTTCTTCTCGGCGAATCAGCAGCGCTCCAGCGAACGACAACGTGACCCGCCGCGTCCCGACGGCTTCTCGACGAAGCACAACAGTTTCCGACGACAAACACGACTGCTTCATCCGATCGACCCAAACTCCGCCGAGCACGACGATAGTGACGGGGACTTCTCCGGTGACGACAAGGCGAGGTTCTGTGATCGGTTAGTCATTCTCTTTGTTCTTCTATTTGATTTGATATTGTGTTCGGTTTGATCGATCGGATCGAAAGGATTGACCGATCTGTGTTCTTTAGATCGAACCTGATGTCTGTATCGATCTGAAGTTTTGATTGGTTGATTCGATTCAATTTTTGTTTTCAACTGATCTTGATCGATTTAATTTTCGTGATCAGTAGGTTTTGATTTCAAACCGAGTAATATTTCGCTCACTTTCTCGATTATAACTAATTCTTGATTCAGTTTTGGTATGTATTGATCAATTTCGGGTTTCTTGTTCATCATTCAGTTAAGAAATCTGGATTAAACTCTTGCTTTGTTCTTGCACACTAGGTGCTTGGTGAATTGTCCCTATAGAGTCTCAAACCATTTGAGTCGGACACAAGAGTCAGCTTACGAGGTATGAGTCTTGATACCTGACTTCTTCTTTTCGGTTATAGTATAGATATAGTTGTGATCATAATTAGAGGAAGAAATCATCTGGACACTGTTCTATGTCCTACTTAAACTGGATACAATCTCGGTGTCGAGAGCAACCCTGGAGACTGAACTTTGTGACGGTGTCAGGTTGACACAGAGTAACTGTCTACTCTTTGTCTCTTGATTTTACACAGAGACAGGAAATTGTAGTTTAGATTCAGTTTGAATAAACTCAACAACTATATTCGTATTTGAGTAAACCTAATTTGAAATGACTGTGGGCTTGAATGGACCGAGCTTGGTTCATGGAGGGGCTATTCAGACCCGATCCTGGCGCCAGTTGGGCTAGGGTTGGTGGTTGGCCTTGTTTTTTCTAGTTGAAGTGTTAGATTAATAATTAAGATTTATGAGTTAGAATTTGAGAAGGAAAGTTAGTTAGTAATCAACAAAATTAATTAACAAGTTGATTAGTAATAGTTAATTGATTAGTTAATACTTAGTGAAATGTTAAATGATTTAGTTCTAGTGAATTGTTTAGTACAGGGAGTTGATTTGTGAATTGATTAAAAAGAATAATAATAAAGGGTTCATTGGATTTTAGGCTTAAGAATTTCTATTGGATGGAAAATAATAAAATATTATTTTATCTAGGTTGGGATTAGAGCGACTTTAGCTTTGGACCAGAGACAAGTACTATATATGATGTTATCTTTCCATTTTCGTATTTCGTCATTTGAACGTTAGTTTTTATATTTCAATTGTATTGCTTTTTCATTGCCAGTTCATCTTTAAAATTTTTGTAATTAATTATTCATCATTTATTGCAAAATTTCATAGGTTGTTCATCCTGCAAACTCTTTATTCGTTTCATTGCATGCTTAGTGACACAGGATTTTTTTTTGACGTATTATTTCTTGTACCACGTTTACTGTATTTCGTGTCGTGCCCATTGTCATTGTATTGTGATCGTTATTGGTGTCGGGAGTGGAATATCAGAGTCGTGTATGGATGACCCCATTCTCAAACCGTGTAGAGTAGCGGTCGTACGTCACATGCGAGTCGCCGGATCACTTCTAGTTATCCACTGTTTGCGAGAAATTTTTTTATACGAAACTTTTGTGTTACAAACTGTTAAAAAGTACAAAAAAAGATGTCCTAAACATGAATCTAAGTACAATTGATTATGGAAAAGTATAGCTGTAGAGATCTGATCTGCGAACGATCACTTTACTCTTTGGACCACTCGATGATGAAGAAATGCACACGACGACAGATAATTAAAGAAAATGTTACAAACAACTTGGAGAGTTGAACAATAAGAAAGCTCTGGCACAACGGTCCGAGAAGCTTTTATTTCTCTCGCTCTGCTCTTGAATTTTAAAGACTTGAAGATTGCTGCGAACAACTTGAAGAGTTGAACAATAAGAAAGCTCTGGCACAATGGCACGAGAAGTTACTATTTCTCTCACTCTGCTCTTAAATCTCAAAGACTTGAGAATTCTAGCCCCGTTTCTCTCTATATGTCTGTGTGTATCCCTGTGTGTGTAGCCGATGCCTGTATTTATAGAATTTAGGAGTGGTTACTAGAGTGTGGGAGCACTATGGACAGTCAACACTGTTTTACCATTATGCACACACTTTTGGTGGATTAACACCCCACGTTCTGCATGAGTGGGTGTACAACTTGCTGCCTGCTTGACACGTACCTTATACGAGGAAAGCATAGATCGTAGGGGACAGTTATTTGTACATATTTCAGGAGAAGTACGACATGTAAGGCATGCATTCGTAACTACTTACTGTCGGTTAGGATATTATGCGCACTTTTGAAGTCGTTTGGAGACTGGCGCATTTTTAGTAAGATTGACACTGTAGCTCACTTCTGAGGAAATGGCACTACGGCACACTTTTGAAGAGAATGGCACAGTGGTGCACTTTTGAAGAAAATGGCACTGCGGCGCACTTCTGAGATAAATGGCACCGTAGCGCACTTTTGAAGAAATGGCATTGTGGCACACTTTTGAGGAAAATAACACTATGGCGCACTTCTGAAGAAAATGACACTATGGCGGACTTTTGAAGAAGTTGGCACTATGATGCACTTTTGAAAAGAATGGTACTGAAGCGCACTTTTGAAGGTGTTGGCACTTAGGTTGGGTCGCTAAATGACAATCTGGGTCTGCGTGTCGTATCTCCGCTATAATGATGACACTTTTCGTTTTCTTCCTTTGTCAGCTATCAGTCTGCTACATTAAATATTGAGAGAGAGAAGATCGTTTGTGCGCCATCTTTCGTAATATTAAGAAAGTGCGTCACTTTTTCACTCTCTGAATAGTGCGCCATCCTCTGAAATTAATGGAAAGTGCTCCAGAGTAAGAATGCGCGTCTTTCTTCTGGAACAAGTAGAGAGTGCGGCATTCTTCTACTTGTTGGATTTATTTTTAGAAAACTGCGCCATCTATCTGAGGCACACTTTTTATGTTTCTACAAGACCCCCTTCAAAGTTTTTGAATTTGTTCAGATGAATTCAAAATTACTTTGAATTAGAAGCATAAAAGTTGTTGAGATATTTTGTGCACGCACTCTTGCAACTTGTCTGGTCATGTGCACTATACAACATTTTCTGTCAATCAGATAAATGTGCACACATAGAAATCCCCGGACCAACATTGTCCTTTTCTTAAAATAAATTTTGTTTTACCTTAGTGATATATTCAAATCGAGACCCATTGAATATATATCTGCTCAGAGGTATTATGGACATGACAGAATAATTCTGTGGGAGAATTTGGTAGATGTATCACTCGAAGCATACTCGTGCTGAGTACAAATGATAAATTTTTATAGGATGCAATACTATCATAGGTGATGTGGACGTGATAGTTCACTAGTTTACTTTACCGGGGAAGAAAAGAAAGAGTAGTTCAAGGGCGAACTATTATCTCCTCTTTAGGGGATAATGAAATATGATTCAGAGGTAATTTGGACGTGAATCACATTACACTTATTGACTGGTGAATAATCATGTGAGATTATTCCCAACCCAACTGGGTATCAGGAATATAATATCCTTAAAACAACTGTGCTTTAAGAATGAAACATTTTGGTTGGGGATAATTGTTTAGGTGATCTCAACGAGAGTGTTCCGTTGGATCTGAGTATTGTCCCGCTGGGGAACTTTGAGGACCCATTACCTATGTCTTATTCAAAAATGAATATAGGTAATAGTTCGAGAGGCCGTGTAGGCTATGAGTTGCTAGGGATTAAACAAAATGTATCTGCTGTACATTTTATTTTAATCTGCTAGAGATGGAGAAGAATATGTCATGCTTAGACAATACTTTTTGAGAAATTTGTCGTTGATAGGCATCATTATCAAATCTCCATTAGGCTTAGCAAGCCTGTAGGCTCCATTGGAGAATACTATCTCCACCACATAAGAACCGTCCCATTTAGCCTGAAATTTGCCTTTGCTCTTATAGATTGTGATCAAAGGTCTCTTCACTGAAAGGACCAATTCACCTACCTGGAATATTCTTTCCTTGACCTTTCGATAAGCTCTTGAAATGCGTGCTTGGTATAGTTCAATGCGCTGTTGAACGTACATGCGCTTTTCATCCAATGTTTCTAATTTTTGTAGCCGTAATCGATCATTATTCTCTACTGTTAGCTCATTAGCAATAGCTACTCTGAGAGAAGGTATCTGGATTTTGAGTGGAATGACCGCTTCTTATCCATGGACCAGAGAGAATAGTGTACAACATGTTGGAGTTTGAACTGTCATACAATAAGCCCATAAACACTTCCCGAGTTTCTCATTCCAATCGCGTTTGTTGGTTGAGACAAACTTTTTAAGGAGTTTGATTATGGTCTTGTTGAAGGCTTCTGCTAAGCCGTTGGCTGTTGGATTGTAGGCGGTAGATGCTACATTCTGGATCCGATTCTTGTCACAGAACTGATTGAATGCTTGACTAACAAATTACGGCCCATTGTTATCCTCTAGGGATCACTGAAACGATATATAACATGGTGTTTGACGAAGTTAATTATGTTGGACGTTTTAGCTTCGATAAGCGGGACTGCTTCTGCCCATTTGGAGAAGTAATCGGTTATTGCAAGTATAAACCGATGTCCACTAGAAGAAGAATGACTGATTGGACCAATAATATTCATTCCCCAAGCTTCAAAAGGCCAGGAGGCAGCTTTAGGGTGTAAGAACTCTGCTGGTTGGTGGATAAAATCTGCATAAATTTGACATGATCTGCATTTACCGGCGTAGTCTACAACATCTGCCACCATGGTGGGCCAATAATAACCCATTCTCCTGAGGCGGTCTTGTAATTTAGGACCGACTGATGTGCTCCACAGATGCCATCATGAGCCTCACAGAGTGATTGTCTCGCTTCAGGGTTGGAAAGACAACGTAGCAACAATCCATCGAACGACGATATAATGTTTTAAACGAGGCGTTATAGTAGAATCAGAGTGAGCGTCTTTTGATGGAAGTGGCTTCTTTCGGATCTTTTGGAAGAATCTCATAAGCAGCGTAGTCTATAAAACGGTTTCTCCAATCTTTATCCATGGAAGTTGAATTTATGACGTAACTCTGTTCAACGTGAATTTTTTTTTGTACAGAACAACTCTCGTCCTGTTATCATAATTGAGTGTCGTCTCTTTAGGGGAACAACCAAAGATGCTGCTAGGCCGGCCAAAGCGTCAGCTTCCATATTCTGTAAACGAGGCACATGCTCGATGAAGAATCCTTTGAAAGTAAAAGCCAGTTCGATTGCCGCTTGATGATAATGGATGAGGTCTTAATGTCGAATCTCGTACTCTTCTCTGATCTGATTGACTATCAATTTAGAATCTCCATAAACTTCAAGATATTCTATATCCAATTCTTTAGCTAATTGGAGACCGATTAGTAGAGCATTGTACTCTGCCACGTTATTGGAACATGGTTCACTAAGAGAATATGCTCGATGAATGAGTAGTTTGTCAGGAGATACTAGGACTATGCCAACTCCAGCTACTATGTTGCCTTTGGGTCCTATTCTTGATGCGCCGTTAAAGAATAGTTGCCAGGTGTCATCTCCTATTGCCATATTAGATTCTAAGACTTCATCTGGGATGTCATCGTATAGTTTGAAAGTTTTTGGTACATGATGAGCTGTCAGGAAATCAGCTAGCGCTTGACTCTTCACTACTTTTTGCGGAACAAATACCATGTCATAAGGTGATAGCAGCATTGCCCATATAGCCAACCGAGAATTGAGTGTGCTCGGCTTGGTCATCAATACCCAGAGAGAATTTACTCTAGATATGATATGAATGGTTTGGCTTGACACGTAATGTCGTGTCTTCTGAATAGCAAACATCAAAGCGAGACATTCTTTTTCCACCGGATTGTATCGATGTTCAGCACTAACCATCATGTGACTAAGATAATAGATCGCTTGTTCATGGCCTTCGTCAATCTTCTGTGCAAGAAGAGCTCCTAGGGAGTGATCCATTGCTCGAACATACAGGAAAACGAGTTTTCCTACGATCGGAGATACCCGAACTGACGGATTTGTTAAATATCGTTTGATGTCGTCGAATGCTTGTTGACATACTTCATTTCAGACAAATGATACGTCTTTCTTCATTAACTGAGTGAAGGGTCGACATTGTCTCGAGAGATTGGAGATGAACCTCCTAATGTATGCCAGACGATCTTGCAGACCACAAAGTTCTTTGAGATTACACGGAGGATGCATTTCGAGGATAGCTTTGATTTTATCGGGGTCAATGTGAATACCTTTGGAAGTTATAATAAATCAAAGAAACTTGTCACCGGAGACTCCCATAAAGGATTTAGCTGGATTCATCTTTAACTAGTGGTGGCGCATCAATTCGATTACAGTCTTCAAATCTTGAAGGTGATCATCTTGTAGCGACTCTTGACAGCGATGTCATCCATATATCATTCTACTATTTTTCATAAATGCTTTTGAAAAATTGTACTCATGGCTTGTTGATACGTTGCACCCGAATTCTTCAAGCCAAAGGGCATGACTGTATAATAGTAAACTCCCAATGGTGTACGAAAAGATGTGTGTTTTTCGTCATCAGGCGACATCTTGATCTGATTGTATCCTGAGAATCCATCCATGAAGGACATACGTTCAAAGTCATATGTATTGTCGATCATGACATCTGTGATGGGAAGAGAAAATTCATATTTTGGACATGCCGAGTTCAGATCTCGATAATCTACGCAGATTCGAACTTTTTTATTTTTCTTCATGATTGGAACGATATTGGCTACCCAGTCTGGATGTTGCTCTTCTCGAACGAAGCCACATGCTATGAGTTTCTTGACTTTTGCTTCAATTGCATCCATCATATCCTGACGGAACCACCGTTGTTGCTGTTTCGTTGGTTTAGCATTCGGAAGAATATTGAGCCTGTGTGTGGCTATTTGAGGATATAGGCCAAGCATATCCTCATAACTCCAGGCGAAGACATCGATATACTCCTCTATTAGCTGGAGTAAAGTGTGTTGATCTTCTTCAGGAAGACTCTTGCTAATAAAGATTGGTCTTGGGGTACATTCTTCTTCAGAGATTTGTCGAAGCGTACTTCCTTTTGCTTTCCTTTCTCTGTCGTAGTAGGCTTCGAAGGACCAGGTTCGGTTGTGACCGGAGCAGCAAGAGTTGGCGAAGTAGGAAGAGTGTTAGGAATATCTTCTGGGACAGATTAATAAGTTTTATGATAATCTTTGTCGGACCTGGTACCAGTCATGTCTTCTTCTTTGGGCTTTGGAGAAAGAAGTACCATGTTACAAGACTTGAGTTTCTTTTTATCAAGCCCCTTCTTGGAGCGAGTCTGTGGGCTGGTCTCGTCGTAGCCCAATCTACTACAGGATTTATTGGATTGTCCTCGGAGTTGTAGAGGAATACGTCGTCCCTTGCCAAAGTTTAAATCTTCAGCTTTATGGAAATCATACCCCATTTTTTCATTAGGCGTGTACAGCTTATTGGTTGTATTGTTGAAATTGGTGGTGATCCTCCTCAAGCACCTGAGTCAAGGTCGATGCTCTAACGGTTGCAGAAGGAGGAGTAGAAATTTGTGTAGGAATAACTTCATAATAACTGAAGATTTGTTGTGCCCTATATAGCGGAACGCTGCCAATCATGGACCATTGCTGGTGCGTCAAGCGAAGCTTGCGAATAGAGCTTGGTAGGGGCAATGTTCAGATTTTGAAATCTGACATCGAGAGATACATCTTCCTGATGTTGGTCCTGATCTTTGTCTGAATGAGGATCCGAAGAAATCATATTGCATGATTTATACTTCTTACCCTTCTTAGATTTTGGATTGGAAGATGCTGCTCCTTGGTCCCAATCTGACAACAGGTCGGGATGAATCCACATAACCTCGCCATGATCTGTGGTAAGAGGCACCAATTCATCTGTTTGACTTCTAGGCGGCGGAAGATTTACCATTTTCATCGTAGTTGGAGGTATTGGGACGACGTCGTTCGGGACTTCTTGTACTGGAAAGTCGCCGAATTGAAGAAACCATATTGGCAGTGACTGTCTTTTCTTCGTTGTGAAGGGTGATAGCTTTAGCATCTATCAACTGCTGTATCTTTCTTTTCAAGACATAACAAGCCTTGGTAGGATAATTTATGTATCAGTGGTACAAGCAGTACTTCAGGTCGTCTGTTTTTTCGGCCTCATTTGGTCGACTGACTTTAAACAACTGCAGCTTGTTGCTTTTTATCAAGCATTCAAAAATGTTGGGGATATCACTCTCGTCAAAGAAATATTCTTCCTTAGGCCTGGAGGACTATGTAGGATTTTGTGTTAGAGGAGAGGTGGGTTGCTTTGACAGATTTATCGCCAAGGCCTCCTTTCCTTTGTTATTGCGATTTTTCACACTATTGGATGGGAGCTTCCCTTCAGCATTGGTCATTTGTAACCCCAAATTACGTGCCATTTTTGTATTTTCTTCAGCAGCTTCGGCCCCGATGATGAACGTCGTCTAGTCTTAAAATTGAGTCGGACCTGTCCAGAGCCCTACTATAGGCAGTAGGTTCTTTTTGCAGGTATCAATAAATGCAGAGTCTGGAATGCCGGGGGGTAACTTCAGAGTTGCCTGCCTGAAACGCTCAACGAATTCACGAGCGAATTTCTTCTCCTTCTGTTTGATTTCGATGAGTGAAGACATCATCATATCCATGCCTCACTTGTAGAATCGTGAGAGGAAAAGACACTTCATGTCATCAAACGAGGTTATGCAGTTATCAGGTAAACTACGATACCAATCGTAGGCTATGTCAGCCAAGCATCCCACGAATAATCTGGTAAGGAGAGCATCATCTTTCTGTAGATGAGCCATCATCATATTAAAGTAATTGATATATTGGCTAGGTTCCTGCCTTCAAACAAGACTATCGATTGTGGTTTGTATTTGTCATGACCCGCACCCGGAATTTGGGCACGAGTGCGTAGGTACGTCCAGCCTGCGCCACAGCATCGGCGGTAGAACGCTGTCTAGGTCACAATACTATCTAATCAATCGCACACGAATATCCAACTCCATAAGGAGACACATATATCACAATATAATATGAGAATACTCAATCACAGAACTAAAGCACGATAAGATATAGAAATACAACACAAGTCTAAACAACAAAATAATCTAACTCAAACAATAACATCAAAGTCTCAAAGTATGCTGGAAACAAATCCGGTACCATAATCTGCTAAAATAAACTAACTGAATAACTAGTGATTCCGGCTAGACCTCCCGGAATCACACCTGATCTACAAGATCCAAGGTTGCAGCTACTCTCCCTGTGGTCCATAATATGTCGGACACTAGTCCTCTAAGTCGCAGTCTGAAAAAATATATCCAGTCAGGATTGGAGCAAAGTACAACCCGATAACAGTTCCAATTAATTGACAAGGACTATAAAACAATAAATAGATGATGCTATATACTGAGAGAAAATAATAAATAGATGCAATGACAAATAATAAAGAGAACATGCAATATAGGCAATATGGTATAGTCAGTGCATATATGAAATGAAGAGAAAGAACTACAATATTATATACAAGCTAATGTAGTATATGAAACTGAAATGAAGAACTGTAACTATGCTAAGTGTTTGAAATATCAGTCTATCATGTGATCGACTTGGGACAAGATCAGGCTTGTTATATATGATTAGCTATGATACATGTGAGGTCAGGCTAACCATCTGGTTAGCTATGATGCGAGCAATAGTCAGGCTAATCATATATAATAGGCTATGAGGCATGTAAATGGTCAGGCTACACCCGACGTGGTGTGTGTGGTGAGCTATGATGCATGTAAAGTGGGGTATGATCACATAATCTGCTAATATTTTCTCCGCCCCAACTAGTACAGTGGATCCAACCATGACACGTTACGATATACGATCAATGTCCAATATATCATGTACAATGTCTAATATTAATGTCTAATATCAATATCGTGTACAATATCAATACGATAACCAATGTAACATCTCATGACTGCAGATCCAATCTATATACTAGTTCGTGTAGCACAATGTCAAGAATCAGATGTAATATTTTTAAATACTTGAATTATATAAATTATGAAATAACGAAAATTATCAGAGAATGTACTTGCCTGTGGTCTTGTTGGCAATACCAATATCCTGCTCCCGAAGTCTCGCCTGAACGATCCAACGGTCCTATATACATAATATAATAATAATATAACATCAGTCGTTTATACTAGTACGCATGTAAACACAATTATACTGCACCCAGGAGCTACGCAAGGGGTGATAACTGGTCAACTAGCAGGGTCAAGTGTGCACGTCTAAAATGCACAAGTGTCATGTCCTCGAATACCGTGCATAGCAAGACGAAATAACTAACATTATCACATGTCCAATCTCCAAATCTCGTGCAACGCTAACACATGTCCTAGCTGGTATGTTAGGGTACACAAGGCAGTCAACTAATACCTTTAGTCATACAGTCATATATAATACTAGCAATTAATTTCCCATGAAGTAATATATATATTAAACCTAATTATTACACACACACACACACACACACACACACACACTAGTTATTAGGGTTTACCAACACAGTGTCATGCAACACACACATGAAAGAAAAGGGCAAGTTTCGAACCTTGGTGTGTACGTGACCGAGGAGGGGGTGATGCCGGGAAGATGGTGCTGTCGCTGTGGCGGTTGCTGCTTGCCGGGAAGGAGATCGACGATGATGGTCGAGACTGCGGGGTGGTTGCGATGTTGAGGGAGGTCGTGGTGATCGGTGAGGGTGGTGGCTAGGTGACCGGAGATGGTGATGACGACGATGATGATCGGATGATTGCTGTTGTGGGTGGTGGTGATGACGGAGACAGTGGTGATCTGCGATGATGGAGGTCGACTGTCGTGGAGAGGTGGCAGTGCTCAGGTGGAGGAGTCGACTGCTCGGTGGTGACGCTGCTCGGTCGTGGAGAGGTCGAGGGTGGTCGGAGATGAAGTCAATGATGGTGAGGACCGATGGTGGTCCTAACTGGGGTCGGGGTGCTTCGGCGGTGGATTGCCGGAGGGGAGAAGGTGTTGATGGTGATGACGATAATGATGGCGGTGGCTCGGTGGTTGCAGTCGGCTGCTGTGGTCCGGCGGAGAGTGGGTCGGGGAAGAGAAGGAGATGAAGGTGAAGTCGTGGGGTGGATGTCCGGCGGTGCTGTGAAGTCGTGGGTGGCCGCGGGGAGTCGGGGATGCGGTCCGGCGGGTGTAGGTCGGGGGTAGATGGAACTGTGGTGGCGGTGGGGTGGCGAGGAAGTCGGGGACGATGGTGAAGGTGATAGGGAGATGACTGGTTGTGGCGATCCGGCGGTGTGGCATTGTCGGTGATGGAGAATGGTCCGGCGTGGGAAAGAAGTCGGGGGTTGGCTGCTCGTCTCGGGAAGTCGCTGCTCGAACGGGGTGGAGGTGAAGTCGGGATGGAGGCGGTGGTGGCCGGCTGTTGGCTCCGGCGGGGTATAGGTCGGGGTGTGGAGAAGGAAGGAGAGGGTGAAGTTAGGGTTCGGTTTGTGGAAGAATGATGGTGGTGAAAATAATAATGGAGAGATGGGTTTATGTATGAGAGAGAAAAGAGGGGGTGCTAGCCTTGGGATTAGGGTCGGCCATGCGCTCCTTGGGATGGGGATGGTTTCTACATGAAGGAAAATGGAGGGTGGAGATAATGTTGGTTTGAATGGAGGGTGGAGATGATGTTGGTTTGAATGGAGGGTGGAGATGGTTTAAGGGGAAGTTTAGAGTGTTGTACACTCCAAAAAAATAGGGTAAAAATTGGTATGACCGGTCAAAAGAGGGGGAGTGTGTTTCTTCATGTCTTGGGTCCAATGGAAGGTGGACACCTCATTGCACTTTTGCATAAAAGTCCCTAACAATTGAAAAATTGCACAAATAGTGGGGTTTGAGATTGAATGAGGATAAATACTATGTTTGGTGTGATGTAGTGGATAAAAAGGGTGTGTGGTGTCTAGTATGAACCTTGAGGGTGTTAGTGGGGGTTTGGGTTGGTGTTGGATCTAGTTTTGGGTTAAGTTGGATCCTACACCAATTTAATTAAAATTAATATAAATAATGTTCTTAAATTAATTGGGAGTGCATGGGGTTAAAATTAGGTGGGACACAAGTGTCATGGACGTAGAAGACTCAGAAAAGAATATTGTCAATATTTGGGTTGCACAAAACGGGTCGAGGTTGTGTCTCCAATTTCGATTGGAACGAACAAAGATGCAAAATTGAATTTATTTGGAATTAAAAAAATAAACGTTTGTAACGAATATTGTGCGACTAAAATGAAGCACAAAAGAGGGTATTTATGAGTTAGACAAAGGTCAGAATGGAAGACTGGCACGTCTAGGACAAGGGTGTGGAATTTGTTGGAAGGCAAAAACTAGTGTAGCGCTTCAAATATCGAAGCAATGGTAAGACACAACAATTGAATAAAATCACAGTAATAAATTATAATCCCAATAATTAATCCAAAAAAATATCTAATTAAAATCATAATCCTATATTTTGGTCAGGGGTTCATCTAGTGGGTTTCTAGGTCTAGTCCACTAACCCATGCATTAATGAACACTATATAATATGTATAAAATATATCATACAATTATTTAAAAATAAAATATACACAATACTTATAATAAATAAAAAGACAAAAATATCCCTATTTTAGAATGTGGTAGTGACAAGTCTACTCTCCTTAAAAAAATTTGTCCTCGAAATTGAATTAAACTAGCACAAGAACATACAATCGGACAAAGAATTATACCTCAAACTTGTGCTCTGATGCTCAAATATTTACACAGGTTTGTGTTGTACTAGAACCACACTCTCAACTATGGCATCAACTCAATTATCCCCAAACACCCAGATATATGTGATGCACTCAACACTCTGATATACTCAAACACTATAATATGCATCACCTGGACACACCTTCATCCTCTAACATACACTTAACTCTGGCACATTCACTCACTAATTCCTAACCCTACACACTGATACCCATATCAACTAATCACTAGTCCACAAGATATCCATGGATACACGATATTGCACACACCTGTCTATTGATACCAAAATCTGATACCAAGAACCTCTAACATAACCATAGGTCAAATGATGCATCCAAAGTTTGATACCCATATCCCTTTGGTACCACTGTTTCTGCTACAAGCACACCCACTGCTAGCTCTCTTACCTACGATAATTGTTTATACTAGTTGTTCTTATCACTCAAGTGCACACCAAGTGCAACACAGCACACTAAGTACTCCTCCCTCTAATACAACTCTAGATTGACACCCAAGTTAGTTTGTAGTGCCATCTCAGGCATGCTCAAGCCAACAGATCCTTACACATGCACATCATCCACTCATATACTGATATACATTTCTTACCCACATCTATCTAAGTATACTTATATATACTCACAGTCTCTAATACTCAAGGTACACACAATACACCAATTATCTACACCCCTCAACTGTGTACTGGATATTGCACTGCCTGGATTACTTGCATTATTACTTCCAATAATTTTTTATCCATATTAACTGATACACCAGTCTGATATTATCACACGAGGTACTTACTGTTACTAGCACATTGCTCAACTAATCATTGACATAGATACACTAGCACTCTTGGTATAGTAACACTAGCTTCATCATTAGATTACCTCATCACACTGACACTCATCACCCATTGTGCATCCTACACACAATTTCTAGACACTCTTTCATCTATTGCTTCCAACCCATTACTGGCCTCAATATCAGGTGATACATCCATCACTAGTCATATACTGGTACACTCATATCTACTCACATCAAGGTCCTACTTTTATCTGTAATACAAGTCTTACTACTTAGCACAATGTATTCTTATTCCCTCACACTCTCTTATACACTTATGGGTACCCTCCTACTATGGTACACTCACTAATACCCCTCATGGGCCACCACTAAAAACGTGTCACGACCCGCACCCGAAATTTGGGCAGGAGTCGCGGGTACGTCCAACCTACGCGCAGCATCGGCAATAGAACGCTGTCTAGGTCACAATACTATCTAATCAATCGCACACAAATATCCAACTCCATAAGGAGACAAAGATATTACAATATAGTATGAAAATACTCAACCACATAACTAAAGCACGATAAGATATCGAAGAAAATAAACGAAATACAACACAAGTCTAAACAAAATAATCTAACTGCAAACAATAACATCCAAGTCTCAAAGTATGCCAGAAACAAATCCGGTACCAATAGTCTGCTAAAAGAAACTAACTGAATAACTAATGATCCCGGCTAGACCTCCCGGGATCACACCTGAGCTACAAGGTCCAAGGCTGCAGCTACTCTTCCAACAGTCAACACTGATTCAAGACACAGACCTAATTGCAAGTCACCAGTTATCACACTAACAAGGAACCCTAATGGAAAGAAGCTCTATAAGGAACTGGACTAAGGACTGAAGGTATCTCTACTGCTAGCAAAAATGATGGAACAAAGTCCTATAATAACAGAAGTGGATAAGTATTGAGATGATACTTTAAGAACTAATTTAAGATACAATCTGATAATCATATATGTCTGTCCGAAATTATGACACTTAGAATCATTGCCACGCTAGTAAGCATAGATGCGATAAACGATAGATTCCTTAACTTAGGTATGCAACTCTATAATCTTGTCGCCTAGAATCCTCGTTGTGCCGACTAGTATAGCTGCGAGAAATTCTAAATTTCATAACTAAAATATATACATCCGAAGTCAGGTCCCTATGTTTTTGCCACGCCAGCTAATATGGCTGCGATGAACTCTATGCTTCATAACTAAAGTAGACGTTTCATCTTTCTCACTGTCCTCGTCAACATATGTTATTAGATGATACCGTAAATTTTAGTCCGTAAAATTTATCTCGATATGAAATCAAACTCAACAACGACACCAAGAATTAAATATTCAAGGAAAGCAATGCTCAGAAGGAATAGCAATAGCAATAGATTAGAAGTGTTCCTAGTTGTGATCGAGTATTCGTTCTCATCCTAGTATACTATATCCTAGATCCTATCACAGGCTGGTAGTAGTACAACTAAGACGTCGCACTACCACGACATCGCACTACTTGCGAAGCCTGACCTGCATGGGCCACCACTAAAGTATTTATGAGGGAACGAAACATTATCCCAATGTGGAGGATAAGACTGATTCACCCCCAGCTTGCGGAGTTGGTCTTTGTTCTTTAAAATATCGACCTGTGCACGCAACTCTCGGATAGCTTCGAGAGGATATTCTAGTCGGAGTAGTGCGGCTGACTGATAGGATCTTGGTTGAACATGAATCATCAACGGCGGAGATCCACCCCCAATGTTGAGAGGATTAAGAGTTGGTGCTACTGACTCTTGGTTTATGGTCGCTTCTGGATTTGTGTTATCCTGTAGAGGCATTATTCTAGGAGTAGGTTGTGCAGGTATGAATGAAGCCACTTGGACGAGTTCTGGTGTAGCAGAATGTTGGGCTGTCATCATTTGATGCATATTTTGCATCATAGTGTGCATGTCCTTGAGAGTTGCCTCTAATGAGTTGAGACGTTGTTCGGTGGCTTCTGATGGAGAAGCGTCTTGTTCATCACCGACGACGTAAAGGCTAACATTCCTGTGTACGACAAAGGGATTGGTAGAAAGAACCGTTTAGTTGTAGTCTACACTGTCGGTTTCAAAATCGAGGGGATTGCTACCTCCAGCCTCGGATTCTGAGGATTCTGAGGAATGAGGATTTTCGTGACGAACGAGCTCCCGTCTTCGAGAACGAGTATTTTGGTATACTCCTTCAAAGGAGTCGACGAGTTGGTCAAATCTCCTCTGGCTAGGTGTTCTTGAAGAACTTTGTCTTGATTGTCTCATACCACGGGGAAGATGCGAAGTCATATATGCTGAAGCAATGAGTGGTTCGTCATCGTGCTCCTGGTTATCAACTTGCTTTGTATGTTGAGGCTTAGGAGACATAGTGTAAGTCAATCGGTCAAACACAGACCGTTTTGCTGATGCACATCAATATTCGATTACAACTCTATGACAACTGCAACTATGTTCATTAGGAAACACCGTTGTAATGTCAGAGGGGCCCCTCTCTTTATGTTTTTGTACAATAAGCTCATGTAAATCAAAAGAGGAAAGAAAAAAGGAGGAAGAGGGCAGACTATGCCTCTTTACATGAGAAATATTGAATTTTCTGTGCACATTTTTGGTCCATTGTGTATAGAGTGATGTGCTGGCTTGATTGACAAGTGATTCATATCTCGAGTTTTTGCTCTTTATGGATGAGAGAAAGTTCTCTAACAGTCTTTTTATGCACACGTGCACAATCATCATATTGTGTAGAGATTGTCCCTATTTGGCGCACATTTTGTGGTGCAGACGAAGTTGGTGCAGTTTGTCTATATGCATTTAATTTTGTTCGAAGGTCTTGACCTGGCGCACGAGTGGCACATAATTTTTCCTCCATTGTGCGAGTAATCAAGATGTTAGGAGAATGATTCTCCTTGACCAACACTTTATTTGTGCGCTGGTTGGTTTGGACAGCGGTGTCCATGCCTTACTTGCCTCACATGTTACGACGAATATGCGCGGGTTGAGGAGCTTGGGTGTGAATACCCTTTGCTCGAAATTGTGCGAGTTAAGCGAATTGTATCCCTTGTTTAGTGCAAAGGATTTAGAAGCTTGGGTATGGATCACCCTTTGCTTGAAATTGTGCGAGTTGCGCGAATTGTATCCCTTGTTTAACGCAAGTTAATAGTCCACCAAGTCATTGATCTGAACAAAATTGACAGGGGAACTCTTGTCAATCAGAATGCTCTTTCCCTTGTTGGCAGCAACTTCGAGATATGCATGACAAGGTTTGGGCACCCACACTTTGCGAGTTTTTCTCGACTTGAGTCTGGATGAGGGGTGAACACTACCTCAAGAATGGAGTATTTCTTCATATGCCTGTTGGTCGAACTTCACGACCAAGGTCTTCTACGTCGAGCCGATCGAAACAGTGTCTAGTTGAGTTATCGCCTTATCATTAGAGGAGAATGAAGTTCCCAGCAGAGTCGCCATATTTGTTTGCGAGAAAAAGTTTTATACGAAACTTTTGTGTTACAAGCTGTTAAAAACTACAAAAAAATGTCCTAAATATGAATCTAAGTACAATTGATTCTGGGGAAGTATAGATGTAGAGATCTGATATGCAAACGATCACTTTACTCCTTGGACCACTTGACTATGAAAAAATGCACACGATGACAGAGAAATGTAGGGAATGCTACGGACAACTTGGAGAGTTGAACAATAAGAAAGCTCTGGCACAACGGCACGAGAAGTTTTTATTTCTCTCGCTCTGCTATTAAATTTCAAAGACTTGAAGATTGCTGCGAATAACTTGGAGAGTTGAACAACAAGAAAGCTCTGGCACACCGGCACGAGAAGTTTCTTTTTCTCTCACTCTTCTCTTGAATTTTGAAGACTTGAGAATTCTAGCCCCGTTTTTCTCTATCTGTCTGTGTATCCCTGTGTGTGTAGCCACTGCCTGTATTTATAGAGTTTAGGAGCGGTTACGAGAGTGTGTGCGCACTATGGATAATCAACACTGTTTTACCATTATGCGCGCACTTTTGGTGGATTAACACCCCACATTCTGCATGAGTGGGTATACAACTTGCTGCCTGCTTGACACGTAGCTTCCTATACGAGGAAAGCATAGGTCGTGGGGGATAGTTGTTTGTACCCCTTTCATGAGAAGTACGACATGTAAGACGCATTCGTAATTGCTCACTTCCGGTTAGGATAGTATGCGCACTTTTGAAGTCATCTGGAGACTTGCATCTTTTTAGTAAGATTGACATTGCGGCGCACTTATGACGAAATGACACTGTGGCGCACTTTTGAAGTGAATAACACTGTGCCGCACTTTTGAATGAAATGGCACTGTGGCGCACTTCTGAGAAAAATGGCACTGTGGCACACTTTTGAAGGAATGACATGTGGCGCACTTTTGAGAAAAATGGTACTGCGGCACACTTCTGAAGGAAATGCCACTGTGGCGCACTTTTGAAGGAGTTGGCACTATGACGCACTTTTGAAGAGAATGTCAGTGAAGCATACTTTTGAAGGAGTTGGCGCTGTGGTTGGGTTGCTAAACGACATCCTGGGTCTGCGTACCGTATCTCTGCTGTAATGATGACCTCTGACTCTTCGATTTCTACCTTTTTGAGCTGTCAGTTTGCTGCATTAAATGTTGAGAGAGAGAAGATCTTTTGTGAGCCCTCTTTCGTAATATTAAGAAAGTGCGCCACTTTTTTACTCTCTGAATAGTGCGCCATCCTCTGAAATTAATGAAAAGTGCGCCAGAGTAAGAGAATGCGCGTCTTTCTTCTGGAACAAGTAGAAAGTGTGCCATTCTTCTACTTGTTGGGTTTATTTGTAGAAAATTGCGCCATCTATCTGAGGCGCACTTTTTATGCTTCTACATCCACCACGACAAATGTATTCAAATCATGTGATAGATATGTTTGTTGTCTCGTGCATATTGATTTGTTGTACTTGTTCTTTATTGTTTTCTTGTTCATGTTATTTCACATTTTATCCTAGTATCGTGTAGATGTACTTTACTCTGTCCTGACTGGACAGTTGATACAGATATCAAGAGGACACTTAGGATCGACGGAGCTACATGGAGATTTAGTAGAGATTATTGATTATTATTCATTGATGTATTCATTTAGGGTTGTATATTATTGTATGGTTTATCGGATTTGTCTCCAGATGAGACAAACATGTATCATGTACAAAAGAACATACTAGTGGACTGTGGTGATTGTGGGTGTATGAGTCTGAGATTATTTATCGTTATTAGTGCTATGACTTGGTGATCAATTTATGTGACTTGATGATTGATAAGGTATAGACATCTGACTACTGCCGACACGGTGGCGTATGTTGGACGACCATGCACTCGTACCCGATATTGCGGGCGCGAGTCGTGATATATTGTTTTCAAAAGGTGATGATTCTTTCGTTCGACCACACTATTTTGTTGTGGTATGTAAGAACATAAAATTTGGTAGATGATGCCATGTCTAACCCGATAAGAATTAAACGCACGAAACATATACTCTTGACCATTGTCGTTCCAAAGATATTTAATATGATTGGTTGGTGAGCTGCTATGGAAGAGGAGATGAAAACACTTCGGGAGAACCATACATGAGACTTGGTAGATTTGCCTACTGGAAAGAAGGCGGTAGATTACAAATGAGTGTTCACAATCAAGGTGAAACCGGATGGCACTTATGATCGTCTGAAAGCTCATCTTGTGGCAAAAATGGTATTCTCAGACCTACGGTAAAGATTATTTTGAGACAATCTCCCCAATTGGCAGAATGACCTCCGTGCGTGAATAATACATTTCTCTATGGGGACCTTGAAGAGGAAGTGTATGTAGTACAACCTCCTGGGTTCGTTGCAAGGGAGGGTAAAGTGTGTTATCTTCGTAAAGCACTCTATGGCCTTAAACAATCACCTCGTGCTTGGTTTGGTCAATTTACCAACATTGTTATACAATTTGGAATGTGTCATTCAAAGAAGGATTATTCAGTATTTTATCTGCAAATATCAGTCGGATGAATACTACTTGGTATCTATGTTGATGACATCGTAATTTCGGGAGATGACAGTCAAGGTATTGCAGAATTAAAAATTTTTCTGGGAGAACAATTTCAGACTAAAAATTTGGGAGCATTAAAGTATTTCCTTGGCGTTGAAGTCACAGAGGGTAAGCGAGACAATGTAATGTCTCAGCTGGTTGAAAAACTCAACTACTTAGTGATTATGACTCACCCAGATATTGTTTTGCTGTAAGTATCGTGAGTATGTTTATGGCTTCTCCACGAGTTTCACATTGGTAGATAGTTCTCAGAATCTTGCGCTATCTTTCTCAGAATCTAGGAAAAGAAATTCGGATGGAGAATCAGGGACATACTCATCTTGAGTGCTTTACATACGGTGACTGGGGTGCAAGTCTTACGGATAGAAGGTCTACTTCTGGATATTCAGTATTTATTGGCGAAAATTTTGTATCGTGGAAGAGCAAGAATTAGAGTGTGGTCTCACGATCTAGTTCGGAAGTGGAATACTGAGATATTGCTCATGGCACAACCTAGGTGTTATATTTGCAGCATCTTCTAAAGGAGCTGGAAGAATAAGTAGGATATGAAATAACATATATGTGGTGTGATAACCAGTCTGCTATCCATATTGCTACCAATCTCGTATTTCATAAAAGGATGAAACACATTGAGATCGACATCCACTTCGTCGTGATGAATATCAAAAGGGGATGATAACATTTTACCACGTGGAAACCAACGATCATATAGCTTATATCTTCAAGAAGTCTCTTCTAGGCCCTCGGGTTCAGTTTCTTTGTAACAAGCTGGACATGATTGACATCTACGCTCCAACTTGAGGGAATGAGTTGAGTATTAGTTATTTAGTCCTACATCGGGTAGAGAATAAGGAGGAGGCTAGTCCTCTCCTATATATATGTATTTCCTCGTTCAATAATTGGCTCTTCGCTAGAGCGATCAAATATCTTGCGGTGCTTTACCGCAAGTGGTCCATCTTTTTCTTGATGAGTAACGCGACCCTTGGCACATATTACAAGGCTGATTCAACTTCGGTTTTGTCGTCAAAATCATTTCCTTCCTCTTTGGCAAGATGTTGCTAATACAATATCGAATCAGAATAGTAATCATCCACACCCTCGAATGGGTTTACGTCAGGGAACCCAGTCTTGATAACCCCCTCATTGTCAACATACTTAAAACATTGAAGGAACGATCATGTTCTCATGTATCCATGGACGCCTAAGCAAGACATTGTTGAATACGTTTTCGTTAATGACGTAACAAGTGACGTCGGTACGTAGATCGCCTATCTGACACTTGAGACAAATCTTGCCTAGAGGGTTGTCACGCCCGAGTCCAAAAATACGTAGGACTAGAAATACGTAATCATGCCAGCTGTATGCATATGGAAACTCCAATATATGAAAACTATAACACATACATACGCTGTATTATGAATAATAATTCACAAGTGGTACATATAATGTCACAAGTCACAGCCAATACTAATCTCTTCCACAAATCCAAATATAAATAAATAACCAAATATTGGCAATGAACCAAGTATGAAATAGTCGAGAAGAACTAATAGTTGGATGGAGACAAATCCACTACCAAACTATGATATGAAAGAAAATATAATAAGTACATCATCTAACGATCAGAGAGGCTCGAAGGGAAGACCTTATCGAAATAGAAGTAGCAAGTCCTGGTCAGTGCTCCTACAAATAGTCATGATCGTCTACACCTGGAAAGGGACCAGGTCCTCATAGGGACGTAACAAGATACATAGAAGCAAGTCATATAAACTGCAGTAAGTAAATAAATATGCAAAGGGTGTTCTAACTATCTAATATGCAATTTAGAAGACAACATTCATACGTATGAGTGGGATTGTTAGCTTCTCATCATATCCTGTACATTTACTGCAACACAGTCCACTACCAAAATTTGATGAAATAGCGACGCTTTTAGCGACGTTCCTCACTGACGTCGCTATAATTTATGAATTTAGCGACGCCATAAAGGAATGCCGCATAACGTCGCTATTAACGACTGTCCGTGACCCTTAGCGACTGCAAAAATATTACGGAAGCACATATCGCCAAATGTCGTAAAACGTCGCTATTATTTTTATTATAGCGACGTTTAGCGACGTGATTTTCTATACGTTGCTAAATATTATGAAATCAGCGACGTTTAGCGACGTATTTTAAAGATGTCGCTAAAGATTTTAATACAGGGTTTGAGTTTTCATTTTTCCCTCAGTCGTTTCGTTTCCCCCAAATCCCCTGAGATCCCCCTTGCCCCTGCGACCCTCCTCACCCGCTCGCCCCAGCGTCGCCCTAGCCGACAAGGCCCTAGCCCTCATCGCCGACCGTCGTTCCTCCTCCCCACCGGTGCTTCTCCTCCCCTCCGGTGGCCGCGGTCTCCCTACCGACTCTCCTCCTCCCCACCACCGGTCCTCCTCCCCTCCGGTCGACCCCTCCTCGGTCAACCCCTAGCCATCTCGGTAAACCCTAACCCCTCTCTCTCTCTCTCTCTCTCTCTCTCTCACAGACACGTCGTAACACACACTGACATGACACTAACATTGACACAAACACTGACACGACATACTCATGCACCCACTTTCATAGACACATACATGACACAAACACACACAAACGCGGACATGTTTAAGTTGGATACGGACACGAACACAGACACTGACACAAACATTGACATACACACACTGACACAAACACACACACACACTAACACACACAAGCCCTATTTTAATTATATATATATTCCTTTAAAAATTTCTAATATAGTATGATTTAACTTTCTAGAATTATATGTTCATTTGTAAAAGAAACATAGAGATAGAAAATTCATATGTGTATGTAAAGAAAAATTTATAGTATAGTATGATTTAACCCCTATTTCTCATGCGATAATATTGATAATCATGCGACTACAATTTATCTTTTAGCATTTGCATCGAAGGTCAAGTAGAGTTGGTTTGGAATTATAACACGTATTTAGCGACTGTAGGAGATATATATGAAATTGGTGGGGTTGTGAATAGGTAGTAGATATATATAAAATGTGAGTGTCAGGGGTCTTGGTATGAGAGTACTGATAGAGTATTAGTGTGTGCCCCCATATCAAAAATAACCAAGGACAATATTATAGTAAACACGGACACGAGAATGACTCTTCAAAGTGGAGACACGACACAGTATTGGCTTCTTCTAGAACTCATATCCAACTTGGTTTAGAGCAGTATCAAACCTATCATTGACACAAGAGTTCGTGTTCGGGTGGTTGTGGCACGACATTGGTATATGTGTCGCGTAACTAGGTTTATATTACAAGCTAGATAAATATAAGTTAAGTGGTAAATAGTTTCACATATATAATACTTATTATAAAAGTAGAATAACTAGGAACGTTTGTTGTCACCTCCGAAGTCAAGTGTCCATGTGAGCCATTCTCTGAATTTTTTTTACTGCAACACAGTCGTATGCTCTAAACATCCGTAACGTCCAGCGACGTCAGAGGGTATCTGATAAATAATTACCAAAGTTTCATCCGGATACTAAGGCCACCGTTTTTGCTATCTCATACGCATAATGACTGTCTTCCCCCTCTTCCCACACTGACCAAGTCGTATACACAACTTGTCCAGTGTTGTAACTGTATGAGTCTCTAATACACTAATCATAACAGTTGCGTTCTAACCGTCACACGTTTCTTACGTATCGATAGCAAGTCGAATACGCAGTCCGTGCCCTATAATGAAACATCGTGTCATGTAGGTGTCATGGTCCAATGAGACATATAAATATCCCACAATTAGGAGGTAGTCCGCTAAAACTAAGTCAACATGCATATAAATAATAAAAGCTATGAAAGATGACGAACACCGTTGTTTGCACCCAAGTCAAGTTTAGACGCACAGTTTATATGAAAATAATTTATGCAAAAATAAAATAAAATGCTGAAATAAAAATAAACTGACAGTAGATATAGCAAGGTATCTTGCCTGGTGTCTGTCACGCCCCGATCTCCCGCAGGCAATCGGCCGTTCCCGCTAGGCGGGAATCACCCTCGCCAGCGCTCCCGCGGAACGATCGCTTAACCCATCCGGGCGTGATGCCGCACGAGCGTGATCCACGCCCGTGCAAGGCCATGGTTCATTGGCTGGCGTCAAGAGTTCTAAGCCACAGAGTCGCACAGATTGTCCGAGTGCAGCGGAGTTTAGGAACGCATAGCGATTCGATAACAGGTTCACTGAGTCGACAATATAGCGGAAGCATTGAAACACAAGTTTGAAGTAAGCAACTCTTTATTGATATAAATATGTGTTACAGGCGGCGTATAGCCGAGATTACAAGTCGCTCAAGCCTCTCTCTCCGAAACAGTAAAAGCGTGCCAAGTGGCTACAACTGTGGAATGAATGTACATGCGATGGTCAGACGACGCTCCAACATTATGTCTTGTATATGTGCTTCAGTCCCGGACGCACCATTGCAAGGCTTCAGAAGGAACTCCTGGCCTTAGCACGCACGTTGGAGGCGTCCGCACCGAACGAGGTTCTCCCGTACCCTGCATACAAACTGGTGGATTATAGTACATTGAATGCACTGGTGGGGAAGCTACTCGTCCGCTCAACAAATCCAAACACGTAATACAGGTTCCGTGCACAACTATTAAGTTGTCTTTTTAGTTGCCTTAGGATCAGTTTCATGCAAGACTTGAATAGCCTAACGTGTCGGGCAGTGCGCCGTGCAACATGAGAGGAAACACGGCGAGACTTACCAACTTACCATCTCCTTCCCTGTCCAAGGCAAACATTGAGGCAACATTGTTAATTCAAGCAGGGGCATGTATAACATTCAGGGGCATAGCATATGCAAACACGAGGGTCGTTTATAACATGATCGTTCAGGTGTTTAGATGTTTATTGATGCGATGCAGTGACTCGCACGCGGATAGCCGCTAAGCGAGGATGACTTATCTATATGAACACGGTCGCTGGCAAAGCCATTATGGACGTAGTCGAGGACAAGGATAGCATGCTACGCGTGTACACGAGGTACACGAACACGATGCGTTGCAAGCTATCCTCCCTGCACACGAGACTACACACGAGCTCCATCCGGACCGGATCGGCCCCAGTGCCCCGGTGACCGTCCGTGGAACTAGTCCGCGACATGCAAGTCAGGGTTAACCAATCCCAGGCAACACGATTTATTTGACCAATCTCAGGCAACACGATTTATTTAACCAATCTCAAGCAACACGATTTATTAGACCAATCTCAGGCAACACGATTACACGAGATACACGAGAACACGCGTGCACTAGAACACGAGAACACGAGAACACGAGTGCACGGGAACACGAGTACACGAGTATACGGAATACTTGAATCTTGGTTCTGTACAATAACTTGTCTTGATGCATTCTCCTGGTTCGGGGCTGCCTTGGTGACCTAACGGTCCCGGATACTTGCATGTTCATTCAGGCACGGAACGACTACGTAGTAGTCTTCCGGGGTTTGGATGAAAATATGGCAACATTACAAGCAGACAAGCATGCGTTTCTAAGGAACATAAGCAGGCACGTTTGCTCGGACCCGAAGGTAAGCCGAGAGATGAAACCGTTAAGGGACTTAGCATGCGAGGGTCTGAACATATAAGCAGTATTTCATTTCCATGTTCTAGCAGGCAATACAAGTGGGGATTTTTCCCTTAGCTAGGTGCGTTGGATTTATTAGCATGCAGGGGTGATTTACCTAGCGACTAGCATAAATATTCCACATTTTATGTGTGCTGGCTAAGCAAAGACAAGTTTACCGTAGCCACCCACCTTAGCGATGATTCGCCTCGGTAGAGCGATACGCCTGAGCGAGCCTTTGAGAGCCTAAGCTGAATTCCTGTAGGGGCAAGTCTGGATATCCTTTGCTTCTCGTTTGAGGCAAAGCGGGTCGGGACAGCTGCACTATTGCCGTTTGAGACGGCAGTCCGCTTGAGCGGAAAGGGGTGTTACATCCTACCCAACTCAGAAAAAGTCTCGTCCTCGAGACTTACTGAGGACAAGTAGTAATCTAGGGTTGAGGCAATCCTAGACAAGTCGTTGTACTTGTTCATTTGGATCTTCACTTCCACAAGCTTCGAAATCAGCATATCGCTTAGACTGGATCGTGCGCACTTTCGAAGTGCACTTCTAGCGTGAACACGTCAACCAGCTTAGTGATAGCGAAGTCTTAGCACTCGAGTTTCACCATTTCCTAAGTCTTGGATGGTGCACTAGTTCAAGGCGTCCCTCGAATAGATGCATTCAACCAAACTTAGAGTTAGTGAAAATCGGACAAGCTACTAGCGATACTCTCGAAGGGTTCGCACAGGTTGGCACAAAGGCCACTCGCAGCATACAACCAGACAAGCAATCATATCATTCAAAACGCATTTTGAAAGTATTTAGACTTATTGTTGGAACATCCCATCGAGGCATTGAGAGAGAGCGTGCACATAACCCACGAACGAGCTTTCGAAACAGTGATATCGAAAAGAAGGCCAAAGGCGTAGAAGCCAGGCTCTGATACCAACATGTCACGCCCCGATCTCCCGCAGGCAATCGGCCGTTCCCGCTAGGCGGGAATCACCCTCGCCAGCGCTCTTGCGGAACGATCGCTTAACCCATCCGGGCGTGATGCCGCACGAGCATGATCCACGCCCGTGCAAGGCCATGGTTCATTGGCTGGCGGCAAGAGTTCTAAGCCACAGAGTTGCACAGATTGTCCGAGTGCAGCGGAGTTTAGGAACGCATAGCGATTCGATAACAGGTTCACTGAGTCGACAATATAGCGGAAGCATTGAAACACAAGTTTGAAGTAAGCAACTCTTTATTGATATAAATATGTGTTACAGGCGGCGTATAGCCGAGATTACAAGTCGCTCAAGCCTCTCTCTCCGAAACAGTAAAAGCGTGCCAAGTGGCTACAACTGTGGAATGAATGTACAGGCGATGGTCAGGTGACGCTCCAACATTATGTCTTGTATATGTGCTTCAGTCCCGGACGCACCGTTGCAAGGCTTCAGAAGGAACTCCTGGCCTTAGCACGCACGTTGGAGGCGTCCGCACCGAACGAGGTTCTCCCGCACCCTGCATACAAACTGGTGGATTATCAGTACATTGAATGCACTGGTGGGGAAGCTACTCGCCCGCTCAACAAATCCAAACACGTAATACAGGTTCCGTGCACAACTATTAAGTTGTCTTTCTAGTTGCCTTAGGATCAGTTTCATGCAAGACTTGAATAGCCTAACGTGTTGGGCAGTGCGCCGTGCAACATGAGAGGAAACACGGCGAGACTTACCAACTTACCATCTCCTTCCCTGTCCAAGGCAAACATTGAGGCAACATTGTTAATTCAAGCAGGGGCATGTATAACATTCAGGGGCATAGCATATGCAAACACGAGGGTCGTTTATAACATGATCGTTCAGGTGTTTAGATGTTTATTGATGCGATGCAGTGACTCGCACGCGGATAGCCGCTAAGCGAGGATGACTTATCTATATGAACACGGTCGCTGGCAAAGCCATTATGGACGTAGTCGAGGACAAGGATAGCATGCTACGCGTGTACACGAGGTACACGAACACGATGCGTTGCAAGCTATCCTCCCTGCACACGAGACTACACACGAGCTCCATCCGGACCGGATCGGCCCCAGTGCCCCGGTGACCGTCCGTGGAACTAGTCCGCGACATGCAAGTCAGGGTTAACCAATCTCAGGCAACACGATTTATTTGACCAATCTCAGGCAACACGATTTATTTGACCAATCTCAGGCAACACGATTTATTAGACCAATCTCAGGCAACACGATTACACGAGATACACGAGAACACGCGTGCACTAGAACACGAGAACACGAGTGCACGGGAACACGAGTACACGAGTATACGGAATACTTGAATCTTGGTTCTGTACAATAACTTGTCTTGATGCATTCCCCTGGTTCGGGGCTGCCTTGGTGACCTAACGGTCCCGGATACTTGCAGGTTCATTCAGGCACGGAACGACTACGTAGTAGTCTTCCGGGGTTTGGATGAAAACATGGCAACATTACAAGCAGACAAGCATGCGTTTCTAAGGAACATAAGCAGGCACGTTTGCTCGGACCCGAAGGTAAGCCGAGAGATGAAACCGTTAAGGGACTTAGCATGCGAGGGTCTGAACATATAAGCAGTATTTCATTTCCATGTTCTAGCAGGCAATACAAGTGGGGATTTTTCCCTTAGCTAGGTGCGTTGGATTTATTAGCATGCAGGGGTGATTTACCTAGCGACTAGCATAAATATTCCACATTTTATGTGTGCTAGCTAAGCAAAGACAAGTTCACCGTAGCCACCCACCTTAGCGATGATTCGACTCGGTAGAGCGATACGCCTGAGCGAGCCTCTGAGAGCCTAAGCTGAATTCCTGTAGGGGAAAGTCTGGATATCCTTTGTTTCTCGTTTGAGGCAAAGCGGGTCGGGACAGCTGCATTATTGCCGTTTGAGACGGCAGTCCGCTTGAGCGGAACGGGGTGTTACAGTGTCTGAGCAGAGTTTAGACAATGTTCTGGCTACAAACCCATCAAGTCAACAGTAGCACAAAGAGAGGAAGATATACGAACGTCTCTAGATGCTGAAATAAACATCACCAACGTTCCCGGAATAAGCGAGATAGTTAGAAAACACTACCTTTCGTGCAATTTGGACACAAGGGCAAAGCGATTATTTTGGATCAAAGCGGTGTCAACATGTGTGCCACTTTGCATCAAAATGCGTATCAGGGGTAAAGGTCTCTAAATTGACAAATTATAGATCAAACAAATCATAATCGATGAACAAACTCAACGGTATGTCCAGTTTTGAATTTCGGTGTGCCGATCACAAAATTGTTCGTCAAGTCGAATCGTGGGACCCGCTAAATGGCGATCCGTTAACTGACTCGAAATCGGACGAAACTTGGATCACAGGACAGGTCAAACACTGCGAGTCCAGTGGCACAAGTTTCGTGGCGATCCGACGAGCGCATACAAACTAATGGTAAAATTTGTAAAATGTCGATAAAGATTACTTTTTACGGATACGGTTGATTCCGGCGTGCCTATGCTGGAAGCATTTTAGGGTATAGGTCTAACCACCTCAACTCTCCGTTTTTGGCATGCTATAGTCTTCTGACAGGCCCGCTTAGCCCGAATGCTCCCAGAAGGAATCCAAGTCAAGATCCTTTGCCCGATAGAACCGGACATCGAGAAAGAGTTAGAATCAATCTCCTCGCTGATTCAACAATCACTATTCTTTTTCAACAACAAGAGTCGACAAGAAAATGAGAGCGGATAAAATAGGAGTAGAACACACACGTCAAAATCAACTTCCACGGAAGTCCACACGTCCAGATATAACATACGCGTCTTTCGGTGCAACTAGTACATGACGAGGTGGTCCCGTTTGACGGGACGCATTCTGTATCACAATTTTTTTAAGGTTTTAAAAACTGTTTTTTCTTGAACTTCAACACAACTTTTAATAGTTAAAAAATAAAAATTAAATTGAACTAATTAATGGATTTTAAAGGTGGTTAGGTGGTCTTAACATTGGTGAAATCGGTTCGGTGTTTCTCCAACTGTGGAGAAAGATATAGGTCCTTAAAGTGGGTGTCGTGAACTGTTTTATGCACTGTTCCGAGAATATTTTTTTCTCGACTTTGGGTCAAAATTTACCTAGTTTTTATTGCTGTTTAATTAAAGCTAATTAACGGATATTGAGGGGGGGGGTTATGTTGTGATCGTACCTGAAAAGACGATTTAAAAAATAGCCGAGTGGTTGAGGAGAACGAGGGGGACGAAGTTGGGTGATTGCTACTCGTGTCACTTGTGCGGGCGGCTCTGTGCGGCTCTTGCCGGCGGTCCGACGACCTACTGCGGCCATCGACGACGAGGGTCGGCGGCCAGAGCAGTACGTGGATGGTCTGGGGGTTCTCTGAGATCAAGAAATTTGATATCGGGAGGTTGAACGGTGGTAGGAAAGGGAATACGGTTTCGAAGCATAGTTTTTATACTAGATTTTCTTTCCGGTTTCTATTCAAATTACTCGAGATTTAGATTATGATTTAGACTAGATTACGATCTAATCTGGAAGAGAATATCGTTGGGATTGCATAGAAAATGATTTGGTTGAATTTAATGTAGATTTGAACAAGTTTTGAACTCGAGAGGGGGTGGTTTCCTCGCGTGAGTCGGTCGGGTTTTCGTTCACTGGGCATGTGCGGGTGTGTGTGTTGTGTTGGGTTGGAGTGGTTGTCGCTTTACTTTTTTATTATTATTTTATTTTATTTCATTATATTTTGTTTTATTTTTCTTTATACTATATATATATATATATATATATATATATATATATATATATATATATATATATATAATTCCTAAAAAATAGGTTTATACATAAAATAAATTCTAGAAAATTCTTGATACTTTATTAAATAATTTTACACCCCAAAATAATTTTATGAAATATTTTATAATTAGTAAATATTTATATAGTTAATTAATAAAGGAAATTCACTCATCTAATTAGCTAAGTAAATTGAAAAAAAATCTAATATTAAATAGAAATAATAAAAATACAAAATTTTAAATTAGGGGGGGGGGGGTTACATTCTACCTAACTACAAGAATTTTGTTCTCGAAATTAAAGCTAAAGCACGATTTGAGGATATGAAGGTGTCATGCGACAGAAAATAGTTGAGTACGAAATATTGTGCCTCAAATTTGGAAGGGTGCGATAAAAATAATGCATTACTAAGGGTCTGTTTGGTCTGCTTTAAGTGAGGTAATATGACAAGAATAAGTTTTAGTACAAGGATAACTTGCACATGAGATCGAGGATGCGAAATATACGATAGAAGAGATTAGTAACCCAAGGGAACGAGGTGTTGATAGGAAAGAGAATACTACTACTGCTACTCGTGTCACCTACTAGTTTCGCGGGTATGCCATCTAGTTAAAATATCAACCTATCTTTATAGCTACTAAACCACCATATATATACATTTCTACATCGATCTATACTCCTAAACTTTTGTGTCATAATGGGGTATATATCTAGTACTATTCATATGTCAAACTTTCATCAAGCACGAGCGTTCGTATTTTCGAAATAGGGAAAGACGAAAAACAATAATAAGGAAAGACGAAAAACAATAATAAGGAGTTCAAGGAAGATGCGACCTAATACAAATACGAGTTTAAAGGCGATTGGAGAAATCGAAAGAGAGTTGTCAAGACAGTTGTGGATTGAGATCGTATTTTTCATTTATGCCTATTCGCAGGCTCGTATAGTACAATTACGTAACCGATACGATAGGCTCAGACCTATCTAGAGGGCACATATATTTGTCTAATTAGCTAAGTCAACTACATCTCAATCCACATAACTTAATCTCACATGGGAACCAAGTGCATTAATGCTGATCAGACAATAATACACCGATGCCACATGAATACAAATACCAAGAAAGACAATATGTAATAAAGTTGGTCAGACTTTAAAAATAACTGTCCGAACAAGCTCATGACAAGAATAAAGTTTGCAAAACTAGGCTATACAGCAGAATAAGTCGAACGAGAAATAAATATAATAATGAATAATGATGAATGTAAATACAAATAGATTAAACTCATCAAGAATCCAAAAGATGTCCGGTGTTTGTGCCCCTACAGTTGCCATACTAACTTCTTGTCTAAATTGCTGGTCGACCAAATGGGGGTATGGACCTCTAAAACTCTACAGTCGAGATAAACACTATCTTCTTGCACTAGCATATATTCAGCATCATTCAGTCATGCCTCATTAGTGTATCTTAACCACTATGGGATCTTATGTTGTAAGACACGTTATCCAACTTACAAGAATTCAACTAATAGTGTAATTGAACAATAGAGCATGTATACTTAGTACAAGTCACCTTCCTAACCCCCATCAAGCACAAAAGAGAAGATAAGAGTTACGTTATGAAAGGATCAAGCAAGATGCAAATTAAGCAGTCAAATGATAATTCAAAACAAAATCAAAGGAGGTGATTAAAATATGTGGATGAGATCCTAGACACTAATCCTATATGCATGCTTGCTCGGTACAGTAACGTAACCGAGACAATATACTCTCGACCTACATGGGCCACCATAAAAATATGTCACACCCTAGTCCCAAAATACGTAGGATTAGAAATACGTAAGCATGCCAGCCGTATGTATATGACAACTCCAATATATGGAAACCAAGACACATACGTACGCTGTAATATGAATAATAATTCACAAGTGGTATATATAATGTCACAAGTCACAAGCAATACTAATCTCATCCACAAAACCAACTATAAATAAATAACCAAATATTGGCAATGAACCAAGTATTAAATAGTCGAGAAGAACTAATAGTTGGGTGGAGACAAATCCACTACCAAACTAGGATATGAAAGAAAATATAATAAGTATATCATCTAATGATTAGAGAGGCTCGAAGGGAAGACCTCCTCGAAAGAGAAAGAAGTAGCAAGTCCTGGTCCGTGCTCCTACTAATAGTCATAATCGTCTACACTTAGGAAAGGATCAGGTCCTCAGAGGGACGTAACAAGATACATAGAAACAAGCCATATAAACTGCAGTAAGTAAATAAATATGCAAATGGTGTTCTAACCATCTAATGTGCAATTTAGAAGATAACATTCGTGCGTATGAGTGGGATTGTTGGCTTCTCATCACATCCTGTACATTTACTGCAACACAGTCGTATGCTTTAAACATCCGTAACGTCCAGCGACGTCAGAGGGTATCTGATATAATAATCACCAAAGTTTCATTCGGATACTAAGGCCACCGATTTGGCTATCTCATACGCATAATGACTGTCTTTCCCCTCTCCCCATATTGACCAAGTCGTATACACAACATGTCCAGTGTTGTAACTGTGTGAATCTCTAATACACTAATCATAACAGTTACGTTCTAACCGTCACATGTTCCTTACGCATCGGTAGCAAGTCGAATACGCAATCCGTGCCCTGCTTTTGAATCGAGATTGGCATTGCCTGGGTCTTCTTTAAGCTAAGAATGAAACATCGTGTCATGTGGGTGTCATGGTCCAATGAGATCCCATAATTAGGAGGTAGTCCGCTAAAATTAAGTTAACATGCATATAAATAATAAAAGCTACGAAAGACGACGAACACCGTCGTTTGCACCCAAGTTAAGCTTAGACGCACAATTTATATGAAAATAATTTATGCAACAATAAAATAAAAATAAACTGACAGTAGATATAGCAAGGTATCTTGTCTGGTATCCGAGCATAATTTAGACAATGTTCTGGCTGCAAACCCGTCAAGTTAACAATAGCACAAAGAGAGAAAGATGTACGAACGTCTCCAGATGCTAAAATAAACATCATCAATGTTCCCTGAATAAGCGAGATAGTTAGAAAATACTACCATTTTGTCCAATTTGGAGACATGGGCAAAACGATAATTTTGGGTCAAAGCGGTGTCCAGATGTATGCCACTTTGCACCGAAATACGTGTCAAGGATAAATGTCTCTAATTTGGACAAATTATAGGTCAAACAAATCCTAATCGACGATGCGAACTCAACAGTATGTCCAGTTTTGAATTCCGGTGAGCCGATCACAAAATCGCTTCTCAAGTCGAATCATGGGGCCCGCAAAATGGCGATCCGTTGACTCACTCAGAATCGGACAAAAATTGGATCACAGGATAGGTCAAACGCTGCGAGTCTAGTGTCACAAGTTTCGTGGCTATCCGACGAGCGCGCATACAAACTAATGGAGAAATTTACAAAACGCCGATATATAGGACTTTTTACGGATAGAGGTTTATTTCGGCGTGCACACACATCCAAATCAACTTTCGCAAAAGTTCACACGTCCGGATATACCATACGCACCTTTTGCTGCAACTAGTACATGACGAGGTGGTCCCGTTTGATGGGGCGTGCTCCGTATCGCAAAATTTTTAAGGTTTTAAAAACTATTTTTTTAACTTCTACACAACTTTTAATAGTTAAAAAATGGAAATTAAATTAAACTAATTGATGAATTTTGAAGGTAGTTAGGTGGTCTTCACATTGGTGAAATCGGTTCGGTGTTTCTCCAACTGTGGAGAAAGATATAGGTCCTTAAAGTGGGTGTCGTGAACTGTTTTATGCACTGTTTCGAGAATAGTTTTTCCTCGACTTTGGGTCAATTTTTACCTAGTTTTTATTGCTGTTTAATTAAAACTAATTAACGGGTATTGAGGGGGGTTATGTTGTGATCGTACCTGAGAAGACGATTTGAAAAATGCCGAGCGGTTGGGGAGAACGAGGGGGACAAAGTTGGGTGATTTTGTCAGCCGCGCGGGCGGCTTCTCTCGGCCCTCGCCGGCAGTCCGACGGCATGTTGCGGCGATCGACGACGAGGGTAGGCGGCCAGAGCAGTACATGGATGGTCTGGCGGTTCTCTGAGATCAAGAAATTTGATCTCGAGAGGTTGAACGGTGGTTAGGAAGGGAATACGGTTTTGAAGCATAGTTTTTATACTAGATTTTTCTTTCCAGTTTCTATTCGAATTACCTGAGATTTAGATTATGATTTAGACTAGATTTTGATCTAATTTGGAAGAGAATATCATCGGGATTGTATAGGAAAATATTTGGTTGAATTTCATGTAGATTTGAACAAGTTTTGAACTAGAGAGGGGGTGGTTTCCTAGCGTAAGTCGGTCGGGTTTCCTTTCACTGGGCATCTGTGGGTGTGTGTGTGTGTGCTGTGTTAGGGTGGTTATCTCTTTACTTTTTTTTATTATTTTATTTTATTACATTTTGTTTTATTTTTCTTTATACTATTATATATAAAGATATATAACTCTCTCTCTGTCTCACTCAAGTGAATTGGTTTCGAGAGCATTCCGCTACGTGTTGGCACTCAAGTCAAGTAGTAGCGCTGGCACGTCATTCGGCTCCCCGGCTCACTGCGGTTGCCATTTCTCCTTAGGCGCATGTTTCAGCAACCAAAACGAGGGTTTCCATTTTCTAAAGACGAAATTATAAATAAGGCATGTCAGCCTCTTTTCTTTGTCCCTCCCGGTTCGGCAACAAAAGCATTCACAGCTCCCGAAGAAGATGAAGCTACCAGAATTAGGAGATGCTATGGACGTCTTTTTGATCCTAACATGCTCGGATAGGACTATATCTCAAAGTTTTAAGTATAATTCGACTCATGATCCGAGTCTATATGGAAGGCAAAAAGATGGAAAGGCATCCCCTTCTTTGGAGTTCCATGCTCCAGAGAAAGAGGGGAGGCGACCAACGCGGAACCCTCCTTGCCCCGTTCTTTGCTATAAGGAATTTGAAGGTCTCCTCCCGAACGAACAAATATAGTCGACCTTAGCGGCCTTTCAGCAAGATTTAGCAAGTGACTTCGAAAAAACAAGAATTGTGGTAGGCAGTTATATCGAACAAGGATTGAGGAGATGAGACCATAGATAGATATTCGGGAAAGTACTCCAGCGGTGTCCGGTGGTTGGTTCAACTAGGTCGGTGGAAGGCTGGCTAAGCGACAATGTCATATAGTTTAGTCAAAAGAGTTCGAAAAGCGAAAGCCAAGCTCATTTGAAAGAAAGAGCCAAATGACATGGCAAGCAGAGCAAGGTAAGGGAAAAGCAAGAGTAGGATAAGCAAGATGTCTTAATCAAGCTTAGGTTATCAGCAAGCACAGGTCAAGGTACAACAGTAGGCATGCCTAGTCCCGCCAAACCAGAAAAAAGGTTCTGAAAGAAAAGAGTATTGAGCCAATGTCCGAGTCTCAAGTGCTACAGCTCTGAAGTAACCCATGCTATACTCCCAGGAAAAGCTCGAACGACCTTTAACAAAAAATCGTAGCTGGAATTGAGATCTCATTCAAAGAGAAAGATAGCAAATATCTGGAGTTTCTTTTTTTATCCTATACGGATGATCGGATCCAGTGGGAGAACACATTAGATATTTACTTATATATATATATATATATATATATATATATATATATATATATATATATATATATATATATAATTCCTAAAAAAATAGGTTTATACATAAATAAATTCTAGAAAATTCTTGATACTTTATTAAATAATTTTACACCCCAAAATAATTTTATAAATATTTTATAATTAGTAAATATAATTAAATATTTTTATAGTTAATTAATAAAGGAAATTTGCTTATCTAATTAGTTAAGTAAATAGAATAAAAATCCAATAATTAAATAGAAATAATATAAATAAAAAATTTTAAATTAGGGGATTTAAAAGGGTGGCTTCGTCCAACATTAAAGCCAAATATAGTCGTGTTTGTGACCAATAGCTTGTACATCCGAATCCTCCAGATTTGAAGTAAGCTCCTTGGGATGATACTGACTGAGGAACCTGGATCGATGTGCATTCAATCTACCTTGATAGAACCGATGTAACTAGTGTATTATAAATGTCTATTATGCCGATTGTTCTTTTATAACTTGTCACTACCACATTTTCTAGGAAAGGATATTTTGGTCATTTCATAATTAATAAATATTGTGCATGTTGTATATTTATTTATTGTATTATTTATTTATTGTTAGATGTTAGTTTATTATTTTGGACTTGTGTTAGTGTACCTAACTAGTTTAGATTAGATTCATGGACCAACATTTAAATCTAGTTAGAATTGAGCCCAATTATAAGCCTATTCATTAGGAGGATAATTAATTAAGTTAGGCCCAATAGACTAGAACCTTTCTTCATTAATTATTTCTTCATGAGAGGCCCCAAGGGGTATTTTAGACTTTAGATAGTAACTTGGGGAGGGGGGGTTTTGTGGCCGACCTAGTTAGTAAGGGAGGAAAAGTTTATCTCTCTTCATTTTTATTTCAAATCTAGATCTAGAATTTTTTTTTTCCAAATTTTTTTATTCCCACATCAAATTTTTACCCAAATTTATTTTCGATTCCTTCCCAAATCATAATTGGAGGCCATTAGAGTAAGGATCTACAAGGAGGAGCAATAATTTACAAGTTGAAGGCTCTTTTCACTCAAATTGGTGGTTTCATTGGGAATCCATCTCAATAGGTACAATTCAGTTTTTTTTCCCTTTAATTAGACTCTAAATATGTGTTTTAATCATTAGGAACTACCCCATATGCTAAGGCTACCCATAGGAATTGAAATTTGGTTTATAGGAGGCCTATGGAGAAAGTTATGTGTTCTTCTGTATCAATTTTGGAGGAATTCCGAGATTGACACATCTTGTGTTTATCAATTGGTCAATTAGACCAAATTGACATATGTTTGAATGTGTGTGGCTAGTGTCGTGTCCACAATTGGATACATGTAGGCCGTATCCCGACACTTTGGAGATACGGGTTGATTTGGGAATTTTTTTCCTACACGGGGGTTTGAGCATGTCAAATTACACGGAAACGTAGATGTGTAATTAGCTCTTCGTATTGTTCATAATTAGTATTTTAGACTTGCTCGTGTCTTTCGTGGTACGTTTCGTGGTGTGGTGGGCTCATATCGCAAGCGTATTATAGATCTAGTGTGATACGGGTGCGATGCACTCCACGTATTTGTTTTATTGCATTTTAGATTCAATTTGCCTTGTTAATAGCTATTAGAATATTATAGTTATCATTGTTATATGATATATATGTATATATATGTTATGTGTTGTTCTATGTTCATTTTATGGTGATTGGTTTATATATATATATATATATATATATATATATATATATATATATATATATATATATATATATATATATATATATATAACACTAGATACATACATATCTATATATATATACATATACATATCTATATATATACATATACATATCTATACATATACATATCTATATATATACATATACATATCTATATATATACATAACACTTAGAGATAAAAATACACATATGTATGTATCTAGTGTTATATATATATATATATATATATATATATATATATATATATATATATATATATATATATATATATATATATATATATAAGTATATAGATATGTATGTGTGTGCATAGATGTCTCTCTGTGTGTGTGTGTGTGTGTGTGTGTGCATAGATGTGTGTAGTGTGTGTTTGAGAGGAGGGGGGTTGAGCTTTACAGCAACTGAAGCAGCACTGCAACAACAACATGGAGAGGCAGCAGGTAGTAACAACTGCAGTAGCATGTTGCAGTAGCAGCAACAGCATGAGCAACAGCAATAAATCAGCAACTGCAGTAGCATGTTGCAGTAGCAGCAACAGCATGAGCAACAGCAATAAATCAGCAACTGCAGTAGCAGCAACATGCAGCAGCAGCAACATGCAACAGCTATAGCAGCAGCAGCTTAAGCAACAACAAGCCTCAGCAGCAACTGCAGAACCTGCAGCAGCAAAGCTAGCAGCAGTTTCAGTAGCAGCTAGAGCAGCAACAACTACACAAATAACAAGTGCAATAGCAGAGGGTAGCAGCTACAGTAGCAAGGTAAGTTAGTGGTTAGTTAGTGTTATAAATAGTTTAATTAGTTAGTTCATTAATAGTTTAGTTAGCTAGTTAGCTTGATGCATAGTTTATTAGTTGGTTCATTGATAGTTTAGTTAGTAGTTTAGTTAGTTAGTTGCTTTGTTAGTAGTTATATATATATATATATATATATATATATATATATATATATATATATATATATATATATACTTGTTTACTAGTAGCTATATGTATGTATGTATATATGTATTGGGTATGTTAGTAGGTAGTTAGTAGTATTGTATTAGTTAATGCATGTTAGTTATGGTTTAGAGTTTTGGGTAGTTAGTTATATGTTAGAATTAACATTACCTTGTGATACCAAGGTAATGTCAAGGTATTGATGGATACTCAAGGTATTGGCTTGTATCCAAGGTATTTTGGGTTTGAGTATCAAGATGGGTATGTAGTGGTGTAATACCGCATTGGTTCAAAGCCAAGGTATTATTATATATTGTTGATTGTATATACATATTATGATATTTTTATATCTATTTGATTTTCTAGTATCTTAGTATAGCTAGTGTGACATAGTTACATAGTGTATGGACCCAATATCCTAGAGATAGACTTATACAACCTAGAAATAGCTAGTTTGACCAAGTTTGACTAGTTTGACCTAAAGTTGACCTAGTTTGACTATTTTGACTTAGAAATAACTTTTTGACCTAGAAGTTGACTAGTTTAACTTATTTTCATTCAAAAGTCTTGTATTGATGTAATATTCTATATTTAGGTCTTCGAGGCATCGTACCGGACATCTTTGATGTTCACCAGATTTCAGGCGAGTACATTCTCTGATAGTTTCTCATTTATGATATCCTGTCTCTTATATCTAGTGTAGATATTCTTGATTTCTTGACACATTGGTTACACGGATTGGTATATCCGGATTTTGTCATGAGGTGCTATTCCTTGGTATGTATGGTGTATCTTGTGCAAGCCTTATTTTCTTGATCTTCTTGTACACGTACAAACACTGATTCTTGGGAAGACTTGCTACCCTCCCAGATAATCCCGTATCATAACGTACCATGGTTGGATCCTCTATACTATTCGGAGGCGGGGAGTATGTAGTGTAGATAAGTGATCATACCCTCCTTGTATCATGTCTTGTTCATTGAATATTGTTAGTCATACACCGCACGTATGATTAACCAAGCCATAATTCTTGTATCAAGTTCCAAGTTGATCACATGTTAAAGCTGATACTCACTTAGTCATTAGTATTTCTTGTTCATTTCTATATTGATCATTCTCATATTTATTTTCAGTATTTTCTTTATTGCATATCTCTGGTATTTGTATACTGCATCTTGTATATTCATATCTATTTACTGTTACATAGTTTATATCATTTATTAGAAATGCTGTTAGAGATGTACTCTGCTCCTTTCCTGACTGGATATATTTTTTCTAGATGACACTAAGGAGTGGTACCCCACTCACTACGGGCCTCAAACGTGGTAGGCTTAGAGCCAGAGACCTTGGCTCATGAGGGTCTCATCTCGGCTGAAACAGACGACCCAGGACTCGTAGCTTAGTAATTAGTTTCCTTTTTGTACTGGATTTGTCTCTAGCTCAGTTTTAGTATTTCTTTGACTCATTGGATATTATTTTGTCTCATGAGTTGTAATTGTGACTCTTCTATTCTTTTATCATATTCGTGCTTATTTTATTTATAGATCTGTGATTGAGTACATTCATTTACATTGGTGGCATATTATATCTTGATTGCTAGATAGATAGTTTATCCAAACAACGTTCTATCGCCGATGCTGCGGCGTAGGCTGGGCGTTGTTCACTACTTGCATCCCTACACCGGGTGCGGGTCGTGACAATAACATATTCTCCTAAGAGAAGGTTATTTTAGGAATCTTTTCCACAACGCTATGGCAATGGGGACAGACAACTGGAGCTTCATAATGCGCTTTGATCTGGGTTAAGTAAAAGTCAGCGTGTAACAATGCTTCACTCAGTGCATCACGTATCACTTTTAAGAGACGAAGCAAGTCGAAGACTGACGACCTTGCAGGAGTATTGGTTGTTGGCCTAATTGGTCATGGTCAATCTGATTTGATAATTAACAAAATCTCGATTCAATACGATACACCTGAAGCTCAAACAAAATGAAAATCACTGATATTGTCTACAAACGATTGTTGTAAGTTGTATCAGGTTTCTTTCTATTTTCATATGTATTTTTATATTTTATTTGAGTCTAGGACTATTGTAAATCGAGTCGCATTTGGCCACTAGATTGTACTCGAGTCCACTCAAATAACCTACCCAAAAATTAGTCCAAACTCAACTCAACATAACCCAATGACATGAATCCGACATTCTAGAACATGGGACATAGGCCAGAGTTCTGTCCTAGACATAACTCGGACCAAACTTTGTTCCCTCATATCCAGAATCCCTGGTTCGACTCCTTTTTGAAGACTAGGCTCCAACATTTAATTGTTTTAATGTTTGGCATTTGGGGACATAACTCTGTTTGCAAAAAGCCTATAAATAAAGTTGAATTCTATGCCTTTCTCATCAACTCATTCTCACTTTCATCTGTACATTTGAGATACACTATAAGCTTTCAATCTTCTCCATCTCCAAGAAACAACTCCAAAGCCTTCTAAGTTCCAGTGCGGTTTCAGTTAGAAGTTGGTTCGAGTTGTAAGAAACTTAGAAATTCAAGTTTCGTTTCAAGTCTGAAGTCGGCGTGCTCTTCGAATCAAAGCACGTATTTGTAATAAGTCGACAAGCCTTCAGATTAAAGCTTGTGGTTGTACCCTATTTCACAAATAGTGGAATTAACTTCAAGCAAGAGTTCTCGGTAATGGATTAGTTCTCCACGAGGGAAATCAATTGTCACGCCCCAGTCCCAAAATATCGAGGGACTAGCCACGTAGCAATGGCCAGCATCACACTCTAATGAGTAGACCCAATTTAATGGACCCATCAAGGTGTACTTAAGCTGTAACACAATAGTAAAGTCTACTAAACATGTCACAATCTAATCTCATCCATGGAAGATAAATATGATTAATATCAGCAAAATTAAATATAACTGTCATCAAGTCTCAATAAAGTAAATCGGGGAACAACCCGATAATAAGTCTGATACACTGGTTCAACAGACCAGAAACAAAAGAGTCTAATAAAAGAAAATACTGAGTATAGATAACAGATACTCAGGAGAAATCCTCAGCCATCACCTCGTCCTCGGGGATCGGTTCAGCTCCAGTGTCTGCTCTTGCTCCTTCTTCTACTCCTGTCCCGTATACCTCGGGATATAATTCCTCTGCTAAACCTGGGGACATAATCCGGAATCCAGGTCCTCAGGGGACATAGCAAGGTACAAAATAACACAACCCAAAATAAATGCAGTGCAAAAATAAATAAAACAATAGGGTAAACTATGTAACCATCTATGTGAAATGCAAGTGAGAGCATCACTAGTACTCAGGCTGAGACCGCTACAAGCTCTGTGTCGGGGAGCCGGGTAGCAGTAATATCACGTAATGTGCCTAGCTCTGATATAGAGTCTACAGCCTCACAATAATAATACATATATAAAAACAACCTGTAGCTTGTGTGTCTTTTCTCACCCAATGTAATCACACGTCTCATGTCCACAACGTCTCATGTCCATGTCACGCAAGATCATAGCTAATGCAGCAAGTCATATAATAGCTATGAATATAATGTCTATGTTACAAATCCTGCAACCTATACAGAATCACCATGAATATCTCAGAAAGATTCTGTCTCATGAATAGTGTCAGATGTCCTACAGTATGACGTACTTGATGATGCAAGCACGAGATTGTATAGGGTCTCGATATCCATCTCTAGGTGACGTTACACAACTCCGCGTACAGTGTTGACATCCGAATATTATTCGGACGTTAAGTAATGTCACACGGTCATAGGTTGAACAGATACAACATATAAATAAATCAAGAAATATTATGTAACAAGAACTGCAAGGTTGGCAAGGTACACTTGCTTGGGGTTTGGATACCAACAACTGCTCCGGTATCAACGGAATCTACAGGTACTCCTCCGAAAGCTGTAATAAATATTACCATCAGATTCAGAAGATATCAAATAGCTAGAATTGCCTGCCCATGAGTCCAATTTGGACACAGGGACAAAAGTGACAGTTTCTGGTCAAAGCGGGGTCCACATGTGGCCCGTTTCATACCGAAAAATGTGCCAGAGATAATGTTCTCCAAATTCGTCAAACTTAGTGTCTACAAGTCCAGAACGACGATACAAACCCAACGGAATATCCAGAACTGGATTTCGATGAGCCGATCACAAAATCGTCCGTCAAGTGAAGCCGTGGGGCCCACGATACGCGATTTTGTCAACGTTTTCAGAATCGAACCAAACTTGGGTCACAGGACCAGCGTATTGCTACGAGTCCGATGGCGCAAGTTTCGTTCAATACGACGTGCGTACACGAAGTTACAACGAGTTCTAGAACAGGGCCGGTACGGGATGTTGTCGACAGATACGCGTTGATTCCGGTGTGCATGCACATCCAAATCAACTTTCGCGAAATCTCACACGTCCGTATCAACGGCTAGCACCTTTCGGTGAAGTCCTCACACGACCAAATCGTCCCGTTTAGCGGGGCGCACCTAGTTCCGAGAAAAAATAGGATAATTATTTTCTGATTTTGGGTCGCAGTTTGCGATCGCCACAGGACGCGATACCTCGAACAAGTTGCACGGGTATCGAGAGGGTCACGCAGTCTACGCGTTATAGCAGACGGAACAAAAAATGGGACAGCGAGGAGAGAAAAACAGTCACCAGAACAGGGCTCCGAAGATGACTGAAAACACATTTCCGCGAGGCGGCGCGACCCGGCAAGGTCGGCTGCTGGCGGCGGCGACTAGGGCACGGCGGAGGCGGCTACTCGTCTCGGTGATGGGGTCGTCGGGTTCACTGGAGTCGGGGTGGCCAGCTGCGGGGTCGTCGGAGGAAGAAGGTGGCGGTGGCAGAGGAGGAAGGCGGTGACGGTGGCTTACGGTGGTGGTGATCGGGTTGGGGGAGGCCGGGGTTTAAATAGGCCGGGGATGGGAAGGAAAAGGGGTCGGCTGTTCTGGCGGAGGGGAGATGGTCGACCGGCCGGTGGGAAGACGAGTCGGCGGGGATGCGAGCGGATGCGGGCGGCGGAGGGGAATCGGTAGGGTCGGGGATGCCGATTACTGTAGCTTAATGATTCGGGTCGGGTCGGGTCGGGTCGGGTCGGGTCAGGTTGTGTGATTCGGATCCGACCCGATCCGATATGCAATGGGTTCGGGTATCGGGTCAGCGGGTCGGGTCGGCTAATGGGTCCGGATCCAACCCGCTAGGGTTGGTTTGAGTCAGTGTTCGGTTCACAAAGGCCGCTTTGGTTCAGAAATTGGTTTAAACCGGTTGGTTCAGGTTGGTTTAATTGGTTTTAATAAATAACTTAGTTTTTAGGTCTTTAAAAATGGTTCCGGGGTCCAATAAATTCCAAAAAAATTATCCTATGTCTAATATTTTATTTTACACCCAAAAATATTATTTTCATAATATTTTAATATTTAATAAAATTGTTTAAAATTATTTAATTCAGAAAAAAATTATTTATTTATTTAAAAATAGCAAAAATTTCCCCAAAATTTATTTTTTTAATTTCTGAAAAATTACAGGTGTTTACAATCTACCCTCCTTAAGAGGATTGCGTCCTCGCAATCAATGAATTAACTACTAAAGAAAATTAAAGCTTGGTAACTAAAAGAAATGCTTAGTTTATACGTGCATCTTCGAACAGATGAGGATAACGCTGGCGTATGATATCCTCTCGCTCCCAAGTAGACTCGCCGGGAGAATGATATTTCCAAGCTACTCGAACTAGTCTAATCGTCTGACCCCGCAATATCTTCTCACTAATGTCGAGTATTCCAACTGGCTGCTCTTCATATCTCAAGCTAGGGCCTACTGTAATCTCAGAATGATCGACTACGTGGCTTGGGTCAGTCACGTACTTCCTCAGCTGTGAGACATGGAATACATCATGCACTCCCTCTAAAGATGGAGGTAATGCAACATGATACGCCACCTCACCAATGCGCTCCAGAATATCAAATGGCCCAATGTACCTTGGGCTCAGCTTGCCTCTGCTCCCAAATCGAATAGTACATCGAGTAGGTGAGATCCTCAAGAATACGTGCTCTCCTTTTTTGAACTCCAAAGAACGTCTGTGTGTATCAGTCCAATGCTTCTGTCTGTCCTGAGCTGCACGAAGATGATTCTGAATTTGCTTTACTTTCTCAACAGTCTGCATCACCAACTCTAGACCCAGTATTTGACGCTCGCCAACGTCACTCCAACATATCGGTGATTTGCACTTTCTGCCGTACAAAGTCTCGAATGGTGCCATCTGGATGCTTGCCTGGTAGCTGTTATTATAAGAGAACTCCACCAAGTGCAAATGATCTTCCCAAGACCCTTCGAAGTCTAACATACACGATCGTAGCATATCCTCCAAGATCTGAATCGTGCGCTCAGATTGACCATCTGTCTGTGGATGGTAAGCAGTACTGAACTTGAGTCGGGTGCCAAGACTCTCTTGCATGCTTCGCCAAAAATGGGATGTAAATCTCGAGTCACGATCTGACACGATACTAACCGGTACTCCATGTAATCTTACGATCTGTCGTATGTACATGTCGGCTAGTACTTCCGTGGACTGTCCAACTCTAAACGTCAAGAAATGTGCCAATTTAGTGAGTCGATCACGATAACCCATACTGTATCTTTTCCACTGGGGCTTCTTGGAAATCTTGTAACGAAATCCATAGTGATATGTTCCCACTTCCATTCGGGTATGGGAAGCGGCTGTAACATATCAGCAGTTCTTTGATGCTCGGCCTTTACTTGCTGGCAGACAAAATATTTTGCCACAAACCGTGCAATCTCCCTCTTCATTCCATGCCACCAATAATACTGCCTCAAATCTCGGTATATCTTCGTTCCTCCCGGATGAATAGAGTACATGGAGCTATGTGCTTCAGTCATCAACTCATGTCTCAATTCCCCATTCGGTACATATACACGATTTTCGCACCTTAATGTCCCGTCCTCATGTATGCGAAGTCCCGTCTGCATGCCTGCTTCCGTCTTCTTTTTAAGTCTTCGAAATCTAGCATCGGTGGGCAATGCCGCCTTAATCCTCTCCACAAGTGACGACTTAACTTCAAGATTCGCCAGCAAACCACTTTGTCTTGGTAAAACAATCTCTATCTGGAGCTCCTGTAGATCCATTAATAGTTGGAGCTGCATCGTCAAGAAATAAGCCGTGGGCTTCCTGCTGAGTGCGTCTGCTACGACATTCGCCTTGCCCGGATAGTACTGCAGATCTATATCAAAGTCGACCATCAACTCAAGCCAACGTCTCTGTCTCATATTGAGCTCCTTTTGAGTATATACATACTTCAGACTCTTGTGATCAGTAAAGATTTCTACCTTCTCTCCATAAAGAAAGTGCCTCCATATCTTCAGTGCAAATATTACTGCAGCTAGCTCAAGATCGTGCGTTGGGTAGTTCTTCTCATGGACCTTCAGCTGTCTCGATGCATAAGAGATAACTTTGTCATGTTGCATCAAAACACATCATAGTCCACTACCTGACGCATCATTATAAACAACAAAACCTCCCGATCCTGAAGGAAGAGTCAAGACCGGTGCTGTTGTTAATTGCCTCTTCAATTCTTCAAAGGCCTTCTGACAATCTTTCGTCCATGCAAACTCCTGGTCCTTACGCGTCAACCGCGTCATAGGCTCCGCAATCCTTGAGAAATTTTCTACGAACCTACGGTAATATCCAGCAAGTCCGAGAAAACTTCTCACCTCTACAACTGATGTTGGTGTAGGCCAAGTTTCTATTGCAGCAACATTCTCTGGATCAACTGAAAGTCCTTCTCCTGAGATGATATGTCCCAAGAAAGGCACTTTATCCATACAAAACTCACATTTACTGAGTTTGGCATACAGCTTCTCCTGCCTCAGCGTCTCTAGCATGATTCTGAGATGCTCCTCGTGCTCTTCGTGGCTCATGGAATATACTAAGATATCATCAATAAACACAACCACAAACTTGTCCAAGTACTGATGAAAAACTCTATTCATCAAACTCATGAACACAGTTGGCACGTTGGTTAAACCAAACGGCATAACTAAGAACTCATGGTTGTTTGCGGGATTTAAACAAAGAGGTTTATACGAAATCTTTGCTTGCAAACTTAAAAAAAAGAGTACAATTGATCCTGTACAAGGATGTTAAGTACAATAAAATGATTCTGGGGAAGTATTGCTATAGAAGTCTGATCTGCGGTCGATCACTTTGTTCCTTGGACCACACGATGATGAAGAAGTGCTGTAGAAGAAGAAGAAGCTTCAAAGGTTGCAAGTGGGATTGAATTCTCGTTGCCGAAGTTGTCAACCAACACTCTCTGCCTGTGCTTTCTCTCTCTGATCTCTGATTATGCCTTGTTTAGTCTGTGTGTCTGTGTGTGTGAGTCTCCCTCTGTGTATATCCCTCCTCACCCTGTAACCAGGGGTCTCTATTTATAGAGATCAATCCAATAACTGCCAAGTTGGCATAAAAAGCCAAGCAACTGTCTTGTTGGCATACACTACTAGAAAAAGCGGGATTAGCGACGCATTTTAGCGACTCCATGTAAAAATATCGCTAATGAAAGGTAAATTAGCGACTCCATGTAAAAACGTCGCTAGACGTCGGTAAATGGCGACATTTAGCGACTTTTATTAAGATTTTAAAAGATTAGTCTCTATAAGTTCAATTAAGGTCGCTAAATGTCGCTAATATGTCTAATTTAGCGACGTTTAGCGTCGTATTTAGCGACGTATATATTAAAAATATTTAGCAACGTGTTTAGTTTAAGAACCCTAATCCTGAAAACCGTATTCCTCTATTATTAATTATTTTATTTATAGTAGTTATGAGCTAAATAAAGGGAATATATTTTATTTAGTTTTATTCGAGGTGTTTGAACATTTAGAGGACTTATGGAGCCATTATAAATTTTTTCTAATTTATTCCATGTAGGAGATCCGTTGGACAGTTGCTAGCTCAACCGTATGCACCAAAATAATTCTTAGAATTTCCTGCGAATAGATGTGTATATATATATATATATATATATATATATATATATATATATATATATATATATATATAACAAATCCTATTGGTTATTGGATATCAAAACCCACAACCCTTAGCCCAAACCAGTTAATCACCCCGCGTATACTTTCCTCTCAACCGTGCGTAATATCAAAACAGCAACAGAAGTAGTAACTTGCTATTTCCTGCTCCGCGTGTAAAGTAATTCCACGTGTAAACTTTTACCACCGCTTCTTACTTCATCTGTGCGTAAAGAACATCACCCGCCTAATTCCTCTCTTTACGCGTAAATCAAACCCAGGCGTAAAACACCACCACCGCCGAAATTCTGCTCCGCGCGTAAAACAAGAACTTCACCGCTTATTTTCTCCTCCGCTCGTGTGGGAAAAATATCAGCAGCAACCCACCGCCTCTCTACCTATTATTACTAAATAACCCTCAGCCGAACCCTAAACCAATGAGAAGAAACAACAGCAGAAGTAGTTTCTTAACCATTAAGCAAAAACCCACCGCCTCTTGACCCTATATATATCACCACACTCTCAAACCCTAAACTAGTTCTTCTTACTACAACTTAACACTGTTGGACGTGCATTATACAGGACTTTTGCTCGGCAAGTATACCTTGCCATTGAACTGATTATTTACATTCCAACTGATGCATGCATATTTATTTCGGCTTATATAGATGTTTATTTATGTAGATTTTGGACCTACTTTATGAGACCACCCCAGTATCATGTAGCATCAGTAGGTTCATTGGCTGTGACACAGTTGTTACACGAGTTGTGAGTCTCATATAGATTCCGGACTACGTACCGGGTTGGCCTCCTGTACGTATGAGCCGTGCGTTAGGGATAACTGCTGATAAAAACTTTGTATGCTAGAAGACTCTGCAGTTATTAGTGGTTCAGGGACATAGTCTATTGTAGTACGGTGGTCCAATCCTTGTCCTTGTTTGGTTGTAGGTTTGGGCTATTGTACTAACTATAGATTATGAACCAAATCGTGTCATGGATGTGACATGCTTAGAGTATTGGGCGGGGAGGACTACTAGTAGGCGTATGGGACACCCCCACTTTATTTACTACGAATGCCACACTCGACGGAGTGATATGGACGATATATACTACACTGATGCCACACTCTTCGGGGTGATATGGACGATATACTATACTGATGCCATGCTCTTCAGAGATGGACGTTATTACTGAGCGCCCTCCTATGGGGGCATATGTGGCATATACTAGCCAGTTGTCACGATTGGTGAATTACGTCAGCATATGCCTAGCCTACATTTTTCATACGCACAAAGTTGTCCTCAAGTTGCATTTTACTTAAACGGTTAGGCGACCCACTGGATGTTTATTTTTCAGTACTTATTGGCATGTTATTATGTATCTTGTTTACGTCCCTCTGAGGACCTGGTCCCTTTCTAGATATGGACGAGCAGGAGTATCCACAGGAGTACGGACCTGGACCCGACTCTACTTACTAGACTGGGGAGGTCCTACCCTCAGAATAGCTATGATTAATTCCACTGTTTAGAGATTTTGTTCTACTTCAGTATAGTGGTTTGTAGTGGATTTGTTTCCACCGGACTATCAGACTTGATACTTATCCTTGATATCTAGTTATTATTCACCTCTTTATTTCTACTGATTATTTGTACTGTGGATGAGATATAGATTCTGTATGACTTGAGTGACAGTATATTACCACTAGTGGATTGCATATTCATTTACAGCGTACGTGTGTATATGATTTCCATATATTAGAGTTCGTATACATACGGCTGAGCGTGTTACGTATTTCTAGTCCTACATATTTTGGGACTGGGGCGTGACATGTTTTTAGTGGTGGCCCATGCAGGTCGAGAATATATTGTCTCGGTTACGTAACTATACCGAACAAGCTTGCGTATAGGAATAGAGTATAAGGATCTCATCCACACTTGATTAAAACCTCATTCTTCCTTAAGTTTTACGCCAGGAACCCTTTACGCTGTGATCAGGGATCTCTATTTTATGAAGATCAACCAAGTGACTGTTGTTGGCGTAAAAGCTAAAAGACTGCCTGGTTGGCGTATAAGCTAGATGACTGACTTGTTGGCGTAAAAGGCTAAGCTATGCAGAAGATTGCCTACTTTACGCTGCGGTTATGACAACTGTCACCCACGTTCCCTTAGACTTCTAAATCTGCGTCATGCAAGCCATGTAGGAAACTACCCCAGCGTAAACTTGATAATAGATAACCAGCATAGAGCAGCTGATTAGGCGTAAAATGTAAGGATAGGTGATGTGAGCGTATTTGACATAGCCTTAGCTCTACCAGCCACGACCAAATCTCGTGCATTAAATATAGAGATATGCCTCGAGCCCTGTGAAAGAAACAACTTTTGACATGGCATCTGATTTTGTCTTCTCTTGAGCGTAAAAACTCATTTCAGTCTTGAGCGTAAAAACTTATTTCTGTCCATATAGAATAGGTAGCGTATTCAGAAGACTCCATTTTTTCCTTTGGATGCGTAAAAAAAATGACTTATATCAAATATGTTACTAAACGACAACCTGGGTCTCTGTGCAAATTCATCATCACAGTCGTCCTCTCGATTATTTTGGGGTACTTTTGTCAGATGTCAGGTTCACTGGATTATCTGACAAATTCATCCGAGGAAATACAAAGAGTTCCTCGTACAGACTTTATGCTGCAAAACATATTTCAGATCTCTTTATGCAGGAAACCTTTTACGCAGACTCTTACGCGGACATATTTTACGCACAGACCTTTTACGAAAGACTTTACGCAGGAAGTATAGAGATCTTTTTACGCGCAGAATTCCTATGTCAACTTTACGCCGGTAGACTTACGTACAGACTTTTTTACGCGGATAGTTCTGAATCCTTACTTTATACTCATCTGCTTTACGCGGGTCACTTTGAAGCTTTACTTTACACCAAATTTCTTTGAATTTTGTTTTACGCTGACCACTTTGAATCTCTACGCAGGAAGTATAGAGATCTTTTTACGCGCAGAATTCCTATGTCAACTTTACGCCGGTAGACTTACGTACAGACTTTTTTACGCGGATAGTTCTGAATCCTTACTTTATACTCATCTGCTTTACGCGGGTCACTTTGAAGCTTTACTTTACACCAAATTTCCTTGAATTTTGTTTTACGCTGACCACTTTGAATCTCTGTTTTACGCCAACTATCTAGAAGCCCTGTTTACACAGGAAAATGACTTCATGTATGTTGGGGATTTAGACTGAAAAATACGCGGACTAATCCCCAGCATATTTCATACTTCTACATTTCTATCTAATGCTTGCATCATGTTTGATTTCTGTACTTCTTCTAAATCGTTGTACGTCACCTACAGAGAGATGGATATGCAGAAGGGATGTACTGTCACAGAGAGTGACACAACTCCTTGAGTCAATGGTCAGAATCAAGGAGAGACCTCAACTCCTAGACTTCCCGGACGAGATGGACAGATTCACAATCCAGTTCCATCTGATCTTCCTGTTCCACCTAATGGGAACCTTCCAGTCTCATCAACACCGCAGGATGGCCAGGAACAATTGTTTCAATTCTTCCAGATGATGATGCAGGAACAGAGGCAGCAGGCAGCCGAGCAAAGGCAAGAAATTCTGGCAGCAATTGAAAGGATGGCTGCAAAGATTACTGTACCAACTCAAACACTAGCTCCGGTACCCCGAGCTAGGGCTGGTTCAGTAACATACTTTATACAGATGGGTCCAAAGTCGTACCAAGGCATTGAGAGCCCAGAGGAAATTACCAACTGGATCCCTCACACCCAGAAAGTATTAGAGGCATCGCAGCTATCTGCAGACATATGGATGACGGGCGAAATGACACATCCAGGACCAATAAGGACACAGCAAGGAGGACCTATCAGACGTCCTTTGGAACAACAAAAGTATCAACACAGAGCCAGACCGTACCAGATCCTAGAAAAGCCCCGCTGTCATCATTGTAGGAGACACAGACATATTAGAAGGGACTGTCGACTTCGCCTAGGACAATGTTTAAGGTGTGGTTCCAGACAACATTTGGTAAGAGACTGTCCTATGCAACAAGCATCGACACTTTCACCGTCAGTTCAGGAGTTGGCACTTCCAGCACCGAAGCCAGCTAAGCAGATAAATAGATCAGGAGAATCAACTTGGCAACATGAGGATGGCATGCGCCAACGTTTTCCGAACCTATTCGTTGACCAAGGTATAAATTTACTTTGCTAATTTATATCTTATACCATCCTTGACTTTCTACCGTGACGTAGTTTTAATTCCAGGGACGAGATTTTATAAGTTGGGTAGCATGCCTCACAACCTAGTATCACATAGTCCTTTTGACTCCTTAGTAAAGTATAGATGAATGACATTTAAACTATACGCTAGTATAAAAAGATAGTATTTATTCATATCGTAGAAATTAGAGACCCGTACCCTCTTGGGTCAACTAGCAACTTAGACAAGGGATTTGTATGACAACTGTAGAGACTGTAGAGTCTTATCTCTTTGTGACTTGAATTATTATGTACCTTCTTTCATCATGATCTAGCGCATTTATATTTTATATACTACCTTGACTTATGCTGCTATTCTATAGCCTAGTTTTGCAAAGCTTAGTCTTTTATCAAGCTTGTTCATGATATATGTATTAGTGGATGCATACATTAATACATTTCAGAATCAATGTATTAAGGTCTAGCTAACCATAGTTCGCTTGGTTCGCCCTTGGTATGACTACTTTACTTGGATTGAGATATGTAGTGATTAGTAGACGAATATACTTGCCCTCTAGATATGTCTGAGCATATCGTATCAGTTACATAACTGTACCGATACGAGCATATGAATAAGAATTACCAAAATAGATTTCAATCCACAACTGCCTTGACAATTCTTTTTTAATTCATTAAACGCCTTGATCCCTATACTTCTAATTTATTACCTCCCCTTTGAACTCGTTATTATTGTTTTCCGCCCTTCCTTACTTCGGAAAGACGAAACCTCGTGCTTGGTATAAGTATGATATACAGATAGTACTAGATATACCCCATAGGTCAATCATATTATTTAATGATTACTTCTTGTAATTAAAGGTATATCATAGGTGATATATTTTGTGAAGATTGAATAACATGATTAAATGATTCGAGGAATAGTTTTCTTAGATGTATAGCCTTATTTGATAGATGCATAAATTATAAGTTGGGTAGACATTGCATTATTAAACATGAGGTGAATTCTTTTAAATGGTGATCAAGGGAGATTAAATAGAGAGACCCTACCCTATTTTAATTTCGAGGACGGAATTTTTATAAGTTGGGTAGAATGTAAGAACCCTAATCCTGAAAACCGTATTCCTCTATTATTATTTATTTTATTTATAGTAGTTATGAGCTAAATAAAGGGAATATATTTTATTTAGTTTTATTCGAGGTATTTGAGCATTTAGAGGACTTATGGAGCCATTATAAATTTTTCCTAATTTATTCCATGTAGGAGACCCGTTGGACAATTGCTAGCTCAACCGTATGCACCAAAATAATTCTTAGAATTTTCTGTGAATAGATATGTGTATATATATATAACAAATCCTATTGGTTATTGGATATCAAAGCCCACAACCCTTAGCCCAAACCAGTTAATCACCCCGCGTATACTTTCCTCTCAACCGCGCGTAATATCAAAACAGCAACAGAAGTAGTAACTTGCTATTTCCTGCTCCGTGCGTAAAGTAATTCCACGCGAAAACTCTTACCACCGCTTCTTACTTCATCTGTGCGTAAAGAACATCACCTGCCTAATTCCTCTCTTTACGCGTAAATCAAACCCAGGCGTAAAACACCACCACCGCCTAAATTCTGCTCCGCGCGTAAAACAAGAACTTCACCGCTTATTTTCTCCTCCGCTCGTGTGGGGAAAATATCAGCAGCAAACCACCGCCTCTTTACCTATTATTACTAAATAACCCTCAGCCGAACCCTAAACTAATGAGAAGAAACAGCAGAAGAAGTAGTTTCTTAACCATTAAGCAAAAACGCACCGCCTCTTGACCCTATATATATCACCACACTCTCAAACCCTAAACTAGTTCTTCTTACTACAACTTAACACTGTTGGACGTGCACTATACAGGACTTTTGCTCGGCAAGTATACCTTGCCATTGAACTGATTATTTACATTCCAACTGATGCATGCATATTTATTTCGGCTTATATAGATGTTTATTTATGTAGATTTTGGACCTACTTTATGAGACCACCCCAGTATCATGTAGCATCAGTAGGTTCATTGGCCGTGACACAATTGTTACACGAGTTGTGAGTCTCATATAGATTCCGGACTACGTACCGGGTTAGCCTCCTCTACGTATGAGCCGTGCGTTAGGGATAACTGCTGATAGAAACTTTGTATGCTAGAAGACTCTGCAGTTATTAGTGGTTCAGGGACATAGCCTATTGTAGTACGGTGGTCCAATCCTTGTCCTTGTTTGGTTGTAGGTTTGGGCTATTGTACTAACGATAGATTATTAACCAAATCGTGTCATGGATGTGACATGCTTAGAGCATTGGGCGGGGAGGACTACTAGTAGGCGTATGGGACACCTCCACTTTATTTACTACGGATGCCACACTCGACGGGGTGATATGGACGATATATACTACACTGATGCCACACTCTTCGGGGTGATATGGACGATATATTATACTGATGCTATGCTCTTCAGAGATGGACGTTATTACTGAGCGCCTTCCTATGGGGGCATATGTGGCATATACTAGCCAGTTGTCACGATTGGTAAATTACGTCAGCATATGCCTAGCCTACACTTTCCATACGCACAAAGTTGTCCTCAAGTTGCATTTCAATTAAACGGTTAGGCGACCCACTGGATATTTATTTTCAGTACTTATTGGCATGTTATTATGTATCTTGTTACGTCCCTCTGAGGACCTGGTCCCTTTCCAGATATGGATGAGCAGGAGTATCCACAGGAGTACGGACCTGGACCCGACTCTACTTACCAGACTGGGGAGGTCTTACCCTCAAAATAGCTGTGATTAATTCCACTGTTTAGATATTTTGTTCTACTTCAGTATAGTCGTTTGTAGTGGATTTGTTTCCACCGGACTATCAGACTTGATACTTATCCTTGATATCTAGTTATTATTCACCTCTTCATTTCTACTGATTATTTGTGCTGTTGATGAGATATAGATTCTGTATGACTTGAGTGACAGTATATTACCACTGGTGGATTGCATATTCATTTACAGTGTATGTGTGTATATGATTTCCATATATTGGAGTTCGTATGCATACGGCTGAGCGTGTTACGTATTCCTACTCCTACGTATTTTGGGACTGGGGCGTGACATTAGCGACGTATTTGACGTCGCTAAAGCTTATTTTAGCGACGTTATTATTTGACGTCGCTAAACGTCGCTAAATTTTGGTTAATTAGGACTCAGTTTTCTTTTCCCCCATATGTCACGCCCCAGTCCCAAAATGCCGAGGGACTGAGCACGTGAGCAATGGCCAGCAGCACGCACCGATGGACAACCCAATTTAATGGATCCATCAGGGCATGCTTAAGCTGTAGTCTATCAGTAATATGTTACAAGTCTCAGGTATTTCTAATCTCATCCACCAAATAAACACAGATTAATTGCCAGAAATAATGCAATGGAATTAAATATGCAATATCAAATAAGGTTATCTCGGGAAACAATCCGAGAATTATTCTGTTACAATTAAGGAAACATAGACTGGAAATAAAATACTGAAAAGGAAATACTGTGTAGCTGAAGCCGGTGCTCAGGTGAAGTCTTCGGCCACTATCTCGTCCTCAGTTCCGGGTTCTGCTCCAAGGAGTGCTCCTGTACCGTACACCTCGGGGTAGTTCTCTGCGGCTATACCTGGGGACATAGTCCATTCCAGGTCCTCAGGGGACATAACAAGGTACAGAAAATACAAGCCAAAACATATGCAGTGCAGCAACAAGATAAACAGCAGGGTAAATATATAAACCAGCTAGTGATATGCAAGTGAGAGTTTTAGTCATACTCAGGCTGAGACTACTACAGGATCAGTGTCGAAGAAACCATAGCAGTATTTTCTCGAAGAGCCAGAACTTGTGCCAAAGCTCTGTATCGGAGACTAAGACACCTCCAGATAACATTATTTACATTATAATCAGCCTTGATATGGTAATACTCTCCCCACCCCATGTAATCTCACGTCACAGTTCCAGAAAATATCAGGTACAAGTCACGCAAGTTTGAACTAATGCAATGAGTCAGGCTAGAATCTAAGCATGTAAACTGGAAATGACATGAAAATGTAGCCTATACGGAATCACCAGGTATATCTCAGGCAATTCCGTCACATGAAGAGTGTCAGGTGTCCTGGGTTGAGCAGTTAAACAAGTTCACATATGAAGCTACAGAAATCAAGTAAAATACTATAACCAGAGATATCTGAGAATTGGCAAGATTTACTTGCCCACTGATGTATAACTAAGTCCAGGAAATAGGTAGCAAAGCTACAAGTTTTGGCAAGGTACACTTGCCTGTGGTTCCGTCTCAGGTTGTAGTTCTGACTTCGGCGGGAATTGCAGGCGGTACTCCGGTTGCTGAAACAAACATCACCATCAGATCCAGAAAATATCAATCAGCTAGAAACCCCTGTCCTTGGGTCCAATTTGGAGACAAGGGCAAAAACGGTAATTTCGGACCAAAATGGGGTACACCGGTGGGCCCGCTTTGCACCGAAAAACGCGTCCGGGTCAACGGTCTCCAAATTCACCAAACTTAGTGTCAACAGGTCAGAAACGCTGATACGAACCCAACGGAACTTTCAGAATTGGATTCCGATGAGCCGAACACAAAATCGCCCGTCGAGCGGGGCCTATGGGGCCCACGACACGCGATTTCGTCAACGTTCTCAGAATCGAACCAAACTTGACCCACAGGACCAGCGTATCGCTACGAGTCCGATGGCGCAAGTTTCGTCTCGATCCGACGTGTGTACACAAAGTTAGGGCGCGTTCCAGAAAGTACGGATACGGGGCGATGTCCGCGGATACGCGTTGATTCCGGTGTGCACGCACACCCGAATCTGCTTCCGGGAAATCCCACACGTCCGTATCGACGAGGCGTACGTATCTGTGAAGACCGCACGCGACCAAGTTGTCCCGTTTGGCGGGGCGTACTCAGTTCCGGGGTGAAACAGGGTCTGGTTTTTCCTGTTTTTGGATCGCGGTGTGCGATCACCACAGGACGCGATGCCCCGAACAGTTTGTCCGGACACCGAGAGGGTCATACAGGCTTCGCAACGCAATTTGCGGAATCAAAAACGGAGCTAAGAGCAAAAAGTTACACGCACCTGAAGGGGACCCGAAAAACAGGGTCGAGCCGTGTCCGATACGTGTCCGACTCGTGTCGGACACAGGGGACCAAATTAGGGTTAGGGTTAGGGTTTCACGCGAGCACGCGGCGGAGGGCGGCGGCTGGACTGCGGCGGAGGGGCCGGGGGCACGCGTCGGGGCGGTGCGGCGGCGCTGGGGCGACGCGGCGGCGCGGGGACGGCGGCACTGGCTGCTGCTGTTGCCGCTGTTGCTGCGGTGACCGCTGTCGTCGGCGAGGAGGAAGAGAGGAAGGAGGGAGGGGGTCTGGGCTGCCGCCGGCGGCACTGCTGGACGGAGGAGGAGGGGGCGAGGGCGTCGGCGGTGATCGAGGTGGTGTGGGTCGACGGCGGCGAGTGGTGGTGGTCGTGGGGGCTGGAGACGGCGAGGGGGGGTTTATATAGGGTGGCCGGAGGGGGGGGGGTCGGGGCCGAGACGGGCGGCGCGTGGGGGTCGTGGGCGGCCGGAGCGGACGGAGGGCGCGGCGGAGGCGGCGGGAAACGCGGACGGCTGGCCGAGTCGTGGGGAGAGAGGGGGGGTCGGGCTAGCGGGTTGCGGGTCGGGTCTGGCGGATCCGACCTGACCCGTTAGGGCTGGGCTCGGGTTGGGCTGGGCCGGGCCGGCCCAACGGGCCGCGGGCTGGGAAATAATAAAAAAATACTAATAATAATAATAATAAAATCAGTAATAATTAATAAATAAATAATTAAATAAATAAATACTGTTTAGGCATTTAAAAATAGGTCCGGGGTCCGATAAATTCCAGAAAAATTGCCCTAAGTCCAGTTTTTCATTTTACACCCAAAAATATTATTTTCATAATATTTTAATATCATTTATTATCAATTAAAAATCATTTAAAAATTAAAACCCTGTTTTTAAATTACAGAAAAATCTCAGAAAATTCCAGAAAATTGTGAAAAATCCAGTTTTTAAAATTTTGAAAATTCAGGGGGTTTACACCATATGTCAAAATTTTCGAAAACTTTCAATCCCCCCCCTCTCCGGCGACCGACGATTTCCTCCCCCCCCCTCTCCGGCGACCGACTCTCCACGGCTGCGGCTACTCCGGCATCCCCCTCCTCCTCCTCGAGATCTAGGTAAACCCTAACTCTCTCTCTCTCTCTCATAGGACACACACACTGACACAACACACACTTGACAGACAAGACACACACACAGACACTAACAGACACACACACACAGACAGACACACACACACACACACACACACACACACACATACACTCACACAGACATTGACACTGACACGACACACACACACACACACACACTGACACAAACACTGATCAGGACCTAGGGTTAGGGTTAGGTTTTTTGACCTGGGGTTAGGGTTAGGGTTTTTCTTCTATACATCTATTTTATTCAATATTGTCAACTATTAGTTTATTCATACAATATTTGCTCTATTGGATGTGTCCATGTGAATTGATGGTTGGTATCATGGTGGTGTGGTGTATGGAGGATGTATCCTAGAGTATCTTGGTGTTGCACACCAAATGTTTGTGAATTGGACTAGTGGTTGTGTGTGTGTGTGTCTATTTATGCCTTAGTGTGTACAATTACTCCTCAATTCTCATTTTAGCAAGTTACTTTAGTTATATATATATATATATATATATATATATATATATATATATATATATACTAATAGTTGGAGAACTTGGGTTTTGGTTCTTTATTTGGATACGTATCACAAGTTCATCAAGTATGCACACTAGGTATTTGACTAATTGCCACTAGTGCATATATGTACATTAGTATATAGTGTATTTCTTTCTCTCTCTCTCTATCTCTTTATATATATATATATATATATATATATATATATATATATATATATATATATATATATATATATATATATATACATGTGCATGAACATATTGATATGTTATTTATTAATAATTGTGAGTATGTGTGTCATAACCAAGTGACTGTGTAAAGTGTGCATGTGTGCAAATATTGTGGTAGTGGTTGTAATATTATATTAGGTGTTAGAGGTGATAATTAACATATATCAATAGGGGGAATTCCTGTGCTGAGGAACTTAATGTGTTGGATAACTAATTCAGTTTTCATTAATAGTTTAGTGTTTCTGTGCTCAGATATCTGTATGCAATTAGTAAGGATCGGACAAGTTTTACCAGTGCTTCCAAGGGCAACAGTGCACTTTAAAAGCAACTACATTATGTATGCATTCAGATAACAATGGAGGGGAAGCAAATGTTACAGAGTGTTCAGACATTGGTTTAAGTGTATCAGTTTAGGCTAACCAGTATAACTTGGCATTAAGTATAGATGGAGATCAGGTTTTGACCCTTGGTAGCAGTACCTGATACTGTGGGTACACAAGAGTGCAAACTTTAGAGGGGAGACTTGTACATGTTGTGCAGACCTCACAAGTAGTAGTGGTGATTCTGTTGTTGTTTGGGCAGCTGTATCAGTACAAGAATGTGCTTGCTGGGTTGATGGGAGGTTTAGATATCAGTCATTGACAAAGGGAAGTTGGTATTAATTGTACAGGCAATTGTAGGGGGAGTCCCTCACTGCAGTTGTAGACTGCACCTATTGCAGTAGGCTGCTAAACCCTGTAGTTGGGTGTACAACAACTGATGGTTGTAGTTCTGCAGCAACAGTAGCAGATTGGTGGTTAAGGTTGGTGGTTAAGCATTATTTGAGAATTTGTATCAGGTTTAAGAGGTGTTGGAGTACTTAATAAGTATGGGTCCTAGGACTGATCTCAGGATTAGGACCAGAGTGTATATGTAGTACCTTGTATCAGTTTATACGCCGTTATGCATATCAGATCAAACCCTCAGATAGTAGTAATGTTAAACTTTTTAATAAAGTAGTAGGTTGCTCTAAGGTAAGGGTAATATTGGTGTGTATAAGTTCTTTGAGTTGGTGACTGTGTTGGATACACAAACTGGTGTATCAGTGAATAGTTGATTGGTATCAGTTAGCTATTGTTAATTAGTATATATATATATATATATATATATATATATATATATATATATATATAAAGCTATTAACTAAGGGAAGACCTAGTATAAGCTAGTATTAACTGATTAATGACCAAAGTAAAGCACATTAGCTAGTATTGGACTTAATATGACCTAGTTTAGCTTAAAATAGACCTATAAAATATATTAATGCATTATTTAACTTAATTCTCCTTCATTACACAAATTAACTTGATATTTCTTAAATAGGATTGTGTGACACCAGCTTGTGCATCGAGAGACACCTTTGCTCAAGACCAGAGGCGAGTACATCTTTCTGTTAGTTTTTATTTCATGATAGTGTATATATATATATCACTTATTCTAGAACTAGTGGTTTGTGAAGGGAAGATTTAGCCACTGCAGCAGCAGTGCAAAGTATCAGAGGTTGCAGACTTAGTTAGGGTATGCAGGCATGTGTTTGGGTTAAGGTATAGCCAAGTATCGGATAGGTGTTCACAGGTCACTTGTTGCATGCCAATACAGCCCTTAACTGATACTGTGGTATCAGAGATTTAATTGGCAAGAGTGATCAGTGCAGTGCAGTTCAATTAGAGCACAACTGTCACGACCCGCACCCGGAAATTCGGGCACGAGTGCGTGGGTACGTCCAGCCTACGCCGCAGTGTCGGCGGTAGTACGCTGTCTAGGTCATTTCTGGGGTCAATAAGTATCTATCTCATCCACAATAATGAACATGTAAGAATAATCACAGGAAATAGGAATGCTAAGATTTCATAATATTTAATCTGTGACAACCAAATCCACAGTTAATACAAGCCAGAAGATAAATCGGGGACAAACCCGAGTATATGCTGAAAGGAAATAAATAAGCAGCTACTACTAACTACTCTGCAGAAGTAGCCTCTTGGGTGGGAACTGGCTCCTCATATGGGTCACCTGCTAACTCATAGTGGCCACAATAGGTGGGGGCATAGTTCTCATCATCGCCTAAAATAACAGATCCAGTCAAGAAAGGAGCAAAGTACACAATGCACAACAAGATTAAACTAAATATTTATGACAATTAAAATGAATATCATGTGAGAAACTGCATAAAAGAACATCAATATCTCAGAGTTAATGCTGTAAACAGGAATATGAGAAAACATAAATAAATGAAACAGGAAATGAAACTACAACAGTCAGCAAGAAATATAGCATGACCAGAAACTATCTGTGTGAACTTGTGTTTGTTTTTAGAATACATAGTTGGCATGTAGGGGTTTATAAGGCTAATTCGGCCGTCATAGACGGCTATTAAACAATGAATAATCGAGATCCGGCTGAGGGTACAGTCGCGCACCAACAGCTATTAAACACGATAGGGGGAAAGGGTAAACTACATGCCTTCTAGTATTCTCCCACCCGACATGAAAAGCAAGACATGAAATACAGTATCCAAGACATAAAATCCAGTATTCTAACACTACGTGTAATCATCAAGGGTACTAGTAGAGCAGGGAATTAATTATCATAATATAAAGATTTAAACTTGAAGTGCAGGTACTTGCCTGTTGTTTGGATCCGATTAATTGTACTCGGGGAAATTTCTAGAGATGAGTCCAAATGCTGAAATAGACATTACCATCACGCTCAGAAAATGTCAAATAGCTAGAAACGCCTGTCCTTGGGTCCAATTTGGAGACAAGGGCAAAAACAGCAGTTTCGGGTCAAAACGGGGTCCGCCGGTGGGCCCGCTTTGCACCGAAAAACGTGTCCGGATCAACGGTCTCCAAAATCACCAAACTTAGTGTCGACAGGTCATGAACGATGATACGAACCCAACGGAACTTCCAGAATTGGATTCCGATGAGCCGATCACGAAATCGCCCGTCGAACGGGGCCTGTGGGGCCCACGACACACGATTTTGTCAACGTTCTCAGAATCGAACCAAACTTGACCCACAGGACCAGCGTATCGCTACGAGTCCGATGGCGCAAGTTTCGTCTCGATCCGACGAGTGTACAAGAAGTTAGGGCGAATTGCAGAAAAGTCGGATACGGGACGGTGTCCGCGGATACGCGTTGATCCCGGTGTGCACGCACACCCGAATCGACTTCTGCGAAATCCCACAGGTCCGTATCAACGCTGCGCACGTATCTGTGAAGACCGCGCGCGACCAAGTCGTCCCGTTTGGCGGGGCATACTCGGTTCCGGGGTAAAACAGGGTCTGGTTTTTCCTGTTTTTGGATCGCGGTGTGCGATCACCACAGGACGCGATGTCCAGAACGGTTTGTCCGGGCACCGAGAGGTCATACAAGCTTCACAACGCAATTTACGGAATTGAAAACGGAGATACAGGGTGCAAGATACGCGTACCTGAACGAGGCTCGAGAAACAGGAGATTTTTGTGTCCGTGTCGTGTCCGACACGACCCGAAGAAATTAGGAATTAGGGTTTCTGATTTGGGGGTTTTCGGCAGCGGTCCGGCCGGCGGAGGGCTGAGCGGCGCTGCTGGGGAGGCCGACCGGGGCTGGACGGAGCTGTGCTGGTGGTCGGCGGCGCGCGGGGAGGACCGGCAGCGGCTGCCGGACGTGGCCGCTGCTGCTGCTGCTGCTGGATTCGAGGTGGAGGCCGGAGCCGGTGGTGGGAGGGGGAGCCGGTGGTGGCTCAGGTGGTGGCTGGGCGAGGCGACGCTGCTCGAGGCGACGGCGGCAGCTTACGGCGGAGCGGGGCGGCGGCGTTAGGTTCAGGCGGAGAGGGATGCCGGAGTCGAGAAGGGGTCTGGGTTTTATATAGGGGAGAGGGGCCGGCCAAGGCGGGGGCGAGGGGGTCGTGGCCGCGGAGGGCGGGGCGAGCCGGGTGGAGCGGCGGGCAGCGCGGCCGGCGGGAGTGGAGCAGGGGAGCGGGTCAGGCGGGGAGAGGGGCTGGGGAGACCGGGTCAGGGGTGTGGGCGGGTCCGGGTCGGGTCTGGCGGATCCGACCTGACCCGCTAGGGCGGGTACTGGGCCGGGTTGGGGCCGGGCCCAGTGGGCCGGGCCCAGTGGGCTGGGTTTAAAAATATATTAATAATAAAAAAAAAATAATAATAATAATAAAACAATTAATAAATAAATAAATAATTAAATAGTTAAATAAATAGTTTTAGGTGTTTTAAAAATAGGTCCGGGGTCCAATAAATTTTAGAAAAATTATCCTAAGTCCAGTTTTCTATTTTACACCCAGAAATATTATTTCCATGATATTTTAATATTATTTATTAACAATTAAAAAATCATTTAATAATTAGAAACCCTGATTTTAATTACAGAAAATCCCCAGAAAATTTTAGAAAATTGCGAAAAAATCTCAATTTAAAATTCTTGCAAAATCTGGGGGTTTACAATCTACCAAACTTATAAAATTTTGTCCTCGAAATTTAAACTTAAGCCATAATCTGTTAATCCTTCATGTACATAGGGCAAGTCGATCGCCATTTCTTTGCGATAATTAAAAGCCTAATCATGTCTACTGCAATCACTTCATGATTAAGATGACTACTTGTTCCAATCAAAATTTTAACCTATGGTTATTACTTCTTACTTCCTCAAATTTTCCACAGGCAGATTTTAGATTAAGTCCAAATAGCATTTTCAAGATTTGCACATGACTTTGCCTCTAATTATCATAAATTCCTCTAGAAGTGATTCGAGTCCAACAGTATTCCTGTTCACAATTGTATGCTACAACTCTTTAAATTCCATTCACATCCTCAATATTCTAACTAGGTAGTCCAACCCTCAAATTTTAATTCTTAAATCAAATCATCAAATTGAAAAAAATTAATTTAAATGTAGTCCACCGATGTTCAAGTCTGAAATTCTATAATTCTACCCTCTAAATTCAAATTGATGATTTTACCTTCATGATTCAAAATCATAAACCTAAGATATAACTATTGGGTCCTCGATATCAATTCACTAATCATCTTAGTCACTCCTTTAAATTTTCTAATTTTATAATGGCTTGCTTCTTCCAATCTAACCTTACTCGGTCACGATCCAAAGGACATTCCTCTCGAGTTGACAAATGCATTGCTACCCAACTTAGAGTTTACCCATTCATCACAAAAGACTATATACCTTAAGAAAATATTCCTTAATATGTTTACCTACGTCATTCAATCCTCGAACTTCAACGCCGATCATGTCACATATGATATGTCCTCAATTACGAAAGTTTAATCCTCAAGTATGTGATCGGCCTATGTGGCATATCTAGTACTATCTATGTACTAACTTATACCAGGCACGAGGTTTCGTCTTTCCGAAATAAGGGAAGACAAAGATCAATAATAAAGAGTTCAAGGGTGGGGTGATAGAAAAGAAATATCGGGGTCAAGGCGTTTTAAAGTAGTCAGGTGGGAATTGTCAAGCGATTGTGGATTGAATCCTATATTGGAAATTCCTATTCACATATAGTTATGTAATCGATACGATATGTTCAGAATGTCTAGGGCAAGTATACTAGTCAACTATATCTCAATCCACGTAAAGTATTAATTCGAAGGGCGAATCAAGCGCACTATGGTTGATCAGACCGTAATATACTGATTCTGAAATGTATCATTGTGGGCCTCCCCAATAATACACTTGTCATGAACAAGCTCGATAAAGAGTAAGCTTGCAAAACTAGGCTATAGAGTAGCAGCATAAATCAAGTACGGCAAAATTTAGTGCGCTAGATGATGATGAAAGGAAGTACAAATCATTGAAGTTCACACAATAAGCAAAATAACAGAAGACTCTACAATCTCTACAGTTATTAAATATAAAAGCATACCAGGTTATTAGCAAGTTTAAAGTTACTAGGTTGGGGCTGAGGTCACGAACCAGTAGGCACAAGCTAAAACAATACTAGAAAATGGTATCTACGAATCACTTACGCGCATTAGTTACTCTAAGAGTCTGCACGTTCTCCACGGTCATCGCGTAAGCTTGTCCGTGTTCTTGAGGTGGTGCCCTCTGTTGCGCTGCTGGGGCCTGGCCTGAACTGGAACTTTTGTGCAGTTGTGCGTCTTTGAGCAGCAGGACCGTTCTTCATTTGATTTGCTGCTGATCCACAATATAGACAGGCACCTAGCCTCTTTCTACAATCCTGCCAAATGTGACCTCGTTTTCGACAATAGCCACAAGTGGGAGCTTGTTGGTTCTGTCCTTGAGTTGGATTCATCTGTGGTCGCTTTGCAGCTTTTTCCTGTTGTGCTTGGTCTGGTGCTGACGCATACGGCCGCTTCCGGCTGGACTCGATCCTTGTGGTGCACTCCACAGGTCGCGCTGCAGTAAGAACGTCCTCGTCGAAGGTAAATGCATTTGAACTGCTCAGCTTCCGTGACTCCGAGCTAATTCTGTCGATGAAGTTCTCCGCTTGGTTTTGCTGAGTTTCTTGTTGAACCTTCTGATAGGCTTGCATCATTATGTAGAACATGCGAAACATCTGCTGTTCGTCCATAGGCGGTCCCAGTGGGAAGGAAGGCATCGGTGGAATAGGCTGCGTCGAGGGTGGAACGCCATCTTGATGGATTATTGAGGCAGGCTGACTTGCTTGACTGCCTTGTGATGATTGGCCTTCACCGACTGGTATCACATCGTCTTCTTGGGTAACCACAACGGTTTGTGGTGTTTCTGCATGAGCCTCGTTGCTGGCTTGTGGGTCCATTTCCCTGTATCCAAAATAACCAATAAGAGGCGCACAGAAATCAAGGCAAGATGCAAGTTCATATTAGTTTGAATACGATACAGATATCAAAAACGATTCAAGCAAGTGAATGAGATCCTATAAACTTATCCTAGCTTTATTGCAGGCCTGTTCGGTCCCTGAGTTGAAACCGAACAATTTAGTCATTGGACCTGCATGAGCCACCACAAAAATGTGTCATGACCCGCACCAGAAAATTCGGGCACGAGTGCGTGGGTACGTCCAGCCTACGCCGCAGTGTCGGCGGTAGTACGCTGTCTAGGTCATTTCTGGGGTCAATAAGTATCTATCTCATCCACAATAATGAACATGTAAGAATAATCACAGGAAATAGGAATGCTAAGATTTCATAATATTTAATCTGTGACAACCAAATCCACAGTTAATACAAGCCAGAAGATAAATCGGAGACAAACCCGAGTATATGCTGAAAGGAAATAAATAAGCAGCTACTACTAACTACTCTGCAGAAGTAGCCTCTTGGGTGGGAACTGGCTCCTCATATGGGTCACCTGCTAACTCATAGTGGCCACAATAGGTGGGGGCATAGTTCTCATCATCGCCTAAAATAACGGATCCAGTCAGGAAAGGAGCAAAGTACACAATGCACAGCAAGATTAAACTAAATATTTATGACAATTAAAATGAATATCATGTGAGAAACTGCATAAAAGAACATCAATATCTCAGAGTTAATGCTGTAAACAGGAATATGAGAAAACAGAAATAAATGAAACAGGAAATGAAACTACAACAGTCAGCAAGAAATATAGCATGACCAGAAACTATCTGTGTGAACTTGTGTTTGTTTTTAGAATACATAGTTGGCATGTAGGGGTTTATAAGGCTAATTCGGCCATCATAGACGGCTATTAAACAATGAATAATCGAGATCCGGCTGAGGGTACAGTCGCGCACCAACAGCTATTAAACACGATAGGGGGAAAGGGTAAACTACATGCCTTCTAGTATTCTCCCACCCGACATGAAAAGCAAGACATGAAATACAGTATCCAAGACATGAAATCCAGTATTCTAACACTACGTGTAATCATCAAGGGTACTAGTAGAGCAGGGAATTAATTATCATAATATAAAGATTTAAACTTGAAGTGCAGGTACTTGCATGTTGTTTGGATCCGATTAATTGTACTCGGGGAAATTTCCAGAGATGAGTCCAAATGCTGAAATAGACATTACCATCACGCTCAGAAGATGTCAAATAGCTAGAAACGCCTGTCCTTGGGTCCAATTTGGAGACAAGGGCAAAAACAGCAGTTTCGGGTCAAAACGGGGTCCGCCGGTGGGCCCGCTTTGCACCGAAAAACGTGTCCGGATCAACGGTCTCCAAAATCACCAAACTTAGTGTCGACAGGTCAGGAACGATGATACGAACCCAACGGAACTTCCAGAATTGGATTCCGATGAGCCGATCACGAAATCGCCCGTCGAGCGGGGCCTATGGGGCCCACGACACGCGATTTTGTCAACGTTCTCAGAATCGAACCAAACTTGACCCACAGGACCAGCGTATCGCTACGAGTCCGATGGCGCAAGTTTCGTCTCGATCCGACGAGTGTACAAGAAGTTAGGGCGAATTGCAGAAAAGTCGGATACGGGACGGTGTCCGCGGATACGCGTTGATCCCGGTGTGCACGCACACCCGAATCGACTTCTGCGAAATCCCACAGGTCCGTATCAACGCTGCGCACGTATCTGTGAAGACCGCGCGCGACCAAGTTATCCCGTTTGGTGGGGCGTACTCGGTTCCGGGGTAAAACAGGGTCTGATTTTTCCTGTTTTTGGATCGCGGTGTGCGATCACCACAGGACGCGATATCCAGAACGGTTTGTCCGGGCACCGAGAGGTCATACAGGCTTCACAACACAATTTACGGAATTGGAAACGGAGATACAGGGTGCAAGATACGCGTACCTGAACGAGGCTCGAGAAACAGAGGATTTTCGTGTCCGTGTCGTGTCCGACACGACCCGAAGAAATTAGGAATTAGGGTTTCTGATTTGGGGGTTTTCGGCGGCGGTCCGGCCGGCGGAGGGCTGAGCGGCGCTGCTGGGGAGGCCGACCGGGGCTGGACGGAGCTGTGCTGGTGGTCGGCGGCGCGCGGGGAGGACCGGCAGCGGCTGCCGGAGGTGGCCGCTGCTGCTGCTGGATTCGAGGTGGAGGCCGGAGCCGGTGGTGGGAGGGGGAGCCGGTGGTGGCTCAGGTGGTGGCTGGGCGAGGCGACGCTGCTCGAGGCGACGGCGGCAGCTTACGGCGGAGCGGGGCGGCGGCGTTAGGTTCAGGCGGAGAGGGATGCCGGAGTCGAGAAGGGGTCTGGGTTTTATATAGGGGAGAGGGGCCGGCCAAGGCGGGGGCGAGGGGGTCGTGGCCGCGGAGGGCGGGGCGAGCCGGGTTGAGCGGCGGGCAGCGCGGCCGGCGGGAGTGGAGCAGGGGAGCGGGTCAGGCGGGGAGAGGGGCTGGGGAGACCGGGTCAGGGGTGTGGGCGGGTCCGGGTCGGGTCTGGCGGATCCGACCCGACCCGCTAGGGCGGGTACTGGGCCGGGTTGGGGCCGGGCCCAGTGGGCCGGGCCCAGTGGGCTGGGTTTAAAAATATATTAATAAAAAAAAAAAAATAATAATAATAATAAAACAATTAATAAATAAATAAATAATTAAATAATTAAATAAATAGTTTTAGGTGTTTTAAAAATAGGTCCGGGGTCCAATAAATTTTAGAAAAATTACCCTAAGTCCAGTTTTCTATTTTACACCCAGAAATATTATTTCCATGATATTTTAATATTATTTATTAACAATTAAAAATCATTTAATAATTAGAAACCCTGATTTTAATTGCAGAAAATCCCCAGAAAATTTTAGAAAATTGCGAAAAAATCTCAATTTAAAATTCTTGCAAAATCTGGGGGTTTACAATCTACCAAACTTATAAAATTTTGTCCTCGAAATTTAAACTTAAGCCATAATCTGTTAATCCTTCATGTACATAGGGCAAGTCGATCGCCATTTCTTTGCGATAATTAAAAGCCTAATCATGTCTACTGCAATCACTTCATGATTAAGATGACTACTTGTTCCAATCAAAATTTTAACCTATGGTTATTACTTCTTACTTCCTCAAATTTTCCACAGGCAGATTTTAGATTAAGTCCAAATAGCATTTTCAAGATTTGCACATGACTTTGCCTCTAATTATCATAAATTCCTCTAGAAGTGATTCGAGTCCAACAGTATTCCTGTTCACAATTGTATGCTACAACTCTTTAAATTCCATTCACATCCTCAATATTCTAACTAGGTAGTCCAACCCTCAAATTTTAATTCTTAAATCAAATCATCAAATTGAAAAAAATTAATTTAAATGTAGTCCACCGATGTTCAAGTCTGAAATTCTATAATTCTACCCTCTAAATTCAAATTGATGATTTTACCTTCATGATTCAAAATCATAAACCTAAGATATAACTATTGGGTCCTCGATATCAATTCACTAATCATCTTAGTCACTCCTTTAAATTTTCTAATTTTATAATGGCTTGCTTCTTCCAATCTAACCTTACTCGGTCACGATCCAAAGGACATTCCTCTCGAGTTGACAAATGCATTGCTACCCAACTTAGAGTTTACCCATTCATCACAAAAGACTATATACCTTAAGAAAATATTCCTTAATATGTTTACCTACGTCATTCAATTCTCGAACTTCAACGCCGATCATGTCACATATGATATTTCCTCAATTACGAAAGTTTAATCCTCAAGTATGTGATCGGCCTATGTGGCATATCTAGTACTATCTATGTACTAACTTATACCAGGCACGAGGTTTCGTCTTTCCGAAATAAGGGAAGACGAAGATCAATAATAAAGAGTTCAAGGGTGGGGTGATAGAAAAGAAATATCGGGGTCAAGGCGTTTTAAAGTAGTCAGGTGGGAATTGTCAAGCGATTGTGGATTGAATCTTATATTGGAAATTCCTATTCACATATAGTTATGTAATCGATACGATATGTTCAGAATGTCTAGGGCAAGTATATTAGTCAACTATATCTCAATCCACGTAAAGTATTAATTCGAAGGGCGAATCAAGCGCACTATGGTTGATCAGACCGTAATACACTGATTCTGAAATGTATCATTGTGGGCCTCCCCAATAATACACTTGTCATGAACAAGCTCGATAAAGAGTAAGCTTGCAAAACTAGGCTATAGAGTAGCAGCATAAATCAAGTACGGCAAAATTTAGTGCGCTAGATGATGATGAAAGGAAGTACAAATCATTGAAGTTCACACAATAAGCAAAATAACAGAAGACTCTACAATCTCTACAGTTATTAAATATAAAAGCATACCAGGTTATTAGCAAGTTTAAAGTTACTAGGTTGGGGCTGAGGTCACGAACCAGTAGGCACAAGCTAAAACAATACTAGAAAATGGTATCTACGAATCACTTACGCGCATTAGTTACTCTAAGAGTCTGCACGTTCTCCACGGTCATCGCGTAAGCTTGTCCGTGTTCTTGAGGTGGTGCCCTCTGTTGCGCTGCTGGGGCCTGGCCTGAACTGGAACTTTTGTGCAGTTGTGCGTCTTTGAGCAGCAGGACCGTTCTTCATTTGATTTGCTGCTGATCCACAATATAGACAGGCACCTAGCCTCTTTCTACAATCCTGCCAAATGTGACCTCGTTTTCGACAATAGCCACAAGTGGGAGCTTGTTGGTTCTGTCCTTGAGTTGGATTCATCTGTGGTCGCTTTGCAGCTTTTTCCTGTTGTGCTTGGTCTGGTGCTGACGCATACGGCCGCTTCCGGCTGGACTCGATCCTTGTGGTGCACTCCACAGGTCGCGCTGCAGTAAGAACGTCCTCGTCGAAGGTAAATGCATTTGAACTGCTCAGCTTCCGTGACTCCGAGCTAATTCTGTCGATGAAGTTCTCCGCTTGGTTTTGCTGAGTTTCTTGTTGAACCTTCTGATAGGCTTGCATCATTATGTAGAACATGCGAAACATCTGCTGTTCGTCCATAGGCGGTCCCAGTGGGAAGGAAGGCATCGGTGGAATAGGCTGCGTCGAGGGTGGAACGCCATCTTGATGGATTATTGAGGCAGCTGACTTGCTTGACTGCCTTGTGATGATTGGCCTTCACCGACTGGTATCACATCGTCTTCTTGGGTAACCACAACGGTTTGTGGTGTTTCTGCATGAGCCTCGTTGCTGGCTTGTGGGTCCATTTCCCTGTATCCAAAATAACCAATAAGAGGCGCACAGAAATCAAGGCAAGATGCAAGTTCATATTAGTTTGAATACGATACAGATATCAAAAACGATTCAAGCAAGTGAATGAGATCCTATAAACTTATCCTAGCTTTATTGCAGGCCTGTTCGGTCCCTGAGTTGAAACCGAACAATTTAGTCATTGGACCTGCATGAGCCACCACAAAAATGTGTCATGACCCGCACCAGAAAATTCGGGCACGAGTGCGTGGGTACGTCCAGCCTACGCCGCAGTGTCGGCGGTAGTACGCTGTCTAGGTTATTTCTGGGGTCAATAAGTATCTATCTCATCCACAATAATGAACATGTAAGAATAATCACAGGAAATAGGAATGCTAAGATTTCATAATATTTAATCTGTGACAACCAAATCCACAGTTAATACAAGCCAGAAGATAAATCGGAGACAAACCCGAGTATATGCTGAAAGGAAATAAATAAGCAGCTACTACTAACTACTCTGCAGAAGTAGCCTCTTGGGTGGGAACTGGCTCCTCATATGGGTCACCTGCTAACTCATAGTGGCCACAATAGGTGGGGGCATAGTTCTCATCATCGCCTAAAATAACGGATCCAGTCAGGAAAGGAGCAAAGTACACAATGCACAGCAAGATTAAACTAAATATTTATGACAATTAAAATGAATATCATGTGAGAAACTGCATAAAAGAACATCAATATCTCAGAGTTAATGCTGTAAACAGGAATATGAGAAAACAGAAATAAATGAAACAGGAAATGAAACTACAACAGTCAGCAAGAAATATAGCATGACCAGAAACTATCTGTGTGAACTTGTGTTTGTTTTTAGAATACATAGTTGGCATGTAGGGGTTTATAAGGCTAATTCGGCCATCATAGACGGCTATTAAACAATGAATAATCGAGATCCGGCTGAGGGTACAGTCGCGCACCAACAGCTATTAAACACGATAGGGGGAAAGGGTAAACTACATGCCTTCTAGTATTCTCCCACCCGACATGAAAAGCAAGACATGAAATACAGTATCCAAGACATGAAATCCAGTATTCTAACACTACGTGTAATCATCAAGGGTACTAGTAGAGCAGGGAATTAATTATCATAATATAAAGATTTAAACTTGAAGTGCAGGTACTTGCCTGTTGTTTGGATCCGATTAATTGTACTCGGGGAAATTTCCAGAGATGAGTCCAAATGCTGAAATAGACATTACCATCACGCTCAGAAGATGTCAAATAGCTAGAAACGCCTGTCCTTGGGTCCAATTTGGAGACAAGGGCAAAAACAGCAGTTTCGGGTCAAAACGGGGTCCGCCGGTGGGCCCGCTTTGCACCGAAAAACGTGTCCGGATCAACGGTCTCCAAAATCACCAAACTTAGTGTCGACAGGTCAGGAACGATGATACGAACCCAACGGAACTTCCAGAATTGGATTCCGATGAGCCGATCACGAAATCGCCCGTCGAACGGGGCCTGTGGGGCCCACGACACGCGATTTTGTCAACGTTCTCAGAATCGAACCAAACTTGGCCCACAGGACCAGCGTATCGCTACGAGTCCGATGGCGCAAGTTTCGTCTCGATCCGACGAGTGTACAAGAAGTTAGGGCGAATTGCAGAAAAGTCGGATACGGGACGGTGTCCGCGGATACGCGTTGATCCCGGTGTGCACGCACACCCGAATCGACTTCTGCGAAATCCCACAGGTCCGTATCAACGCTGCGCACGTATCTGTGAAGACCGCGCGCGACCAAGTTATCCCGTTTGGTGGGGCGTACTCGGTTCCGGGGTAAAACAGGGTCTGATTTTTCCTGTTTTTGGATCGCGGTGTGCGATCACCACAGGACGCGATATCCAGAACGGTTTGTCCGGGCACCGAGAGGTCATACAGGCTTCACAACGCAATTTACGGAATTGGAAACGGAGATACAGGGTGCAAGATACGCGTACCTGAACGAGGCTCGAGAAACAGAGGATTTTCGTGTCCGTGTCGTGTCCGACACGACCCGAAGAAATTAGGAATTAGGGTTTCTGATTTGGGGGTTTTCGGCGGCGGTCCGGCCGGCGGAGGGCTGAGCGGCGCTGCTGGGGAGGCCGACCGGGGCTGGACGGAGCTGTGCTGGTGGTCGGCGGCGCGCGGGGAGGACCGGCAGCGGCTGCCGGAGGTGGCCGCTGCTGCTGCTGCTGCTGGATTCGAGGTGGAGGCCGGAGCCGGTGGTGGGAGGGGGAGCCGGTGGTGGCTCAGGTGGTGGCTGGGCGAGGCGACGCTGCTCGAGGCGACGGCGGCAGCTTACGGCGGAGCGGGGCGGCGGCGTTAGGTTCAGGCGGAGAGGGATGCCGGAGTCGAGAAGGGGTCTGGGTTTTATATAGGGGAGAGGGGCCGGCCAAGGCGGGGGCGAGGGGGTCGTGGCCGCGGAGGGAGGGGCGAGCCGGGTGGAGCGGCGGGCAGCGCGGCCGGCGGGAGTGGAGCAGGGGAGCGGGTCAGGCGGGGAGAGGGGCTGGGGAGACCGGGTCAGGGGTGTGGGCGGGTCCGGGTCGGGTCTGGCGGATCCGACCCGACCCGCTAGGGCGGGTACTGGGCCGGGTTGGGGCCGGGCCCAGTGGGCTGGGTTTAAAAATATATTAATAAAAAAAAATAATAATAATAATAATAAAACAATTAATAAATAAATAAATAATTAAATAATTAAATAAATAGTTTTAGGTGTTTTAAAAATAGGTCCGGGGTCCAATAAATTTTAGAAAAATTACCCTAAGTCCAGTTTTCTATTTTACACCCAGAAATATTATTTCCATGATATTTTAATATTATTTATTAACAATTAAAAAATCATTTAATAATTAGAAATCCTGATTTTAATTACAGAAAATCCCCAGAAAATTTTAGAAAATTGCGAAAAAATCTCAATTTAAAATTCTTGCAAAATCTGGGGGTTTACAATCTACCAAACTTATAAAATTTTGTCCTCGAAATTTAAACTTAAGCCATAATCTGTTAATCCTTCATGTACATAGGGCAAGTCGATCGCCATTTCTTTGCGATAATTAAAAGCCTAATCATGTCTACTGCAATCACTTCATGATTAAGATGACTACTTGTTCCAATCAAAATTTTAACCTATGGTTATTACTTCTTACTTCCTCAAATTTTCCACAGGCAGATTTTAGATTAAGTCCAAATAGCATTTTCAAGATTTGCACATGACTTTGCCTCTAATTATCATAAATTACTCTAGAAGTGATTCGAGTCCAACAGTATTCCTGTTCACAATTGTATGCTACAACTCTTTAAATTCCATTCACATCCTCAATATTCTAACTAGGTAGTCCAACCCTCAAATTTTAATTCTTAAATCAAATCATCAAATTGAAAAAAATTAATTTAAATGTAGTCCACCGATGTTCAAGTCTGAAATTCTATAATTCTACCCTCTAAATTCAAATTGATGATTTTACCTTCATGATTCAAAATCATAAACCTAAGATATAACTATTGGGCCCTCGATATCAATTCACTAATCATCTTAGTCACTCCTTTAAATTTTCTAATTTTATAATGGCTTGCTTCTTCCAATCTAACCTTACTCGGTCACGATCCAAAGGACATTCCTCTCGAGTTGACAAATGCATTGCTACCCAACTTAGAGTTTACCCATTCATCACAAAAGACTATATACCTTAAGAAAATATTCCTTAATATGTTTACCTACGTCATTCAATCCTCGAACTTCAACGCCGATCATGTCACATATGATATGTCCTCAATTACGAAAGTTTAATCCTCAAGTATGTGATCGGCCTATGTGGCATATCTAGTACTATCTATGTACTAACTTATACCAGGCACGAGGTTTCGTCTTTCCGAAATAAGGGAAGACAAAGATCAATAATAAAGAGTTCAAGGGTGGGGTGATAGAAAAGAAATATCGGGGTCAAGGCGTTTTAAAGTAGTCAGGTGGGAATTGTCAAGCGATTGTGGATTGAATCCTATATTGGAAATTCCTATTCACATATAGTTATGTAATCGATACGATATGTTCAGAATGTCTAGGGCAAGTATACTAGTCAACTATATCTCAATCCACGTAAAGTATTAATTCGAAGGGCGAATCAAGCGCACTATGGTTGATCAGACCGTAATACACTGATTCTGAAATGTATCATTGTGGGCCTCCCCAATAATACACTTGTCATGAACAAGCTCGATAAAGAGTAAGCTTGCAAAACTAGGCTATAGAGTAGCAGCATAAATCAAGTACGGCAAAATTTAGTGCGCTAGATGATGATGAAAGGAAGTACAAATCATTGAAGTTCACACAATAAGCAAAATAACAGAAGACTCTACAATCTCTACAGTTATTAAATATAAAAGCATACCAGGTTATTAGCAAGTTTAAAGTTACTAGGTTGGGGCTGAGGTCACGAACCAGTAGGCACAAGCTAAAACAATACTAGAAAATGGTATCTACGAATCACTTACGCGCATTAGTTACTCTAAGAGTCTGCACGTTCTCCACGGTCATCGCGTAAGCTTGTCCGTGTTCTTGAGGTGGTGCCCTCTGTTGCGCTGCTGGGGCCTGGCCTGAACTGGAACTTTTGTGCAGTTGTGCGTCTTTGAGCAGCAGGACCGTTCTTCATTTGATTTGCTGCTGATCCATAATATAGACAGGCACCTAGCCTCTTTCTACAATCCTGCCAAATGTGACCTCGTTTTCGACAATAGCCACAAGTGGGAGCTTGTTGGTTCTGTCCTTGAGTTGGATTCATCTGTGGTCGCTTTGCAGCTTTTTCCTGTTGTGCTTGGTCTGGTGCTGACGCATACGGCCGCTTCCGGCTGGACTCGATCCTTGTGGTGCACTCCACAGGTCGCGCTGCAGTAAGAACGTCCTCGTCGAAGGTAAATGCATTTGAACTGCTCAGCTTCCGTGACTCCGAGCTAATTCTGTCGATGAAGTTCTCCGCTTGGTTTTGCTGAGTTTCTTGTTGAACCTTCTGATAGGCTTGCATCATTATGTAGAACATGCGAAACATCTGCTGTTCGTCCATAGGCGGTCCCAGTGGGAAGGAAGGCATCGGTGGAATAGGCTGCGTCGAGGGTGGAACGCCATCTTGATGGATTATTGAGGCAGGCTGACTTGCTTGACTGCCTTGTGATGATTGGCCTTCACCGACTGGTATCACATCGTCTTCTTGGGTAACCACAACGGTTTGTGGTGTTTCTGCATGAGCCTCGTTGCTGGCTTGTGGGTCCATTTCCCTGTATCCAAAATAACCAATAAGAGGCGCACAGAAATCAAGGCAAGATGCAAGTTCATATTAGTTTGAATACGATACAGATATCAAAAACGATTCAAGCAAGTGAATGAGATCCTATAAACTTATCCTAGCTTTATTGCAGGCCTGTTCGGTCCCTGAGTTGAAACCGAACAATTTAGTTATTGGACCTGCATGAGCCACCACAAAAATGTGTCATGACCCGCACCAGAAAATTCGGGCACGAGTGCGTGGGTACGTCCAGCCTACGCCGCAGTGTCGGCGGTAGTACGCTGTCTAGGTCATTTCTGGGGTCAATAAGTATCTATCTCATCCACAATAATGAACATGTAAGAATAATCACAGGAAATAGGAATGCTAAGATTTCATAATATTTAATCTGTGACAACCAAATCCACAGTTAATACAAGCCAGAAGATAAATCGGAGACAAACCCGAGTATATGCTGAAAGGAAATAAATAAGCAGCTACTACTAACTACTCTGCAGAAGTAGCCTCTTGGGTGGGAACTGGCTCCTCATATGGGTCACCTGCTAACTCATAGTGGCCACAATAGGTGGGGGCATAGTTCTCATCATCGCCTAAAATAACGGATCCAGTCAGGAAAGGAGCAAAGTACACAATGCACAGCAAGATTAAACTAAATATTTATGACAATTAAAATGAATATCATGTGAGAAACTGCATAAAAGAACATCAATATCTCAGAGTTAATGCTGTAAACAGGAATATGAGAAAACAGAAATAAATGAAACAGGAAATGAAACTACAACAGTCAGCAAGAAATATAGCATGACCAGAAACTATCTGTGTGAACTTGTGTTTGTTTTTAGAATACATAGTTGGCATGTAGGGGTTTATAAGGCTAATTCGGCCATCATAGACGGCTATTAAACAATGAATAATCGAGATCCGGCTGAGGGTACAGTCGTGCACCAACAGCTATTAAACACGATAGGGGGAAAGGGTAAACTATATGCCTTCTAGTATTCTCCCACCCGACATGAAAAGCAAGACATGAAATACAGTATCCAAGACATGAAATCCAGTATTCTAACACTACGTGTAATCATCAAGGGTACTAGTAGAGCAGGGAATTAATTATCATAATATAAAGATTTAAACTTGAAGTGCAGGTACTTGCCTGTTGTTTGGATCCGATTAATTGTACTCGGGGAAATTTCCAGAGATGAGTCCAAATGCTGAAATAGACATTACCATCACGCTCAGAAGATGTCAAATAGCTAGAAACGCCTGTCCTTGGGTCCAATTTGGAGACAAGGGCAAAAACAGCAGTTTCGGGTCAAAACGGGGTCCGCCGGTGGGCCCGCTTTGCACCGAAAAACGTGTCCGGATCAACGGTCTCCAAAATCACCAAACTTAGTGTCGACAGGTCAGGAACGATGATACGAACCCAACGGAACTTCCAGAATTGGATTCCGATGAGCCGATCACGAAATCGCCCGTCGAACGGGGCCTATGGGGCCCACGACACGCGATTTTGTCAACGTTCTCAGAATCGAACCAAACTTGACCCACAGGACCAGCGTATCGCTACGAGTCCGATGGCGCAAGTTTCGTCTCGATCCGACGAGTGTACAAGAAGTTAGGGCGAATTGCAGAAAAGTCGGATACGGGACGGTGTCCGCGGATACGCGTTGATCCCGGTGTGCACGCACACCCGAATCGACTTCTGCGAAATCCCACAGGTCCGTATCAACGCTGCGCACGTATCTGTGAAGACCGCGCGCGACCAAGTTATCCCGTTTGGTGGGGCGTACTCGGTTCCGGGGTAAAACATGGTCTGATTTTTCCTGTTTTTGGATCGCGGTGTGCGATCACCACAGGACGCGATATCCAGAACGGTTTGTCCGGGCACCGAGAGGTCATACAGGCTTCACAACGCAATTTACGGAATTGGAAACGGAGATACAGGGTGCAAGATACGCGTACCTGAACGAGGCTCGAGAAACAGAGGATTTTCGTGTCCGTGTCGTGTCCGACACGACCCGAAGAAATTAGGAATTAGGGTTTCTGATTTGGGGGTTTTCGGCGGCGGTCCGGCCGGCGGAGGGCTGAGCGGCGCTGCTGGGGAGGCCGACCGGGGCTGGACGGAGCTGTGCTGGTGGTCGGCGGCGCGCGGGGAGGACCGGCAGCGGCTGCCGGAGGTGGCCGCTGCTGCTGCTGCTGCTGGATTCGAGGTGGAGGCCGGAGCCGGTGGTGGAAGGGGGAGCCGGTGGTGGCTCAGGTGGTGGCTGGGCGAGGCGACGCTGCTCGAGGCGACGGCGGCAGCTTACGGCGGAGCGGGGCGGCGGCGTTAGGTTCAGGCGGAGAGGGATGCCGGAGTCGAGAAGGGGTCTGGGTTTTATATAGGGGAGAGGGGCCGGCCAAGGCGGGGGCGAGGGGGTCGTGGCCGCGGAGGGCGGGGCGAGCCGGGTGGAGCGGCGGGCAGCGCGGCCGGCGGGAGTGGAGCAGGGGAGCGGGTCAGGCGGGGAGAGGGGCTGGGGAGACCGGGTCAGGGGTGTGGGCGGGTCCGGGTCGGGTCTGGCGGATCCGACCCGACCCGCTAGGGCGGGTACTGGGCCGGGTTGGGGCCGGGCCCAGTGGGCCGGGCCCAGTGGGCTGGGTTTAAAAATATATTAATAAAAAAAAAAAAAAAAAAATAATAATAAAACAATTAATAAATAAATAAATAATTAAATAATTAAATAAATAGTTTTAGGTGTTTTAAAAATAGGTCCGGGGTCCAATAAATTTTAGAAAAATTACCCTAAGTCCAGTTTTCTATTTTACACCCAGAAATATTATTTCCATGATATTTTAATATTATTTATTAACAATTAAAAATCATTTAATAATTAGAAACCCTGATTTTAATTACAGAAAATCCCCAGAAAATTTTAGAAAATTGTGAAAAAATCTCAATTTAAAATTCTTGCAAAATCTGGGGGTTTACAATCTACCAAACTTATAAAATTTTGTCCTCGAAATTTAAACTTAAGCCATAATCTGTTAATCCTTCATGTACATAGGGCAAGTCGATCGCCATTTCTTTGCGATAATTAAAAGCCTAATCATGTCTACTGCAATCACTTCATGATTAAGATGACTACTTGTTCCAATCAAAATTTTAACCTATGGTTATTACTTCTTACTTCCTCAAATTTTCCACAGGCAGATTTTAGATTAAGTCCAAATAGCATTTTCAAGATTTGCACATGACTTTGCCTCTAATTATCATAAATTCCTCTAGAAGTGATTCGAGTCCAACAGTATTCCTGTTCACAATTGTATGCTACAACTCTTTAAATTCCATTCACATCCTCAATATTCTAACTAGGTAGTCCAACCCTCAAATTTTAATTCTTAAATCAAATCATCAAATTGAAAAAAATTAATTTAAATGTAGTCCACCGATGTTCAAGTCTGAAATTCTATAATTCTACCCTCTAAATTCAAATTGATGATTTTACCTTCATGATTCAAAATCATAAACCTAAGATATAACTATTGGGTCCTCGATATCAATTCACTAATCATCTTAGTCACTCCTTTAAATTTTCTAATTTTATAATGGCTTGCTTCTTCCAATCTAACCTTACTCGGTCACGATCCAAAGGACATTCCTCTCGAGTTGACAAATGCATTGCTACCCAACTTAGAGTTTACCCATTCATCACAAAAGACTATATACCTTAAGAAAATATTCCTTAATATGTTTACCTACGTCATTCAATCCTCGAACTTCAACGCCGATCATGTCACATATGATATGTCCTCAATTACGAAAGTTTAATCCTCAAGTATGTGATCGGCCTATGTGGCATATCTAGTACTATCTATGTACTAACTTATACCAGGCACGAGGTTTCGTCTTTCCGAAATAAGGGAAGACGAAGATCAATAATAAAGAGTTCAAGGGTGGGGTGATAGAAAAGAAATATCGGGGTCAAGGCGTTTTAAAGTAGTCAGGTGGGAATTGTCAAGCGATTGTGGATTGAATCCTATATTGGAAATTCCTATTCACATATAGTTATGTAATCGATACGATATGTTCAGAATGTCTAGGGCAAGTATACTAGTCAACTATATCTCAATCCACGTAAAGTATTAATTCGAAGGGCGAATCAAGCGCACTATGGTTGATCAGACCGTAATACACTGATTCTGAAATGTATCATTGTGGGCCTCCCCAATAATACACTTGTCATGAACAAGCTCGATAAAGAGTAAGCTTGCAAAACTAGGCTATAGAGTAGCAGCATAAATCAAGTACGGCAAAATTTAGTGCGCTAGATGATGATGAAAGGAAGTACAAATCATTGAAGTTCACACAATAAGCAAAATAACAGAAGACTCTACAATCTCTACAGTTATTAAATATAAAAGCATACCAGGTTATTAGCAAGTTTAAAGTTACTAGGTTGGGGCTGAGGTCACGAACCAGTAGGCACAAGCTAAAACAATACTAGAAAATGGTATCTACGAATCACTTACGCGCATTAGTTACTCTAAGAGTCTGCACGTTCTCCACGGTCATCGCGTAAGCTTGTCCGTGTTCTTGAGGTGGTGCCCTCTGTTGCGCTGCTGGGGCCTGGCCTGAACTGGAACTTTTGTGCAGTTGTGCGTCTTTGAGCAGCAGGACCGTTCTTCATTTGATTTGCTGCTGATCCACAATATAGACAGGCACCTAGCCTCTTTCTACAATCCTGCCAAATGTGACCTCGTTTTCGACAATAGCCACAAGTGGGAGCTTGTTGGTTCTGTCCTTGAGTTGGATTCATCTGTGGTCGCTTTGCAGCTTTTTCCTGTTGTGCTTGGTCTGGTGCTGACGCATACGGCCGCTTCCGGCTGGACTCGATCCTTGTGGTGCACTCCACAGGTCGCGCTGCAGTAAGAACGTCCTCGTCGAAGGTAAATGCATTTGAACTGCTCAGCTTCCGTGACTCCGAGCTAATTCTGTCGATGAAGTTCTCCGCTTGGTTTTACTGAGTTTCTTGTTGAACCTTCTGATAGGCTTGCATCATTATGTAGAACATGCAAAACATCTGCTGTTCGTCCATAGGCGGTCCCAGTGGGAAGGAAGGCATCGGTGGAATAGGCTGCGTCGAGGGTGGAACGCCATCTTGATGGATTATTGAGGCAGGCTGACTTGCTTGACTGCCTTGTGATGATTGGCCTTCACCGACTGGTATCACATCGTCTTCTTGGGTAACCACAACGGTTTGTGGTGTTTCTGCATGAGCCTCGTTGCTGGCTTGTGGGTCCATTTCCCTGTATCCAAAATAACCAATAAGAGGCGCACAGGAATCAAGGCAAGATGCAAGTTCATATTAGTTCGAATACGATACAGATATCAAAAACGATTCAAGCAAGTGGATGAGATCCTATAAACTTATCCTAGCTTTATTGCAGGCCTGTTCGGTCCCTGAGTTGAAACCGAACAATTTAGTCGTTGGACCTGCATAAGACACCACAAAAACGTGTCACGACCCGCACCCGAAAATTCGGGCACGAGTGCGTGGGTACGTCCAGCCTACGCCGCAGTGTCGGCGGTAGTACGCTGTCTAGGTCATTTCTGGGGTCAATAAGTATCTATCTCATCCACAATAATGAACATGTAAGAATAATCACAGGAAATAGGAATGCTAAGATTTCATAATATTTAATCTGTGACAACCAAATCCACAGTTAATACAAGCCAGAAGATAAATCGGGGACAAACCCGAGTATATGCTGAAAGGAAATAAATAAGCAGCTACTACTAACTACTCTGCAGAAGTAGCCTCTTGGGTGAAAACTGGCTCCTCATATGGGTCACCTGCTAACTCATAGTGGCCACAATAGGTGGGGGCATAGTTCTCATCATCGCCTAAAATAACGGATCCAGTCAGGAAAGGAGCAAAGTACACAATGCACAACAAGATTAAACTAAATATTTATGACAATTAAAATGAATATCATGTGAGAAACTGCATAAAAGAACATCAATATCTCAGAGTTAATGCTGTAAACAGGAATATGAGAAAACAGAAATAAATGAAACAGGAAATGAAACTACAACAGTCAGCAAGAAATATAGCATGACCAGAAACTATCTGTGTGAACTTGTGTTTGTTTTTAGAATACATAGTTGGCATGTAGGGGTTTATAAGGCTAATTCGGCCGTCATAGACGGCTATTAAACAATGAATAATCGAGATCCGGCTGAGAGTACAGTCGCGCACCAACAGCTATTAAATACGATAGGGGGAAAGGGTAAACTACATGCCTTCTAGTATTCTCCCACCCGACATGAAAAGCAAGACATGAAATACAGTATCCAAGACATGAAATCCAGTATTCTAACACTACGTGTAATCATCAAGGGTACTAGTAGAGCAGGGAATTAATTATCATAATATAAAGATTTAAACTTGAAGTGCAGGTACTTGCTTGTTGTTTGGATCCGATTAATTGTACTGGGGAAATTTCCAGAGATGATTCCAGATGCTGAAATAGACATTACCATCACGCTCAGAAGATGTCAAATAGCTAGAAACGCCTGTCCTTGGGTCCAATTTGGAGACAAGGGCAAAAACGGCAGTTTCGGGTCAAAACGGGGTCCGCTGGTGGGCCCGCTTTGCACCGAAAAATGTGTCCGGGTCAACGGTCTCCAAAATCATCAAACTTAGTGTCGACAGGTCAGGAACGATGATACGAACCCAACGGAACTTCCAGAATTGGATTCCGATGAGCCGATCACGAAATCGCCCGTCGAGCGGGGCTTGTGGGGCCCACGACACGCGATTTCGTCAACGTTCTCAGAATCGAACCAAACTTGACCCACAGGACCAGCGTATCGCTACGAATCCGATGGCGCAAGTTTCGTCTCGATCCGACGAGTTTACAAGAAGTTAGGGCGAATTACAGAAAAGTCGGATACGGGGCGGTGTCCGCGGATACGCGTTGATCCTGGTTTGCACGCACACCCGAATCGACTTCTGCGAAATCCCACACGTCCGTATCAACGCTGCGCACGTATCTGTGAAGACCGCGCGCGACCAAGTCGTCCCGTTTGGCGGGACGTACTCGGTTCCGGGGTAAAACAGGGTCTGGTTTTTCCTGTTTTTGGATCGCGGTGTGCGATCACCACAGGACGCGATGCCCCGAACGGTTTGTCCGGGCACCGAGAGGGTCATACAGGCTTCACAACGCAATTTACGGAATTGGAAACGGAGATACAGGGTGCAAGATACGCGTACCTGAACGAGGCTCAAGAAACGGGAGATTTTCGTGTCCGTGTCGTGTCCGACACGACCCGAAGAAATTAGGAAATAGGGTTTCTGATTTGGGGGTTTCCGGCGGCTGTCCGGCCGGCGGAGGGCTGAGCGGCGCTGCTGGGGAGGCCGACCGGTGCTGGGCGGAGCTGTGCTGGTGGTCGGCGGCGCGCGGGGAGGACCGGCAGCGGCTGCCGGAGGTGGCCGCTGCTGCTGCTGCTGGATTCGAGGAGGAGGCCGGAGCCGGTGGTGGGAGGGGGAGCCGGTGGTGGCTCCGGTGGTGGCTGGGCGAGGCGACGCTGCTCGAGGCGACGGCGGCAGCTTACGGAGGAGCGGGGCGGCGGCGTTAGGTTCAGGCGGAGAGGGATGCCGGAGTCGAGGGGGGGTCTGGGTTTTATATAGGGGAGAGGGGCCGGCCAAGGCGGGGCGAGGGGGTCGTGGCCGCGGAGGGCGGGGCGAGCCGGGTGGAGCGGCGGGCGGCGCGGCCGGCGGGAGCAGAGCGGGGGAGCGGGTCAGGCGGGGAGAGGGGCTGGGGAGACCGGGTCAGGGGTGTGGGCGGGTCCGGGTCGGGTCTGGCGGATCCGACCCGACCCGACCCGCTAGGGCGGGTACTGGGCCGGGTTGGGGCTGGGCCCGGTGGGCCGGGCCTAGTGGGCTAGGTTTAAAAATATATTAATAATAATAATAATAATAATAATAATAATAATAATAAAACAATTAATAAATAAATAATTAAATAATTAAATAAATAGTTTTAGGTGTTTTAAAAATAGGTCCGGGGTCCAATAAATTCCAGAAAAATTACCCTAAGTCCAGTTTTCCATTTTACACCCAGAAATATTATTTCCATGATATTTTAATATTATTTATTAATTAGAAATCCTGATTTTAATTACAGAAAATTCTCAAAAAATTCTAGAAAATTGCGAAAAAATCCCAATTTAAAATTCTTGCAAAATCTGGGGGTTTACAACAACAGTGCTGTGAAGTGAACTGATACTGTGGTATTAGGGATGAGTGACTGCTATGGGTTGTAGTCCAGTGAGCAAGTATAAGATGTGAGTTGAGGTAAGGTAGGATATTAGTTAAGTTATACTAGTAGTATTTAGTATAGCTAATATTAACTAGTATACTAGTAATAACTAGTATTAGCTAGGCATTAACTAGTATAAACTAGAATTCCTTAGTACGACCTAGAAGACATAGTGTAGCAAGGTATTAACCTAGTATTGACTAGTATAAACTAGTATGGATCTAGAAGTGGCTTAGAAACATCACCATTAACTAGTTAACCCTGTTTATCATTTCAAAACACTCATTAACATTTATATTCCATATCTAGGGCTCTTGGACTTTGATAAATGAAAGTATGTATTATATCAGTTATAAAATGAAAGTATTGCTTATTTTAGACTGATAAATGGTCAGTTATTTTGAATATTGCTTATTTTAGACTTTGATAAATGAAAGTATGTATTATATCAGTTATGATTTTTATAGTACGGTTAAGTTATGAAGTTAGGTGATAAACCACTGTATGTAATAATTTATATGATACATACTGTCATTTTTGCAGAAGTATCTAGAAATGGATATGAATTACTATCTGCGTCATCGTTCGTGGATGTACAACCGTCATCCTGATGACATGTGCGGTGTGCGGGATGAATTCATTGAGGGTGTACAGCAGTTCCTGTAGTTCGCCAAGGTGTTCCCTCAGTACATGGACGGTACCAAAATTAAGTGTCCGTGTGTGAGATGTCGCAACAGGAAATATCATCCAGAAGTGGAAGTTACATATCATTTGTACTCGAAGGACTTCACGCGGAATTACTATCAGTGGACCGCGCACGGAGAACTTGTATCTCTAGCATCGGAGTCGGAGCCCTATGTGGAGCCGTATATGGATGTCTACGACCACGATGCTTACGACGATTGTTTGGTGAACATGGTTTATGATGCGGCGGGACCTAGTTTCAATCCGGACAATTATGATGCAGCTGAGGAGGCACCGAATGCCGATGCTGCAAAGTTTATGGAGTTGCTGGAGAATGCAAGGACTCCACTATATCCTGGTTGTGAGGATCATTCACCGTTGGAGGTGGTTACAAGATTATTGAGCATCAAGTCCGATTTTAACATGTCCCAAGAATGCTATAATCGACTGCTCAATTTGATTATAGAGATCTTGCCCGAGGGTGCAAAGTTGCCTAAAGACTTCTATCGATCTAAGAGGATGGTAAGATCGCTTTGGATGAGATACGAGAAAATCGATGCATGTTGCAACGGGTGCATGTTGTACTACAATGACGACAAGGATGAAGATGCGTGCAGATTCTGTGGTGCTGATCGCTACAAGGCCACTGTTAGAGGAAAGTCTGTCGGTGCAAGGAAGCCTACCGATTCGATGCACTACTTGCCTTTGACGTCGCGGTTGCAGCGGTTGTTTATGGTTAAGGAGACTGCAGAAAACATGAGTTGGCACAGGCAAAAATAGATCGAAGAAGTATTGGATCATCCATCCAATGGAGAAGCATGGAAGCACTTTGATCGAGAGTATCCATATTTTGCCGAGGAAGCGCGTAATGTCAGATTGGGGCTCTCCTCTGACGGTTTTACCCCATTCGGACTTTCGGGCTCCCAGTATTCGTGTTGGCTTGTGATCGTCACTCCGTATAATCTACCGCCTTGGATGTGCATGAAGACTCCGTATATATTCCTAACCATTATTATCCCGGGTCCGAACAATCCGAAGAGGAACATCGATGTGTATTTACAGCCTTTGATAGATGAGTTGAATCAGCTGTGGGAAGTAGGTGCCAACACGTACGATGTTTCTAGAAAGCAGAATTTTCAGATGAGGGCAGCACTTATGTGGACCATCAACGACTTTTCGGCCTATGGAATGTTATCGGGATGGAGCACCCATGGTCGTCTCTCATGTCCGTATTGCATGGACCGTACTCAGGCTTTCCGTTTGAAACCTAGAGGCAAACCGTGCTTCTTCGTTTGTCATCGACAATTTTTGCCGAAGGATCATCCGTACCGGAGGAACCGGAATGCTTTTCGTGTGGGAGTTGTGGAGAAGGCCAATCCACCGCTAAGGTGGCCCGGATACACGATATGGGAAGAGCTAAAATATTTACCAAGTGCTATCGAAGAGCCTGCTAAGGGGTACAAGTGTGACGGATTTGGTCGCACCCATAACTGGACGAAGAGGAGTATATTCTGGGATCTGCCATATTGGAGCACCAATCTGATCAGACATAACCTTGATGTCATGCATATCAAGAAGAATGTGTTTGATAACATAATTAATACTGTAATGGAGGAAAGGGGAAGACGAAAGATAATCGAAAGATAATCCGAAGGCCAGGTTGGACTTAGAAGAAATATGTGGATGTCCTGCATTGCATTTGATAGAGGAGGGGAATGGAAAGTTAAAGCAACCTAAGTCAGTTTTCTCACTGGAGAAAGAGGATAAAGGTAGACTTTGTAGGTGGATTCAGGGTCTAAAGTTTCCAGACGGGTACGTGTCGAAATTGAGAAGATGCGTCGACCTCAAGGAGAATAAACTGGTGGGTATGAAGAGTCACGATTGTCACGTATTCATGGAGAGGTTAATTCCGATTGCATTTTGGGAATTCTTACCGCAGGTCGTTTGAGACCCATTGACAGAGCTGAGCATATTCTTCAGAGATCTTTGTTGTACTAAGTTGCTCGTCTATCGTCTAGAAAAGCAAGAGAAGGACATTGCGGTAACACTATGTAAGCTCGAGAAGGTGTTTCCTCCTGGATTCTTCGACTCTATGGAGCATTTGTCAATTCATCTTTCCTATGAGGCACGTGTTGGTGGTCCTGTCGGTTATTGGTGGATGTACCCCTTCGAGCGGCATCTGAATCACCTAAAGAGAAAGGTAAAAAATAAGGCACGGGTTGAGGGCTCTATTTGTGAAGCTTATGTTCTCGAGGAGATTACAAACTTTTGCTCGACGTATTTCAAACCGTATGTTGCTACTAATAGGACGAAAGCTCCGAGAAACCACGACGCATATCAGGAATCTAATGATGCAATACTCAAAGTATTCAATGCGTCCGGAAAGCCTTCGGGAAAAATAAAGAAGAGATATTTGAATGACAATGAGCTAAGGGCTGCTCAATTGTATATATTACTCAATTGCGACGAGGATGAAGTGGAGAAGCTAGAGGGGTAAGTAATTAATACGTCCACGTTTACATCATCTCAATATAATAGTATAAGATACTATTATGCTACTAATCAACAGTTGCTTCATTGTTTTTCAGCACATATAATGATGAGTTGAGGTCGGTTAGACCCTACATAACAGACGAAGAAGTAGAACAAGATATGAGATGCCATTTTCCTTCTTGGTTGAGCGCATATGTAAGATGCTTGGTAATTACTTATTATTTCTGCACTTGCAAAACAAATAACTTACTATCGCTACTTTGGTATTTAGGTCAATCGTCTAATAACATCCGAGACTGAATCTATTAGAACTCTAGCCAAGGGACCAATTACTGCCGTAAAAATATTGCCAAGTTTCTGTGTGAATGGGTTCAGGTTCAAGTCAATAAATGCTCCTATCAGAGACAGCTTTCTGGATCTTGATTCCACGAAAAACAGTTGTTTGTGTATCAAATCTTCGAACTACAAAGACGTCAATCCGGGCAATAATTTTTTTGGCATCTTATGAGAGATTATGGAGTTGACATATAATTATGGCACAGAACCTGCTAATATCGTGCTATTCAGGTGTGAATGGTTCGATCCGATTCAAGATCAAGGTTAGAAAATTGACAAGCATGGCCTTGTGGATATAAACTACAAGCGTAGATCTCAAGGCTACAAACCATTTGTCCTATCAAGTCAGGCTCAGCTCGTGTACTTCACAACTTATCCTAGACGGGGGACAGCGAGGTCGGATTGGTGGGTAGTATGCAAGACTAAAGCTAGAAATACCTTTGACATTGACGAAATAGCTTATCAAGAGGATGATCTACCTCTTGTAACAAATATTGTAGATGTGGACTCAACGGAAGTTACTCATTACACGAGTAATAATGTAGAAGATGTAGAATTATCCGAAGAGGAAGACGAAGTAGATGAAAGTAAAGACGAGGAGGAGGAAGAGGATGAGGAAGAGGAAGAGGAAGAGGAGGACGAAGAAGGCGAACAAGATGAATTTTCTGAAGATGATTGAAAATAAAATATATTTCCTGTAGAATGTAACTATATTTTGACTGTAGAATGTAGATCAAGGTTGGAAAATTGATGAAGTAGATGTACTATTTTAACGAATATATGTATTATATTTTGACTGTAGAATGCTTTGAGATGTGCATCACATTTCGACTGTAGAATGTACTATATATTTGTGTTTCTATATATTCATCATATGTTGTTATCAGATATGACAGGACGACGCGGAGGATTCGGCAGGTCCCGAGGTAGACAGAGTGCTCCTCCGGTACTGCCTACTGTTGGTTCCGGATCACCGTCGTCCAGTACTCTAGTATATCGATCACTCACATCTCCGACTGTTGGGACGAGTAGTTCCAGGCGTGATAGTACACCCTCGTCCAGCGTTCCTCCTGCTGACGGAACCATGGGGACAGATGAGCATGTCGAGGAGGTCGTGCCCACGTTGTCCCAACATCAGCAAGATCCTCCATGCGCTCCTCTGGAGGAGACGAGGACAGAGATTTGGGCCAACGGTACAAAGTAAGTCGATTGGATGGTTTAGTATAATATATATCGTGTATTTCATCGTATATTGAATTTTTCAGTATTCTAAATAATTATCTCTGTATAGATATCGTCCATCGTCGGTTCAGAGACGCCTGGGCCAATTTTTTAGGAACAACTACGGTGGCCCTTGGATCAACTACTCTGAGGCTCCGGAGGAGAGGAAGGCATTCTGGTTTGCGCACTTCCAGGTAAAAGTATATTAAATAAATCCTCTAATTTATGCATATTATATAACTTATCCGTGATGCTCACTTACTAAATTATTTATTGTAGCAAACGTATTTCTATCCTCCGCACCGGGCCGAGTTGATCGAGCGGCTCTTTCCTACCGTTACCGCCAAGCTTATCCGAGATGCTCTGGATGACCAGAAGGCTCATGATCGTGCTGGAAAACCGATCCAAGGTTAGATCACGCCTGAGCAGTGGACTGCGATGATGGCTAGATTCGACGATCCGAGCTACAAGAAAAGGTCTGAGAAGGCCAAGGCGGCTAGGCGGAATGCTGCCAAGTGGTGTGGTGGCTCGATTCTGATGACGGAACATTTCCGTCGTTTGGTATATTTTTTCTTTTAAAATATATTATTTTAATGTAAGTACCATAAAATGGTACTTGGAAAAAATGTTTAAGTTTAGTACTAAATAATATATTTTTAACAGGTACAGAGGGGTGAGGAGGCAAACATGGTGACCGTCTTCTTGGCCACCCATCGCAAGGACGAAAATCTCATTGATGAGAGGGCCTCGCAGACCTACGTAAGTATTACTTTACTTTGTGTTAATTTTAATATAACTTAGGCAATTATCGAGTTTTCAAACCTTTCTAGGCCGAGTATCTTAGGCTGCGTGAGCGGGCGACTGCTAGTGCACCTACACCTGGAGAGGCTGGTACTTCGTCGCAGCCCGCTCCAGCTCTGTCGGCGGACGACCTGTGGGTGACTGCAGCTGGTGGTCTCAAGAGGGGTATGTACTATGGTATGGGCTCCTATGGCGCCCTGGTTGCGACGTAGTCATCTAGGGCCTCCTCGACAACTGTACATTCCACACAGCCCTCGCAGTCGCAGCCCTCGTAGTCGTCGGCCAGAGTCCAGGAGGCCGTCTAGGAGGCCGTTGACCGTCAGATTGCGTCTCTCCGTGACGAGTTGCTGCGAAGGATGGAGGAGCAGCCCCGGTCCCAGCCGCAGGCGGATGATCCGATGCTCATCGCACGATTCGATATGCTCGACCGCAGCATGACGGAGCTCCAGGATTTGACAAATGATATTAGAGCCTCGACAGACCGCAACATCATGGAGCTGCATGCATCACAACTAACGATGGGCGAGAGGCTGACGATGATGCAGGATTCAATGGTTCATAGCAGTACGAGGCTGTTATCTACCATGAATTCTTACAACCAGCGACTCGCAGACTTGGAGCGGGCACGGCCTCCTGGTGCGCCTACATCGACATAGACTCCACCGACGTCACTGTCTTCTCCATCGACATCAGTGTCGATTCCACGGGACGAGTATGAGCAGTTCTTATCCTTCAGGCGCACCGGTGGTCAGCCTCCTACAAATCCGCAGTAGTATAGCTAGTTGTTGGATATTTATATATTTTTTATTATTTAGGATGCGATTATATGGATATAAATTTGCCATATTCTTTACGATGAGATTTGCTGGATGCTTTCTTTTCTTCAAATTTTATTATATTATTCATATTAAATTTGTTATTTTACTGGTGTTGAGTGTTCAGTGCCTATTTTTTCCTATTTTTTTCCAATTCAATGATACAAGTTGCAATATAATATACAGTCCCTGTACAAACTCAAATACACTGAATTATAATACACACACTCTCCCTATCTCTGAGCACATTAAGATCAACAAACAACACAGATAGTACTATCTTAATTCACTGATATTCACACAGTTCCTAATATATTTTGGTTTACAACTGATGACTGATACTTGGCCTGTATTTACCCAATGCACTAGAATTTTCCCCCTTGTTGCTGCTACTGTGTCCCTTATTCAATTATTTCTACTACTATCATATACCTGATAATGAACCCAAGGGGGTTGGCAAACCCAGAAATACAATTCAGTATTTTTTTTATTTTTTTCTATAAAATTAGCGATGTTTTTAGCAACATTTAGCGACGTTTATATACGTCGCTAACTACATCGCTAATTAGCGATGCTGTTACACGTCGCTAATGATGTCGCTAATGACGTCGCTAAATTCGTCGATGTACGTCGCAAACTGCTGACATGGCAGTATTGCCAGGTCATTAAAGACGTTGGTGTAACGTCGCTATATAAGTCGCTAATTAGCGACGTTTAACGACTTTAATAAACATCGTTAATTAGTGACGATGTGTCGCTAAACGTCGCTAAATTTAGCGACACATTAAAGTCGCTAAAAAGCGTCGGCATAGCGACGTTTAGCGACGTTTTTTATTTTAGCGACTTGCTTTTTTCTGACTTCTTTAAAACGTCGCTAATTACGTCGCTAAACTTACTTAGCGACGTTTTTTGGTTATTTAGCGACGTTTTTAGACGTCGCTAATTTGACTTTTTCTGGTAGTGGTAAAATGCCAAACTGTGAAGAAAGTTGCATCTTTTATGCGGCGGTTATAATAACTGCTACCCACGTTCAAATAATCTTCTAAATCTGCGTATGACACGTATCCCATTATAAGGTAACGCGTATAACTGCTTCTCAAAGATCAAGGCATGCAAGCCATGAAGGTATCTGCCCCTGCGTAAAGATGGTTGGCGTAAAAGCCAGATAACTGTCTTGTTGCGTAAAAGCCAACTAGCTGTCTTGTTAGCGTAAAAGACCAAACTGTGAAGAAGAAGACTTCTTTTACGCTACGGTTATGATAACTGCTACCCACGTTCCAATTATCTTCTGAATATGCATATGACACGTGTCCCTTTATGAGGTAACGCGTATAACTGCTTCTCGAAGATCGTGGCATGCGAGCCACGTAGGTAACTGCACCTTGCGTAAAGATGGTTGGCGTAAAAGCCAGATAACTGTCTTGTTGGCGTAAAAGCCAAATAACTGTCTTATTGGCGTAAAAGGCCAAGCTCTGCGTAAAACTTGATGATTCCATGAATAATAGATAACCAGCGTAAAAATAGCCAATTATCTGTCCTGACTGAGGTCTTGAGCGTATTATGGGCTAAATAGCCTTATCACGTACCTTTGCAAATGTAGCCGAGTTGGCGTATTTCGAGGAGATAGCATACGGCGTACTCCTATAGTTGAAAATAGCCTGGTTGGCGTAAAATACAAGGATGGTGATGTGAGCGTATTAGTCAGTTTTAGCTTTCCTAGCCAATTATCCATCACGACTGAGGTCTTGAATGTATTCTGGGCTAAATAGCCTTATCACGTACCTTCGCAAATGTAGCCGAGTTGGCGTATTTTGAGGAGATATCATACGGCGTACTCCTATAGTTAAAAATAGCATGGTTGGCGTAAAATGCAAGGATGGTGATGTGAACGTATTAGTCACAGTTTTAGCTCTCCCAGTCATGACAAAATTTAAAGAATAGAACCAAATCTCATGCATTAAATGTAGAGATATGCCTCAATCTCGTGTATTAAATGCCGAGATTTGCCTCGAGCTTTGTAAGAGAAACAACTTTTGACGTGGCGTCTGATTTCGTCTTATCTTGAGCATAAAAACTCATTTTTGCCCATGTAGAATAGGCAGCATATTCTCTGAATGCGTAAAAAAATGACTTGTATCAAGAATATGTCGCTAAACGACAACCTTGGTCTCTGTGCAAAATCATCATCACAGCCGTCCTCTCGATCGTCGTGTAGTACTTTTGTCAGAAGTCAGGTTCACTGATCTATCTTGAGCATAAAAACTCATTTTTGCCTATGTAGAATAGGCAGCATATTCTCTGAATGCGTAAAAAAATGACTTGTATCAAGAATATGTCGCTAAATGACAACCTTGGTCTCTGTGCAAAATCATTATCACAGTCGTCCTCTCGATCGTCGTGTAGTACTTTTGTCAGAAGTCAGGTTCACTGATCTGTCTGACAAATTCATCCGAGGAATACGAAGAGTCCCTCGTACAACTTTACGCTGCATTAAAAAAAATGTATTTTAAACTTTACGCAGGGAGGTATAGCAACCTTTTTACGCCAAAATAGCTTTGAAGCGCTGCTTTACGCGGGCATCTCTAAAGCTCTACTTTACGCCAAACAGCTCTGAAGCTCTGTTTTACGCAGACAGTTCTGAAGCCTTACTTTACGCCAAACAGCTTTGAAGCTCTGTTTTATGCGGACTTCATGTATGTTAGGGGTTTTTACTGTATAATATGCGTACAATTCCCCGGCGTATTTCATGCTTCTACAAGACCCCCTTCAAAGTTTTCAAATTTTTCATAATTTGAAATACTTTGAGTGAAGCATGAAATGGTCAAATTTGACTCGTTCTTCGAGGCTGATTTTTCGACAATATTTAAGAAGTTGTTTGGATTTGTATGTTCTCTTCTGCTTATATAAGGGCAAGCAAGTGAACTTGTTTTTTCATACTTCCTTCACCTCAAAGATGGCTGCTGAGATTCATTGGGCTGGACTGAGAAAGAAGAAGATTATGCTCTTCCAGCATGCAAGGAGCCATAAAAAGAGACATTTTTGAGCAAATATTCTCTGCAACGATGGACCATGGAAGGATATCATATCTTCCTTTGCTCGAGATAATCAGCGATTTTATATGGCGATTCGTCAACGAGAGAGGAAGGGTCACATTAGACCACACAGCTTGCTAGCTGTATTTTCCTCCGTTATGAAGCTGGACCCTGGTGGGCAGCTTGGCCGTGTCTTCCTGTATTGTGTTGAGTTTGAATCCCTAACACAAATCTAAGCATGACCGTCGATGACGTATGGAGGGGGGCTTGAATAATTTAAACAGGCCCAGTTCTGTATCCTCCCTCCATTCACCATTTTCTTGGCACCCAACGTATAGGAGCCGAAGAAGTGCCGTAGAAGAAGAAATGAAGATCTCCATCAGATGAGAACCTAGCGTAATAGATTTCCATCGAGATCTTGAATATTAATAAAAAATCCTTTGTAAAGTGGATTTCTATCATATCTAATCATGATTAATAAACTTGTCTTCTTTTACGCACTATTGTTTTGCCATGTTGCTGTAAGGACGTATGGTAATACGCAGGTTCAACACGCTTGAGTAGTTTTTTTACGCAGACTCTGATAAATACGCCTCCAGTCACGTCCCAACTTTTACGCATAAAGGAAGATGCGTACAAATTCTTTAGCATTAGATTGTCTTAAAAATCCAATCATCGTGCTGTTTTTGACGAGGAGTCACATAGAATTTTGAACCATCATTTCCTTTTCGAAGAACATCCACTCAGAACATCATCTTCGAAAATGGCTTCTCAAAAGATTCTCGAGACGGGGCAAGAAATATCCGTCGAACAGGCCATCCCTGGACTAGATGTAAAAGATTCTGGCTAAACTTCGAAGGAACTATCAATGGCAAAAAGTCATATTCAATGAAGACAGACATTTTCAGGGAACTCCTTGGCCCTTCGTCTGATGAAGTCCTCTCGACTGAAAAAGAAGAGAAAACGCTGATGAGAAGAGCATTTCCAGCGCAAACTCTTGTGACTAGCTTTTTCAAACATAAAACCCAAATTATCAAGATATACGCGTATTCTGCTGACTGATCTGTCCCGCGTAATCTAAGATGCGCGTAAAATCATAGATCCTTAGCATTTGAGCGTAAAATCATAGATCCTTAGCATTTGAGCGTAAAATCATAGATCTATAGCTTCTGAGCGTAAAATCGTAGATCTGTAGCTTCTGAACGTAAAATTGTAGATTTGTAGCTTCTGAGAGTAAAATCATAGATCTGTAGCTTCTGAGCGTAAAATCGTAGATCCTTGCTCTGTGCGTAAAATCATAGATCCTTGCCCTGTGCGTAAAATCATAGATCCTTGCTCTGCGCGTAAAATCATAGATCCTTGCCCTGTGCGTAAAATCATGGATCCTTGCCCTGTGCGTAAAATTTGACCATAAAATCAGAGATCCGTTACGTAGCATGACTATCTGTTTTCCTTTTCAAATGATCGGCTGACATTGTCCCAAATCATAACTGATTATGATAAGATCGGATTTGGTTAAGGATTCGAAGAGTTATTTGAACTCTATAAATAGACCTAGGTCGTGAGAGAGAAAAACCCTTTATCTCTTTCTGAAAAACTCTTCGTCTCTTTCTGAAAAAGAACTCATATTTGCCATGGCACCAAAACAGACCTCCGCCGCTAAGGGAAAGAAAGCCGCTTCATCATCTCGCTCCTCTGCTCCAGCACGAGCGATTCCTGCTAGGCCAAGCGAGCCTCGTTCTGAACGAAGTGCTCCGCCGTCTAGCTGTGTACCGGGTATCATAGGTAAAACTTCAAGAAATAAAAAACCCTTCGCACATATTTTACGTGTATGCTCAAGGTTATCTTTTGGGCTAAGAGTCTCTTCGAGGAAATTGATGCACAGAGATATTTTATCAATACGCCCACATTTTAATGTGTCAGCGTAAAACTCCATATTTTACAATCTGGCGTAAAAACTTAGACTGTCAAATTTGGTGTATAATGCAAATCTTGCGTTTTACACACTGGAAGTAAATTCCAGCAAAAAATCCATATTTTGCAGTCTGGCGTAAAAACTCAGACTATCAAGTTTTGGCGTATACTGCAAGAATGTAGCACTTTACGTTTTACGCGCTGAAAGTAAATTCCAGCGTAAGACTGACTTATTCTCTTGCTTTTTGCAGTGGACCTACAGATCCCCCCTCTGGCTGAAATAATGGGCTCTGCTGCTGGAATGTTGAATTCCAACTATTTGGAGGACTTGTCCCATGTGACTTTTTCCATCTCTGGAAACGAGTATCCTCAAGAAAGGGGATCTCTGATCTCGGCCCAAGGAGAAAGAATGTTGCTGAGTATGATCAGTGGGGAAAGTGGAGAGACGTAGTTCAGAGGTAATATGAACATGAATTGACTCTTTCTCTGTTGAAAGGTAATGTGGACTAATTTCCATTGCGGGCATCCCCCCCCCGGGGGGGGGAGGGGTTGGTGGACCTATTACTTCTTGTGCACGAGAGTGCAAGTAATAAGTTTAAGACAAGCCCTGCCAGAGGTAATATGGATGTGACAGTTTTCATGGAACTAACACCACTGGCGTACTTAGAGTTAAGTACGGTTGCTAAGTTGGGATGACAACCGATATCAGAGATAATATTGACATGATAATCGATAGCCGAACCCGGAAGGTTTGCTCAGAGGTAATATGGACATGACAAACTCAGCCTGAGAGAAATATTATGACAACAGTTCAGAGATAATATGGACGTAAACCAATGTCCGAAAAATTCATTGAGGAGTGATTCGTTAAGTATGGTCTATCCGAACATGAAGATAGACCGAAGGATCGCTCCGCTGGGAAGATTGGTGGGACGATAGCTCAGAGGCAAATATGAGCACGGCTAGCGTCTAACGAGATTGGTTTGAATCATCACTGCAGGAGTGTGCAAGTAGACCTAAGGATTGCTCCGCTGGGGAGATTTTGAGGATCCATCATCCATTGCGTATCCGGAACTCTTGGATACGGATGATGGTTTATCTGTAACGAAGAAAAAAAATGTTGCACATAGGCACTTGCTGGGGATGAAGAACCAAGAGTTGATTTGTACATCAGGGTTGTGGACTTATTACCCATGGCGTACCTTAAGTACAAATAATAAGCTGAAATAACTAGTACTACCAGGGGTTATGCGAACGTGATAGTAGAATGTTGAAGAGTAGAACTTTACTCATAGGTGATATGGACATGAAAAAGTTTTGAAAATATCTTACTCAGAGGTAATGTGGATGTGGTAAGATATGACTCTGTGGGGATAGTGGAGAGACGTAGTTCAGAGGTAATATGAACATGAATTGACTTTTTCTCTGTTGAGAGGTAATATGGACTCGTTTCCATTGCGGGCATCCCCCCGGGGGGGTTTTGGTGGACCTATTACTTCTTGAGGGGGAAAATTGCCAAGTTGGAGTGAGATCAATTTGCAGTGACCGTCTTCTCGCTATAAATGCAAAGTGATGACTTTGGCGTCGATCAACTCCTGGATTTTTCTTTTCAGTACATAGCATGCCTTTATGGGGTGATGAATGTACCGATGAAAGAGACAATATTCCGGATCATCGACCTTGCCAGCCCTTTCAGGGTATCTGATGTTGGGTAGCCGAAGTTTGTTTTCCTTCATTAATATATTGAAGATTTCAATAATGCCTTCATCATTGAAGGAGAAAGTCCTCTTTGGCTTTCGGGCTTCCGATACCTGAGTCGTACGGTCCTCAGGGAAGATGGTCATAGTTGCGTCATCTTCAGACTCAGAGGAAATTCTACCCCCAGCTTTGGATGCTACTCTGTTTTGTCGAGGGAGACTACTCCTAGATATGTCGTTGTCTGGTTCTTCTCCCTGTAATGACAAAGAATAGTTCAATCGGTCGAAAACTGATCATTTTGCTTTAGAACACGGTTAATTACAACCTCATGACTATTACAACAATATTCTCTAAGAGGTGTAATAGACGTATTAGGAGATCCCCTGTCTTTGCGTTTATGGATCAAGAAATTACGTAAATAAGGGGATTACCAGAAGAAGGCTTATTCTGCCTTTTTACATCAGTAGGAATGTGGAGATTAGGAACCATAGGAATACAATAGTTCACCCATGTGAGTAGCATATGATCCATCATCTGTCTGAGGAGCGTATCTTCCCGTGAAACGAGTCTTCTTTACGCGGACAGACCTATCCTGGCATAATTTGGATATTTGCATAGGTTCACGTAAAACAGGGAAAGTCCGCGTAATCTGTAGAGTGGGAACTTTCTTCTCTTATGGGCGTAAAAGCCTAGAGGTTGGAAGATTCGCCACTTGATGTAATCAAAGGGTACATCTGCCTCATCATAGATGGGAGATGTAATTTTACGCGCGGGGCGTGTTTGAAACTTCCGCCTTGGCATTGAGGCCTTGCTAGAAATTTTGTCTACCACGTCACAGACGGAAGACGAAAGTTTGCGCGCATGGCGCGTCTTAGACTTCTTGATTGGCACTAGGGCATTGCCAAAAATTTTGTCTACCACGTCACAGACGGGAGACAAATTTTTACGCACAGGGCGTGTTTGAAACTTCTGGATTGGCACTGAAGCATTGCCAGAAGTCTTGTCTACCACGTTACAAATGGGAGACAAAGTTTTACGCACAAGGCGTGTTGGCTGTGTTGTCACAACCTTGTTGATCAGAGAGTGAGAGCTTGCAGGAAGGGTAGAGGGCGTCTTAGGCATCCACACTTTATGCAGCTTCCTGTTGTTCTGGACAGAGGAGGATTGAGAGCCACCCCCTGCATGAAGCATATCTTCATAGGCAGATTGGTCGAACTGGACGACCAAAGTCTTCTTCGTCAATCCGACGGATACAGTATCGTGTTGAGCAATTGCTTTCTTGTCAGAGGAGAAAGTCGTCCCCAGCAGAGTCGCCATTCTTGTTTGTGGGATTTAAACAAAGAGGTTTATACGAAACCTTTGCTTGCAAACTTAAAAAAAAAGTACGATTGATCCTGTACGAGGATGTTAAGTACAATAAAATGATTATGGGAAAGTATTGCTATAGAAGTCTGATCTGCAGTCAATCACTTTGTTCCTTGGACCACACGATGATGAAGAAGTGCTGTAGAAGCAGAAGAAGCTTCAAAGGTTGCAAGTGGAATTGAATTCTCGTTGCCGAAGTTGTCAACCAACACTCTCTGCCTGTGTTCTCTCTCTCTGATCTCTGATTATGCCTTGTCCGGTCTGTGTGTGTGAGTCTCCCTCTGTGTATATCCCTCCTCACCCTGTAACCAAGGGTCTCTATTTATAGAGATCAATCCAATAACTGCCAAGTTGGCGTAAAAAGCCAAGCAACTGTCTTGTTGGCATAAAATGTCAAACTGTGAAAAAAATTGCATCTTTTACATGACGGTTATAATAACTGCTACCCACGTTCAAATAATCTTCTAAATCTGCGTATGATACGTGTCCTATTATGAGGTAACGCGTATAACTGCTTCTCGAAGATGACGACATGCAAGCCACATAGGTAACTGCCCCTACGTAAAGATGGTTGGCGTAAAAGCCAAATAACTGTCTTGTTGGCGTAAAAGCCAACTAGCTGTCTTGTTGGCGTAAAAGATCAAACTGTGAAAAAAAAGACTTATTTTACGCTGCGGTTATGATAACTGCTACCCACGTTCCAATTGTCTTCTGAATATGCGTATGACACGTGTCCCTTTATGAGATAACACGTATAACTGCTTCTCGAAGATCGTGGCATACGAGCCACGTAGGTAACTACACCTTGCGTAAAGATGGTTGGCGTAAAAGCCAGATAACTGTATTGTTGGCGTAAAAGCCAAATAACTGTCTTGTTGGCGTAAAAGGCCAAGCTCTGCGTAAAACTTGATGATTCTATGAATAATAGATAACCAGCATAAAAATAGCCAATTATCCGTCCTGACTGAGGTCTTGAGCGTAGCCAATTATCCATCACGACTGAGGTCTTGAATGTATTCTGGGCTAAATAATCTTATCACGTACCTTCACAAATATAGGTGAGTTGGCGTATTTCGAGGAGATAGCATACGGCGTACTCCTATAGTTGAAAATAGCCTGGTTGGCGTAAAATGCAAGGATGGTGATGTGAACGTATTAGTCACAGTTTTAGCTTTTCCAGCCAATTATCCATCACGACTGAGGTCTTGAATGTATTCTGGGCTAAATAATCTTATCACGTACCTTCACAAATATAGGTGAGTTGGCGTATTTCGAGGAGATAGCATACGGCGTACTCCTATAGTTGAAAATAGCCTGGTTGGCGTAAAATGCAAGGATGGTGATGTGAGCGTATTAGTCACAGTTTTAGCTCTCCCAGTCATGACAAAATTTAAAGAATAGAACCAAATCTCGTACATTAAATGTAGAGATATGCCTCAATCTCGTGTATTAAATGCCGAGATTTGCCTCGAGCTTTGTAAGAGAAACAACTTTTGACGTGGCGTCTGATTTCGTCTTATCTTGAGCGTAAAAACTCATTTCTGCCCATGTAGAATAGGCAACATATTCTCTAAATGCGTAAAAAAATGACTTATATCAAGAATATGTCGCTAAACGGCAACCTGGGTCTCTGTGCAAAATTATCATCACAGTCGTTCTCTCGATCGTCGTGTAGTACTTTTGTCAGAAGTCAGGTTCACTGATCTGTTTGACAAATTCATCCGAGGAATACGAAGAGTCCCTCGTACAACTTTACGCTGCATTAAAAACAAACGTATTTTAAACTTTACGCAGGGAGGTATAACAACCTTTTTACGCCAAAACAGCCTTGAAGCGCTGCTTTACGCGGGCAGCTCTGAAGCTCTACTTTACGCCAAACAGCTCTGAAGCTCTGTTTTACGCGGACAGTTCTGAAGCCTTACTTTACGCCAAACAGTTCTGAAGCTCTGTTTTACGCGGACTTCATGTATGTTGTGGGTTTTTACTGTATAATACGCGTACAATTCCCCGGCGTATTTCATGCTTCTACAATATTAAAACCAAATATACTTTTACCTTGAAGTGCGCAAACTAGAACGCCTTTCTCTCATCCGGAGCATCAGAGTAGCTGATCCAAGGGCCACCATAGTTGTACCTCAGAAAGTGGTCCAGGTGTCTATGTACCGACGAGGGACGATATCTATACGGAGTTAATTATTTTTATCGAAAAAGTGAATATATGATGAATAAAGAAATATACGATATATATGATGCTAAACCAATTAATTGACTTACTTTGTACCGTCGGCCCAAATCTCCATCCTCGTCTCGTCCGGAGGTGCGCATGGAGGATCTCGCTGATACTCGGACGACGTGTGCTCAACCTCCGCCATATGCTCATCTGTCTTCATGGTTCCGTCAGCAGGAGAAACGCTGGACGAGGGAGTAGTTTCAGGCCTGGAACTACTCGTCCTAGGAGTGCTGCCACGTAACGTCTTCCCAGTCGAAAATGTGACTGGTCGATATATTGGAGTACTTGGCGACGACGATCCAGAACCAACAGTAGGCAGTACCGGAGGAGCACTCTATCTACCTCGGGACCTGCCGAACACTCCGTGTCGTCCTGTCATACCTGATAACAACATATGATGATAGAACAAATAAATAAATATATAGTACATTTTACAGTCAAAATGTTATGTATATCTCACAGCATTAATATAATTGTACAGTAAATAACTAGTAGTGTCATAAGTCTAAATGGATAATACATTCTACAGTCAAAATATAATATATGTCACAAGTCCAAATGGATTTATTTTATTTTCATTCATCTTCAGAAAATTTATCTTGTTCACATTCCTCGTCCTCCTCTTCCTCTTTCTCCTCATCTTCACTATCATCTACTTCATCTTCATCTTCCTCTTCGGATTATTCTACCTCTTCTATATTATTAGTCATGTAATGAGAAACTTTCGTTTAGTCTACATCTACAATATTTGTTAGAAGAGGTAGCTTGTCACGACCCGCACCCGAATATTCGGGCACGAGTACATGGATACGTCTAGCCTACGCCGCAGCATCGGCGGTAGAATATTGTCTGGGTCAACTCTACTATATAAACATCCCAAACAATATATATTGTACCTGTCAATCATCTCAACTCCAAACAGAGAAAAAATATGGTATCTGCAAAATATAAACTATACTCAATCACAATGCAAGCTAGAAAAGATAAAGCACGAGATAGAATAACGAAAGAAAGAGTCATAATACATCAACAAGAATGAAATAATATATACATTCCAATTACCTCAATAAAAGTCTAATACAAGTCTAACAATAATCTAAACCTCTCAAGCTTTGGTACTAAGTCCTCATGCTCTAAATGAGTTTCCTCTAATGGAACAATGTCTTGCGGTCCGTAGTATGTAGGATATTGGTCTAAGAGCCAATCATCTAAAAACCATATTCAGTCAGGATTGGAGCAAAGTATATACCTTTGAAAGCAGTTTCAAATACATAATCGAGCATATATAACAGATAATAGAAAAGAATATAAGATAACTCAACATAGAATGAAATAAACTAGAGTGAACATGTAATATACTTGAAAGAAGGACATACAATGGAATATCTGCAATATAATAAAAATAACTAAAATCTTGCTAAAGTTCCATGGAATACAAGTTCATTATATGATCGGTTTAGGTTGAATTCGAATATAATATGGTAACTCTATTATACGTGTAGTATGTAATCGATATGTACACGAATATACTGGGGCTTGATCACATAATCAACTCATATTCCCCCATCCACAACAAATAACAATGGATACAATCACGACACATTACGAACACGAATATGGGCACACTGAACACAAGAAGTGTGTGTACACGAATATCAGCACACTGAACATGAGCACTATGTGAACACGAAGTACACTAAATCAATACCCAATACATACGATAAAATATATATATATGAATGAGTACCCACTGAGCACGGTAAGGGATAACATCTCCTGACATGATCCATGTAGTACCAGTCCATGAAACTACTTCGTCGGAATCAAGTATACAGTTATAGAACATTAGATATATACACTATTATGAAATAAAAACTAACAGAAAAATATACTCGCCTGAGGTCTTGAGCAAGGTATCTCTCGATGCCCAAGCTGGTGTCACGCAGACCTATATATGGTATATTGCATCAATACAAGGTTTTGGAATAAAAATAAGTTAAACTAATTCAATTCTAGGTCATAAAGCCATTTCTAAGTCAAAATAGTCAAACTAGGTCAACTCTACGTCAAACTAGTCAAACTTGGTCAAACTAGCTATATCTAGGTTGTATGAGTCCATCTCTAGGATATTAGGTCCATACACTATGTAACTAGGCTATACTAGCTATGTTAGGATACTAGGATACCAACAAAATATAATATCATAAGATACGCAAGTTATTAGATATAAAAATACTATAATATATATATATATATATAAGACAAAATATATAGTACTCCTAGCCAAACTAATGCTAAGTGGATACCTTGGCTTTGATCTAAATGCGGTATCACACCACCTACATACCCATCTTGATATCCAAACTCAATACCTTGATTATAAACCAATACCTTGACATTACCTTGGTATCACAAGGTAATACAATATCTAACATTAGCTAACTAATCAACATACCTCACTATACACTAACATGCACTTAAACTTATAATAATACTATACCAACTAACATAACTAACATACACATCGGATATTCAATACCCATACCCAAGATACCTCAACTCTTATTACCTTGGTGTAACTCAAGGTAAACTAAAAATAGTACTAACCAATGCTAACTAGTGCTTATATACATATAACTCTTATATATATATATATATATATATATATATACTTAACTCACTAACAATATATACATAACTAACTTAGCTTATTAACTAGCTTAACTTATCTACAACTTAATTTCTAAGCACTCAAACTACTGTTGCTTATTGCTATTGCTTCTGCTTATCGCTGCGGCTGCTTATTGATTCTGCTACTGTAGGTTCTGCTTACTGCTTCTCGCTGCTGCAGCTTGCTGCTTCTGCTGCTGCTGTAGCTTGCTGCTTCTGCTGCTGCTGTTTCTCGTTGCTTCTGTTGCTGCTTCTTGCTGCTTATGCTCACTGCTTTTGCTGCTTCTTGGCCTGCTTTTGCTGCTGCTTCTCGACATGCTTTTACTGCTGCTTCTCGGCCTGTTTCTGCTGCTACTTCTTGTTGCTTATGCTCACTGCTCCTACTACTTCTCGGCCTGCTCCTACTACTTCTCGGCCTGCTTCTGCTGCTGCTTCTCGGCCTGCTTTTTATCACTGCTTATTCTTATAACTTCCTCGCTCTAGCTCATGTGCACACATCTAATACACACATACACTCACTCTCTCTCACACACACACACACACACACACACACACACACACATATATATATATATATATATATATATATATATATATATATATATATATATATCCACACTAATGATGCACATGCACTCTCATATTCTCCCATAACCACCAATACATTAAAATAAAATATAGAACATACACATAGTTATATATATCCATATGTAACATATAAAAATTATAATTATAATACTCTAATAGCTATAACCAAGTTAAATTGAATTAAAATGCTAGAAAAAAATACGTGGAGTGTACCGCACCCGTATCATACTCAATCTATAATACACTTGTGATACGGCTCCACTACATAACCAAACGTACCCCGAAGGATACGAGGAAGTCTAAAATCATAATTAGAAGCAACACGAAGTGTTAGCTATTCGTCTACATGTCAGTATCAAAATGTGACATGCTCAAACCCCCGTGTCGAAAGAAAATCCCCAAATCAATCTATATCGCTAAATTATCGTAATACGGCCTACACGTATCTAATTGTGGACACGACACTAGTCACACATAATCAAATATATGTCAATTTGGTCTAATTGACCTATTGATAAACACAAGATGTGCCAATCTCGGAATTCACCCAAAATTGACATAAAATACCACATAACTTTCTCCATAGGCCTCCTATGAACCTAATTCTAATTCCTATGGGTAGCCTTAGTACATAGGAGGATTTCTAATAATTAAATTATAGATTTATAGTCTAATTAGAGAGGCAAAACTGAATTATACCTATTAGGAGATAGATTTCCAATAAAATCTCTAAATTGAGTATCAAGATCCTTAACTTGTAGATCCTTGCTCCTCCTTGTAGATCCTTGCTTCCTCCTTGTAGATCCTTGCTTCCTTCTTGTAGATGTCACTACCATATTTTCTAGAAAAGGATATTTTAGTAATTTTATATTTAATTTAATATTGTGCATGATAAATAATTAATTATTGTATTATTTAATTGTTGGTAGATGTTAGTTATTTATTTTAGACTTGTGTTAGTGGACATAACTAGTTTAGTTTAGACTCATGGACCAACATGAATTAATTGATAGAATTTAGCCTATTTAGAAAGCCCATTGTTAAGGAGATGGATTAAATTAATTAAACCATTTGGCTAGAAGCTTTCCGACAATTCATAGTAGCTTGAGGAAGGGGAAAATGGGGCCGGCCTATTTAGAGAGGGGGAATAAATTTTACTCTCCTATTTTTATTTGGAAACTAGATCTAGAATTTTTTTCAACCAAATTCCTTCATTCCCACTTTATTTCCCTACCAAATTTTATCCTAATTCCTTCCCAAATCACCATTGAAGACTAGTGGAGCAAGAATCTAGAAGAAGAAAGCAAGGATCTACAAATATGATCAATGATCTATAAGTTGGAGGCCAATTTCATCATATTTGGAGGTTACATTGGGAATCTATCTCCCAATAGGTACAATTCAGTTTTTTCTCCCTTTATTTAGATTCTAAATCTGAGATTTAACCATGAGAAATCAACCCATATGCATAGGCTACCCATAGGATTTGGTTTTGTGTTCATAGGAGGCCTATTGAGAAAGTTATGGTACTTTTTGTGTCAATTTTGGAGGAATTCCGAGATTGACATTTGTTGTGGGTGTCAATTGGTCCTATAGATCAATTTGGCATGTGCTTGTGAATTTTGGGCTAGTGTCGTATCCACAATTGGGTTCGTGTAGATCGTATCCCAATAATTTGGTGATACGTATTGATTTTGGGGTTTTCCCTCCGACACGGAACTTTGAGCATGTCATACTCGGACACGTAGATTTGTAATTGACCCTTCGTATTGTTCATAAATAATATATATGACTTGTTCGTGTCCTTCGGGGTACGTTTGGATGTGTGGTGGACTCGTGTCACATGCGTATCCTAGATCTAGTGGGATACGGTGTGATACTCTCCATGTGTTTGTGCAAATTATATGTAGATCTATTTTCTTGTGTTCTTGGAGAGTGTAATTGTATATATATATATAATGTGGTGTATATATATTTATGTAATATTGTGTCTTAGATCTATGTATATATTATATGTGGAGATATTGTATGTAACTATTCTTATATATGTATATATAATTATATATGGTAGCATGTATAGATATGTATATGTAAATAGATATTTATTGTGGTTATATTATAATTATATAATATATGTTATATTGTGTATATATTTATATGTACATATACGTATGTATGTTATTACAAATATGTTACTATGTATATAGGTGTATATTATGCTATATATATATATATATATATATATATATATATATATATATATATATATATGTGTGTGTGTGTGTGTGTGTGTGTGTGTGTGGGTATGTGTATGTATTAGTTGTAATTATATGTTTATATATTTAGTATATATATAATATATTGTGTGTGTTTATATATATATATATATATATATATATATATATATATATATATATATATATTAGAACTATAGAGAGCCAAGATTTAGCGACAGCAGCGTGCGTCGCAGAACACAGCAGCAACAGCACAAACAGCAGCAGCAGCAGCTATGGCGACGGCAGAAAGCGTCGCAGCAGCAAGCGTCGCAGCAGCAGTAACACAACAACAACAGCAGCAGCAGCAGCAGCAGCAGCAAGAGAAACAACGACGACATTTAGAAACAACAACAGTATCAACAGCGTATCAGGAGCTTTAGCGACGGCTTTGGCGACAGCAGCAGGAATCTGTCACTAAAACAGCAGAGTATCAGCATCAACAACAGTCAGCAGCAGGCAGGGTTTTTAGCGACAGTTTGGCAGATTTTCCTATTATTATTGTATATATATATATGTGGTATTTAATATATATGTAAATATATTCCTAAATTGCTAATAGTATTTATATTATACTATATGTATAATAATTAGTATAGCATATATATATTACGAGTAGTTAGTATAAACAAGTTTCGGGATATTACATTGTGATACCAAGGTAAGTACCAAGATAATTGGGGATACCCAAGGTATTGGGTTTGGGTATCAAGATTATGAGTTAATGTTGTGAGACATAGTTGGTTCAAAACCAATGTATCTATTTAATGTTTGTAATTAGGATTTTATATTATTAATAATTGTTTTGGCTTAGATATGTAATGTTTTACATTTGGGTTTATGTATCCGGAGATACGGTATCCTAGTATTTTAAGATATGGGTTTTGTGACCTAGACTTTAGTATTTGAACCCAATATCTTTGTGTTAGACTTGTGCAACCTAGAAATAGGTAATTGACCATAGTTGACCATAGTTTGACTATAGTTTGACCATAGTTGACTTAGAGTTGACCATAGTTTGACTTTGGCTTTGGATTGACTTGATGACCTAGAAGTTGCCTAGTTTAACTTATTTTCTTTCCGGAACCTTGTATTGATATTGTATTCCATATCTAGGTCTTTAAGGCACCGTATCAAACATCTGTGAGACTATTCTTTGGACTTCAAGCGAGTACATTCTCTGATAGTTTCTCATTTATGATATCCTCTATGTTCATTGTATTTAGTATAAATATCCATGTTCTCTTAACACGATGGTTACACGGATTGGTATATCCGGATCTTGTCATGAGATGTTGTTCCTTGGTATATGGTGTATCTTGTGCAAGCCTTGTTTCATTGATTATCTTGTACATGTACAGACACTGATTCTAGGGAAGACTATGTATCTTCTTGGGAAATCTCATGCCATAGCGTACAATGGTTGGATCTATTATACCAGTCGAGGGTGGAGAGTATTTTAGTGTAGATATGTGATCATACCCTCCTTGTATCAAATCTTGCATTGAATAGTGTTAATCATACAACGCACGTATGATTAGCCAAGCCATAAATCTTGTATCATATTCCCAAGCCGATCACATGTTAAAGCTAGTACTCACACACTTAGTCATTAGTATTCTTGTTCATTATTTTATTCATTCCAGTATTTCCTTATTGTATATCTCTCGTACCTATTGTGCATCTTGTATATTCACATCTATTTACTATTACATAGTTTTTATCATTGATTAGAACCGCTGTTACTGATGTACTCTGCTCCTTTCCTGACTGGATATATTTTTCCCAGATGACATTGAGAACTGGTACCCTACACATTATGGACCTCAGGATGTCGTGGGCTTAGAGTCAGAGACCCTAGCTCAGGAGGGACTTATCCCGACTGAGACAGTTGACCCAGGATTAGTACCTTCTAAGTATTTCTTGTACTGGATTTGTCTCCAGCTTTTTTGTTAGCATTCTTTCAGACTCATTGATATATTATTTTAGACTCATGAGTTGTATGTGACTATTTCTATTCTTTTATCTGATTCGTGCTCATTTCCATCTTAGTTCTGTGATTGAGTATATTGTTATTATTGGTGGCTCATTATATTGTTAGATAGATTACCCAGATAGTGTTCTACCGCCGATTATGCGGCGTAGGCTGGGCGTTGTTCCCGACTTGTATCCTTACATCGGGTGCGGGTCGTGACACATTTTTAGTGGTGGCCTATGTAGGTCCAGCTTCGCAAGTTATGCGATATTGTGGTAGTACGACGATTTAGTTGTACTACTGCGAGCCTGTGATAGGATATAGGATGTAGGCTATTATGGTAGTGCGATCATATTATCTAGGAAAGGGTATTTTAGTAATTTCATATTTAATTAAATATTGTGCATGATAAATAAATAATTATTTTATTATTTAATTATTGTTAGATGTTAGTTATTTATTTTGGACTTCTGTTAGTGGACCTAACTAGTTTAGTTTAGACTCATAGACCAACATGAATTAATTGATAGAATTTAGCCCATTTATGAAGTCTATTATTAAGGAGATTGATTAAATTAATTAAACCATTAGGCTAGAAGCTTCCCTCCTTAATTATTTTTTCATGAGAGGCCCCCAGGGGTATATTGGATAATTTATAGTAGCTTGAGGAAGGGTAAAGGGGGGCCAGCCTAATTAAAGAGGGGAAATAAATTTCTCTCCTCTTTTCATTTAGAAACTAGATCTAGAATTTTCCTCAACCAAATTCCTTCATTCCCACTTCATTTTCCTACCTAATTTTATCCAATTCATTTTCAAATCACCATTGGAGGCTAGTGGAGCAAAAATCTAGAAGGAGGAAGCAAGGATCTACAAAGAGGAGCAATGATCTACAAGTTGGAGGCTAATTTCATCATATTTGGAGGTTGCATTAGGAATCCATCTCCCAATAGGTACAATTCAGTTTTTCCCCTTAATTTAGGTTCTAAATCTGAGATTTAACCATGAGAAATCAACCCATGTACATAGGCTACCCATTGGATTTGATTTTGTGTTCATAGGAGGCCTATTGAGAAAGTTATGATACTTTTTGTGTCAATTTTGGGAGAATTCATAAATTGACATTTGTTGTGGGTGTCAATTGGTCTTATAGATCAATTTGGCATGTGCTTGTGTGTTTGGAGCTACTGTCGTGTCTACAATTGGGTACGTGTAGGACGTATCCCAACAATTTGGTGATACATATTAATTTGGGGGTTTTTCTTCCGACACGGAACTTTGAGCATGTCACATTTTGACACGGACACATAGATTTATAATTAACTCTTCGTATTATTCATAAATAATATATATGACTTGTTCGTGTCCTTCGGGGTACGTTTAGATGTGTGGTTGTCTCGTGTCACATGCGTATCCTAGATCTAGTGGGATACGGTGTGATACTCTTCATGTGTTTGTGCAAATTATATGTAGATCTATTTTCTTGTGTTCTTGGAGAGTGTAATTGTATATATATATATATATATATATATATATATATATATATATATATATATATATATATATATAATGTGGTGTATATATATTTATGTAATAATGTGTCTTAGATCTATGTATATATTATATGTGGAGATATTGTATGTAGCTATTCTTATATATGTATATATAATTATATATGGTAGCATGTATATATATATGTATATGTAAATAGATATTTATTGAGTTTATATTATAATTATATAATATATGTTATATTGTGTATATATTTCTATGTACATATACGTATGTATGTTGTTACAAATATGTTACTATGTATATAGGTGTATCTTGCTATATATATATATATATATATGTGTGTGTGTGTGTGTGTGTGTGTGTGTGTGTGTGTGTGTGTGGGTATGTGTATGTATTAGTTGTAATTATATGTAAATATATTTAGTATATATATAATATGTTGTGTTTATATATATATATATATATATATATATATATATATATTATATTATATTTTGGATATATATATTTATATATATTAGAACTATAGTGAGCCGAGATTTAGCGACAACAGAGTGCGTTGTAGAACACAGCAGCAACAACACTAATAGCAGCAGCAGTCGCTATAGCGACGGCGGGAAGCGTCGCAGCAGCAAGCGTCGCAGCAGTAGTAACACAACAGCAGCAACAACAAGAGTAACAGCGACGACAATTAGCAACAATTGCAAAAAACTGTCGCTGAAACAGCAGCAGTATCAGCAGCCATATCAGGAGCTTTAGCGACGGCTTTGGCGACAGCAGTCGGAATCTGTCACTAAAACAGCAGAGTATCAGCATCAACATTAGTCTTTAGCGACATCATGCAGGGTTTTTAGCGATAGTTTGGCAGATTTTCCTATTATTATTATTATTATATATATATATATATATATATATATATATATATATATATATATATATATATATATATATATATATATATATATATATATGGTATTTAATATATATATAAATATATTCCTAAATTGCTAATAGTATTTATAGTATACTATATGTATAATAATTAGTATAGCATGTATATATTACAGGTAGTTAGTATAAACAAGTTTTGGGGTATTACCTTGTGATACCAAGGTAAGTACCAAGGTAATTGAGGATACCCAAGGTATTGGATTTGGGTATCAAGATTATGAGTTAATATTGTGATACCTAGTTGGTTCAAAACCAAGGTATCTATTTAATTTTTGTAATTAAGATTTTATATTATTAATAATTGTTTTGGCTTAGATATGTAATGTTTTACATTTGGGTTTAAGTATCCGGAGATACGATATCCTAGTATTTTAAGATATGGATTTTGTGACCTAGACTTTAGTATTTGAACCCAATATCTTTGTGTTAGACTTGTGCAACCTAGAAATAGGTAATTGACCATAGTTTGACTATAGTTTGACCATAGTTGACTTAGAGTTGACCATAGTTTGACTTTTGACTTAGGATTGACTTGTTGACCTAGAAGTTGACTAGTTTAACTTATTTTCTTTCCGGAACCTTGTATTGATATTGTATTCCATATCTAGGTCTTTGAGGCACCGTATCAGACATCTGTGAGACTATTCTTTGGACTTCAAGCGAGTACATTCTCTGATAGTTTCTCATTTATGATATCCTCTATGTTCAATGTATCTAGTATAGATATCCATGTTCTCTTGACACGATGGTTATACGGATTGGTATATCCAGATCTCGTCATGAGATATTATTCCTTGGTATATGGTGTATCTTGTACAAACCTTGTTTCATTGATTATCTTGTACATGTACATACATTGATTCTCGGGAAGACTAGCTATCTTCTTGGGGAATCTTGTGCCATAGCGTACCATGATTGGATCTATTATGCTAGTCGAGGGTGGGAAGTATTTTAGTGTAGATATGTGATCATACCTTCCTTGTATCAAGTCTTGCATTGAATAGTGTTAATCATACACCGCACGTATGATTAGCCAGGCCTTAAATCTTGTATCATGTTCCCTAGCCGATCACATGTTAAATCTAGTACTTACACACTTAGTCATTAGTGTTCTTGTTCATTATCATATTGTTCATTGTTGTATTCATTCCAGTATTTCCTTATTTTATATCTCTCGTACCTATTGTGCATCTTGTATATTCACATCTATTTACTGTTACATAGTTTTTATCATTGATTAGAACTGCTGTTAGAGATATACTTTGCTCCTTTCCTGATTGGATATATTTTTCTCATATGACACTGAGGAATGGTATCCAACACATTAAGGACCTCAGGATATTGTGGGCTTAGATTCAGAGACCCTGGCTCTGGAGGGACTTATCCCGACTGAGACTGATGACCCGGGATTAGTACCTTCTTATTATTTCTTGTACTGGATTTGTCTCCAGCTTTTTTGTTAGTATTCTTTCAGACTCATTGATGTATTATTTTAGACTCATGGGTCGTGCTTATTTCCATCTTAGTTCTTTGATTGAGTATATTGCTCTTGTTGGTGGCTCATTATATTGTTAGATAGATTATCCAGACAGTGTTCTATCGTTGATTCTGTGGCATAGGCTGGGCATTGTTCCCGACTTGCATCCTTACATCGGGTGCGGGTCGTGACAGTAGATCCTTGCTTCCTCCTTGTAGATCCTTGCTTCCAATGGAGAATAGGAAAGGAATTGGAAAGAAATTTGGGTAGGGATTGGTATAGGGATTAAGGAATTTGGAAAAGAGAAATTTTATATCTATATTTGGAACAAAAAAATTAAGGAAGAGAGTCTCTCTCCACTCTTAATATAGCCGGCCTATACCCCCTCCTCCAAGCTACTATAAAATATCCACAATACCCCCTGGGGCTTGTCATGAAGAAATTAATTAAGTAGGGAATATTCTAGTCTAATTGGTTTAACTAATTAATTCATCCTCCTAATGAATGGGCTTACTATTGGGCTAAATTCTAACTAGAATTAAATATTAGTCCATGGATCTAATCTAACTAGTTAGGTCCACTAACACAAGTCCAAAATAAAATTTAACATCAAAAATAAATAAATAATATAATAAATAAATATTCAACATGCACAATATTTAATTAATTATAAAATAACCAAATACTCTTTCCTAGAAAATATGGTAGTGACAAGTCTACCCTCTTAAAATAATTTCGTTCTCAAAATTCGAAGACGAAACTACCCCTAGAAAATAAAACAGAACAGAATCAAGAAAGAACATACCTCAAGGTACAAACAAATATGGGTAACGCTATCGCATTTCATCCTCCCTCTCCCAGGTAGACTCACACGAAGAGTGATGCCTACATACGACGCATACCACGGGAATAGTCTGGTTCCTCAGCAACTTCTCTTTCCGATCCAAAATCTCAATTGGCTGCTCTGGATAGCTAAGACTAGGGCCCACCTCTATCTCCGAGTGATCAAACACGTGACAAGGATCCGCCATGTATCGTCTCAACTGCGACACATGAAATACGTTGTGCACTCCCTCGAATACAGATGGCAAGTCTAGTCTGTAAGCAACTTCACCGACCCTCTTGAGAATACTAAAAGTTTCGATAAATCGTGGACTAAGCATCCCGCCTCCACTAAAACGAATTGTGCCTCGTGTCGAAGAAATCCTCAGAAACACCAAACTACCAACCTAGAACAAAACAAAACCTTAAGAAATTAATCTAGAACAAACAACCAATATCAAGCACAAAACAAAAATCTAAAACTATACCTCAAACTCCCAAGGTCTCCGGTGGCTATCAGCCCAATGCTGCTGTCTGTCTTGCGCCACTCGAAGTCTATCCCTGATGAGCTTCACCTTTTTAGCTGCATCCACGACCATCTCTGGTCTCAATAAGGCTCTCTCTCCCATATTTTCCCATGATAACGGAGTGCGGCATCTCCGTTCATACAACGCCTCAAATGGTGATATCTCGATACTGGCCTGGTAGCTGTTGTTGTAAAAAAAATATACCAAGTGAAGATGATCCTCCCAAGAGCCTCTAAAATCTATAACACAGGTTCATATCATATCCTTGAGAGTCTTAATAGTCTTCTCTGACTGCCCGTCTGTCTGAGGGTGATATGCGATATTGAACTTGAGCTGAGTGCCCAAGCTAGCCTGTAAACTCCTCCAATAGTAGGATGTAAAGTGACTATCCCAATATGAGACTATGCTCACAGGAACTCCATGCAATCTGAATATCTGACGTACATACATCTCTGCGAGCTTCTCCGTAGACATACCCACTTTGAATGGCAGAAAGTGGGCTGATTTGGTCAACCTATCTACGATGACCCAAATTGCATCTTTACCTCCTGGAGATCACGAAAGCCCCGAAACAAAGTCTATCGTCACATGCTCCCACTTTCACTCTGGAATGGGTAAAGGCTGAAGCAATCCACCTAGCCTTTGTCTCTCTGCCTTTATCTGCTGGCATGACAAGCATCTAGATACGAAGATAGCTACTTCCCACTTCATACCATACCACCAAACATGCTCTCTCATATCCCTATACATCTTGTTGGCATCTGGATGCATAGAGTACTGAGTCGATGTGCCTCCTGAAGAATCTTCTCGTACAATTCTCCACTTGGCACACGCAATCTGGTACCGTGCCAAAATAATCCATCATCTGAAATACTGAAGTCCTCTGCCAATCATATCTGGACCTCTACTCTGATGCTCCTAAGAGGCTCATCCTCAAACTGTGTGGCTCTGATCCAGTCCATCAACTCTGACTGTACCTGAAGTCCCCACACCTGTTCTGCAACTCCAGGAACTAATACCTCAATACCAAAGCTATCAAGATCGGCCAATAAATATCTGTCCCTCATCAAATACATAGCCACTGGATACCTGCTCAAGGCATTCATGACTACGTTGGCCTTCCCTGGAGGATACTCCAAAGCAATATCGAAGTCCTTCATCAACTCCAACCACCACCGCTACCTCATGTTTAGTTCTTTTTATGTAAACACATATTTCAAGCTCTTGTGATCTGTAAAGATCTCTACCCGCTCTCCATACAAGTAGTGCTTCCACAGTTTAAGAGCAAAAAATAACTACTGCCAACTCCAAGTCATGGGTAGGGTAATTTTTCTCATGCGGGCATAATTTCCTGGAAGCATAGAAAATTATCTTACCATTTTTCTGCAACACACAATCCAAACCCTTACCTGATGCATCACTATATATAGAAAATTCTCTTGCCCCAGATGGCAATGTCAATATTGGAGCTGTAGTCAACCTCTTCTTTAGCTCCTCAAAAGTAGACTACCAATCCTCAGTCGAGACGAACTCCACGTCCTTCATGGTTATTCTAGTCATTGGCTCCATAATCCTAGAAAAATCCTGAACAAACCTCCGATAATAGCCTGCCCATCCAAAAAAACTCCTAATCTCCGCCACTTAAATCGGGGTAGACCACGACTCAACTGCTGATATCTTCTTCGGGTCTACTGAGATCTTGTCTCCTGTAATCACATGCTCAAGAAATTCAACCTTATCAAGGAAGAAATCATACTTCAAAATCTTGCCATATAGTTTCTCCTTTCTTAGGGTCTCCAGAACTATTGTCAGGTGCTTCTCATGCTCCTCTGGGGTCTTCGAATAAATAAATATATCATCAATGAATACTTCCACAAATTGATCCAAGTACTGATAAAACACCTTATTCATCAGGTTCATAAATACCGCCGGGGCATTGGTCAGCCTACATGGCATCACCAAGAACTCAAACTTTCTATACCGAGTCCTAAAAGCTGTCTTCGAAATGTCTTTATTCTTCATTTTCACCTGGTGGTACCCCGACCTTAAGTCTATCTTTGAGAATACCTTCGCTCGGCTCAACTGATTAAATAAATCGTTAATTCGCGACAACGGATATTTGTTCTTGATAGTGAGGTTTTCGAGTGCCCAGTAGTCGATACACATGCATACCGACCCATACTTCTTTGGTACAAATAATACCGGAGCACCCCACGGTGATGAACTGGAGCAGATGATGCCCTAGTCCTGCAACTCATCCACCTACTTCTTTAAATCTTCCAGTTCACTGTTGTTCACTCTATAGACGTGCTGTGATATTGGCTCTGTGCCTAGAACCAAGTCTATAGAGAAATCCACATCTATGTTTGGTGGCAACCCCGGCAACTCCTCTGAAAAGAAGTCCATATACTCAGCAATCAATGGATGTGGCGGCTCCTGCTCTTCTACTAAAGCTCCACAGAAGTCTCCTTCGCTCTGCCTGCTACTCCTCTGACGAACTCAAACTCTGGCCCTCTTGGTGTCTGGAATAAAACTCTGACTTCTCGACAATCGATACTAGTACCTACTCAACCAATACATCCCGAGCACTATATCATATCTCGGAAGTGGTATTATGAGTAGACATATGCTCAACTCTCGGCCTCTCATGAAAACTCTCTGGTCCTTCCAAACATCATTGACCAGGATAATGCCATCCCTGGTCATTATCTTGCAAGTCCTCGCTAATGGTTCAGTCTCAAGGCGGTGTTTCAGAGCAAAAGATACAGATACAAAATTATATGAAGCACCGAAATCAAATAAAGTATGAGCTGGAAAAGAATCAAGATAGACTGAACCTGAGATAACATCACCGGCTGGCTCCTCCTCATCGATGATCAAGGCAAAACTTGCCCCTATTTCTGGATACCTCTTTGCTGATGTTGGTGCTGAGCGAACTGTTGCTGTTGTAGTGGTAGATGAGGTCCTCTCTACTGTCCCGTTGGTGGTATCGCGGGTGCTCTCTATGCCTGAGCTTCGCCCTGAGCTGGATGAGCTGGAACTTTAGGAAAAGCCCTCAACTGATAATCTCCTGATCCACAGAATAAGCACTGGCCCAATCTCATCATGCATACATCACATCCATGTCTCTGCTTCTTACAGAAGGTGCAAGGAAGAACTGACCTCTGGATCTGGTGCATCTACTGTGCCGACGCTCTAGCTGGTCCATGATACTGTTGCCTCGGCTGCTGGAAGTGCCTCTAGTGTTGCTGCTGATAATGAGTTTGCTTCAGTGGACCCGTGTTGGTACTGGTTCCTCCTATGTCTCTCGGCCTCTTAGATCCAAGCTCTAGATCATCCTTTGTCATTTGTGCTTGTCCCAAAATCTCCTCGAAAGTAGCGATGGTATCTCCATTCGTATGTGATTTGATATCCCTGTTCAAGCCCTTTCTAAACTTCCTGGCTCTTCCTCTGGGATTCTGCCCCTCCATAAAGTGGCCTAATCTGCAATACTCTGCCGTATATTCATCCACCATCATACCTCCCTGAACAAAATACTGAAATTGGCTCTCTAAAGATGTCAGTGCCACATCTAGAAAGGAATTTTTCTTGAAAAGCTCTTTGAAAGTTTTCCAAGTAAGTCCTGGTGCTGAGATCCTGGGGTCCATCCTGAACCAAGTCAACGCAATATCGAACATCATGCTCTCTGCAGCCTCTATCTGCAACCTCTCTGGAATCTGCGCCAGCCGTAGGTTCTGCTCAATATCTTCTATCCAATCATCAGCATAAATGATCCCTTCAGTGCCTTTAAAGTCCTTCGTCCCATCCCATTGAAATCTATGATAGTCCCCGACCTCAGCTGGTGCAGGGTAATGTCACGACCCGCCCCCGGTTTAGGGGCACGAGAGCGTGGGTACGTCCAGCCTACGCCGCAGCATCGGCGGTAGAACGCTGTCTAGGTCATGTAACTATCTAATCAAACTCACGTGAATACCCAACTCCATAAGGAGACGTGGATATCACTATAAAATGAACAACATACTCAATCACAACTACAGTACGATAAGAATTTGAAGAAACAAAAGAACACAACACAAAACTAATGACAAAATAATCATACCTGCAATCATTAACTTCCAATCTCCAAGTGTGTCAGAAACCAGTCTACTAAGGTCACAGTCTGGAAAAAATATTTTCCAGTCAGGAAGGAGCAAAGTACATCTCTAAATAGCAGTTCTATATAAATGACATAAACTATGTAGCAGTTCTAGATGAAAATATACCAAATGCATGTATAGGTACGAGAAATGTACAATGAAAGAAATACTGGAAATACTGTAAGTAACTGCAGGAAAAGAAACAATATGTCCATGAGCAAGAAACCTATGACTAAGTGTGTGAGTACTAGCTTTAACATGTGATCGGCTTAGGAACTTGATCAGGCTGGTTACATGTGATTAGCTATGATTCACGAAGGTCAGGCTAACCGTTGGTTAGCTATGATGCATGGAGAGGTCAGGCTAATCACAAGTAACAGCTATGAGGCACGGAGATGGTCAGGCCACACCCGACGTGAGATGTGGGGTGAGCTATGATGCATGAAAAGTTGGGTATGATCACATATCTACACTAAAATACTCCCCACCCCCGACTGGTATAGTAGATCCAATCATGGTACGCTATGGCACTAGATTCCCTAGGAAGGTAGCAAATCTCCCCGGGAATCAGTGTCTGTACATGCACAAGATAACAAGGAAAACAAGTCTTGTACAAGCTACACCATGAATAAGGAATAACATCTCATGACAAGATCCGTGTATAACAATCCGTGTAACCAATGTGTCAAGAACATGGATATTTACACTAGATACAGTGAACATAGGAGATATCATAAATTAGAAACTAATCAGAGAATGTACTTGCCTTGGGTCCTTAGCTGGTAATTATTGATGTCCTGTTCCAGAGTATCCCCTGGGTAAACCAACAGTCCTATAAACATATCACAAGCAAAACCACATTTGCATCAGATGCTACACTAACACAGTCTAAAAATACTGAGTTCGGAACTTTTCTAGGTATGCTACTGGTCACCTAGGATCACCCAGTAGGTTTACCAATTAACCATATTATAATTTCCATCAACTACAATAGTAGATATATGTAAAAATATATACTTTAAAATAAATAATACTTGTATACATACTAAAAAGAATTTAACCTAATATATGCATATATCTAAAATATATACCAATATAAATTACTAGCTATAGTTGTATATTTACTAAAATACGTACATTTATATATTAACATATATCAAAATACGTACATATCATATGTGTGCAAAGTACATTTTTAGAATATACATATATATATATATATATATATATATATATATTGTCACCATCATTCTTAAACATACTAATATTAATTTACCAAATTAAATTTATACTAGCATATACACCAAATTGAATACACATACAATATATATACCAATTAAACATATATCGTATATATATATATATATATATATATATATATATATATATATATATATATATATATATATATATATATATATATATATACTAGTTGAACCATACGTTTACTCATATATATGCAAAAATACTGTTTAAAATATACATATATTTTGTCAACATCATTATTAGAATATACTAATATTAAATTACCAATTCCACTTTATACTATATATATATATATACATATGCCAATTAATTCATATATTAAAAATACGTTTTATTACACATATACTACATGAAATTATACCAATTAAATATATGTATAATTATACCAAAAATATACATACATATATACATATATATATATATATAGGTATATATATATACCAAAATAATTATATACATATACTAAAAATATATATACATAGATACCAAATTAATTACATATACTAGAATACATATTTACATATATAAATCATTTCAAAATTATTTGAACAATAATTGTTAAACTCCTCTTTCAAACATAATTTCAATTAAAAGTTTATTTATAAAATCTAGAATTTATGTAAAAGCCAGTATACAATTATATCTATAGTAAAATATATTATCAGCCCAAATAAACTAATTTTAACTAAGCTTAATGTTGAAACCATTACTTAATTAATATTACAAACCCAAACTTATTATATATTTATATAACCAAAATCCTTATATATATATAATACATAACTAAATTCATACACTATAACAATAAAACTAATTATATTCTATTTACTAAACTAATTACATGAATTTACTAAATTACATTAATTACTAACTAATTAGAAATTAATTAATTTATTAATAAATTACTAACTGATTAATAAATTTAATACTGATTAATAACTTAATTAGCTGAATAATTATGACTAATATAAATAACTAATTGATTAATTAACTTAACTACTAATTATAAATTAATTACTGATTAAGAATAATTAAATAATTAATCTAATCATAACTTAAACTAATTATATTAACTAATACATTTAATTACTAACTAATATATATTACTAACACTTACTGTAACTTGACTTCACAGAACAAAGAAAGGGAAAGAGAGAAGTCGGCTCACGTTTGGGGGAGGGGTTTCCCGGCGTCGGCGGTCGGGAAATCCGCCGGGGTCACGCGGGTCGATGGTCGAAGCTCGGCGTTCGTCTCGGGCGGCGGCGGTGGAACGGATCCGAGGCGGCGGTCGAACTCGAGAGCAGCGGCGGTCGACGGATCTGAGGCGCCGACGGCAGTGGAAACTCGAGGGCGGCGGTCGGCGTTCCGGATCTGCTGCGACGGCGGATCGAGATGGCCAACGGTGGTCGACTCTGAGGGGGAGGCGGCCACGGCTCGACGCGGCGGTGGAGACTCGACTCGGCGGAGGCGGAGGTCCCAGTCTTCGGCGGCGGCGGGATCTAGGTTAAGTTAGGTTCTGTGGATGTGTCGGGGTCTTGTCCGGGGCTGGACACGGCGGGTTGGGTGTACGGTGGTGGAGGTGGATGTGTCCGGGTGTTGGACACAGGAATCTGATGTAGTACTGTACAGGGGTGGATGTGTCCAGATGGTGTCGGACACAATCGGTTGTAATGTTGTAACCGGACACAGAAAATGAATGGATACGATAGGACACCCGGGGTCGGACCCGAGGCCAACACGGCTGACACGGTAATGATGGACACACGGACACGAGCACACAAAAATGGTGATGGCTTGTTGGCTTGTGGGAAATTGTGGGGGCTAGCTAATAATTTGGAGATTAGGGTTTCTTGGGAATGGTGATGAGGGACTTAAATAGGGAGAGAGGTGTGGGATAAAGGGTGAGGGTTGGCCCAATAATGAATGGCCCAGATAATGAATGAGTTTTCATGTGGGAAAAATGAGGGTGAAATTGGAAGATGGTAACCTTATAAATTTAATAGAAAAGTATTATAATTTAAGAAAATTTTTAGGAAAGTTAACTGATTCCCAATTAGCTACTAATTAATCCATTTTGCAAAATCTTAGAAAGTATGACATTTATTTATTTACTATCCCAATAATTATAAAAGTTATTATGGAGAAAACACTAGTCCTTTAAATAATTTTATCAAATAAAATTTTTTTATGATTTCAAGCCAATAAACATTTGAAACTAGAGAAATATATATATATTATTATTTATTTATTTATTTTGTAATACATCGACATTTAGGAAAAATAATTTTTATAAAATATTTTAAATTACCTTCTAAAATCAACACTGTTCAAAATCTAATACTAGAATTTCAGGAAAAATTATTTTATAAATTTGGTATTTAAAATAAATTAAAAGTCTAATTATTTTGGAAATTGGAAATCGGAGGTTACAAGTCTATCCACCTTAGAAAAATTTCGTCCTCGAAATGTTAGGATCCTCAATAATTGCCTTTACTCATCATATTATTTCTATCAAAATTTAAATTTCAACCAAATAATCATGAAGTAATTCCATATTGTTAATTCACAACCTTTCAAAATTCTATATCATCATATTCCGGAAAATCTTCAAGTTTTAAAATCAAATCCAAATTTTTATCATAATCTCCTCCAAAATTTAAGTTCATATTTAATTACTCAAGGATTTTAATATCCAATCCTCCAATTGAATTCCAATCAATGTCTATTTATAACATTTAAAAATCTGTATCCCAAGTTTAAATTTTAAACACTATTCCATCATTCATCTTACTCCTCTAACCTAAATTCAATTGATGCTTATTCAATTATAAATCCTCCTCCCGAGAATTGAATTTGACACTATTCCATTAATGATTTATTTCCTGATTTTCTTTTTCCTCAAATACTCAACGATGCGATACTTTCAGAATCTTCAATGCAACATTCATAATATAAACTATAATTTTTTTTTTCTTGCAATCAAAATAGGAAAATAATAATCTCTCAAAATTTCTCAAATTAATAATCAATTTAATCATATCAAGACATTCCTAAAATTAATAAATTCTCAATTTAAGTTAATGTTTATCCTCGAATTTCAATCATACCTCAATTTTCGCAAAATCAATGATCCATCAATTCTGTTATATCAACCCCTAAATTCTTTATTTAAATTAATGCTCATCCACAATTTAATCATCTTGTCCCTTTTGTCGGTCATAACCTTGTCATAGATCTTTGCTATGGTCAAAATCCTAATGATCATGGTTTAAGAAAACTCTACCTACAGCCATACAATTTTAAAAAATAGATCATGTATCTTTTGTTATGGTATTTCAGTCTCTGTTAGGGTGTACTACAAGTTTTATTCTAACAAGGAATCATGCATACAGCTACAGTACTAGGAAAATCAATCAATCGAAAGGCGAAAAAAGGAACATTATGAGGGAAAGAAAGAACCTGCTAACATATTACTTACGGTATCTCCTATCTATAACAAACACTTAACTCTAGCACATTCACTAACTAATTCCTATCCCTGTACACTGGTACCCATATCAACTAATCATTAGTCCACAAGACATCCATGATTACATCCTCATTGCATACACCTGCCTATTGATACCTAAATCTGATACCAGGAATCTTTAATATATCCATGGTTTAATAATGCATCCAAGGTTTGATACCTCTATCTCTTTAGTACCCTACTCTCTGTCGGTTCCCGTTCCTACTACAATTGTTCATACTAGTCGTCCTTATCACTCAATATACGTCAAGTGCAACACCATACTAAATACTGCTCCTTCCAATACAACTTTAGATGGACACCCAAGTCAGTCTGCGGTGCCATCTCAATCATGCTCAAATTACCAGATCCTTACACATGTATATCATCTACTCATATATTAATATTCATATCTCTCATCTACCCTAAAATTAATCCTCAAAATAATCGTCAAGGTTTAACTCCTCGAACAGAATAAATGCTTATATTTTCCTCAATAGTCAAATTCTCAATATCGAAATAAAATTTTAATCACTTCTAAAATCTTTGTAGCCTTGACCATGTTTATTGAATCAATATTTGAAATCCTCAGAAATTTTAATGACACAATCTCAACTCCTCAATAATTCTCAAAGTTAAAATTCATTTCCACTCTTTTATTTATAAATCCACAATTTATACATATGAGTGCTCACGGTCTCTAATACTCGAGGTGCACTCCATACCTCTATTGTCTATAACTGTGTACTAAATTTTTGTACTGTCCGAATCACTTGCACTATTTCCTCCAATGATCAAAGTTATCATCACCTGTATTTTCTTCCATGATTTTCAATCTATATTAACTGATATGTCATCCAATTATCATCACGCAGAGTGCTTACTATTATTAGCGTCATTCCCGACTAATCCTCGATTTAGAACCATTAGCACTCGTGGTATTATACCACTAGCTTCATTATTGGATCATCTCATCAAACTGATTTAGAACTCATGATTACCTGTACCTTCTATAACACTCAGGTTTCTTTACTCTCATGGGCAAGTGTATGGTTCTTCATCTTGATTGTTGTGTAGGTATTTCTCTTTAATCCTTTAAAGCCTGTTAAACTAATCTGTGATACGCTTCCCCATTTTCTTTTCCAATTTCGATATTCCTCTACTCATGACACCTCATTGTTACTCCTCATGCATATATATTTATTTACCTTTAACACACCCGATATCGATCATCAAATTGAACGTCATGCTCCATTAATCCTTAAAACAATTTCTTGATACTTGATTGTTTACATAGATCATCCAATTACATAATTTAATGATTATCTAGGACTGGCATGCTGGTTCTGATACTAACTCTTGGAACCTTTACTGATACTCTTACTCCTCTCTTTATAATACCAATACTAATTATAATAACACCTATCATAGAACTATTGCTACAAGGTACTATGCTATGGGTATCTCTAGATTAATGCCTAATGCTCCCATGTCCAACATAAGAAACACTTACAAACTCACAAGTCACACTCAATCAACACTAATACAAGACATAAACAAAATTACAAGTCACTAATTATCATACTAACAAGGATCCTTAAAGAAATAAGGCTCAAAAGAACTGGGTTAAGGACTGAAGGTATCTTTACTGCTAGTAAAGAAAAGAAGCGATGGAACAAAGTCCTGGAATAACATAAATAGATAAGTCTTGAGATGATACTTTAAGAACCAATTTAAGATACAACCTGATAATCATACACGTCTGTCTGAAATCATGACACTCAGAATCCTCGCTACGCCAGTAAGCATAGATGCGATAAACGATAGGTTTCGTAACTAAGGTATGCAACTCTATAATCATGTCATCTAGAATCTTCGTCACGCCAACCGGTATGGCTGCGAGAGATTCTAAGTTTCATAACTATAGTATGTACATTCAAGTCAGGTTCCTACATTCTCGTCACCATAGCTAATATGGCTGCGATAAACTCTAGGGTCCATAACCAAAGTAGACGTTTTACCTTTCTCTCTGTCCTCATCAACATATGTCATCAGATGATACCGTTAATTTTAGCCCGTAAAATTCATCTCGATATGAAATCAACTCAACAACGATACCAAGAATTAAATTTAACAACTGGTCGACAAGAATCAAACTCAACAATGATACCAAGATTTTTAATTCAATAACTGATCAATAAGGATCAAGTTCAATAACAACAAGCGAGAGCAGACGGGAACAAGGGGAAAGGATTTAAATTGGAATTTATAATGAGATTCTCAAGGGTCGTTCCAGGAATCTCTCAAATAATTTGTGATTGAGTATCCTCTCTCATCCTAGTATCCTATGTCCTATATTCTATAGCAGGTACGCAGTAGTACAACTATGATGTCGCACTACTACGACATCACACAACTAGCGAAGTCTGACCTGCATGGGCCACCACTAAAACGTGTCACGACCCGCCCCCGGTTTAGGGGCACGAGAGCGTGGGTACGTCCAGCCTACGCCGCAGCATCGGCGGTAGAACGCTGTCTAGGTCATGTAACTATCTAATCAAACTCACGTGAATACCCAACTCCATAAGGAGACGTGGATATCACTATAAAATGAACAACATACTCAATCACAACTACAGCACGATAAGAATTTGAAGAAACAAAAGAACACAACACAAAACTAATGACAAAATAATCATACCTGCAATCATTAACTTCCAATCTCCAAGTGTGTCAGAAACCAGTCTACTAAGGTCACAGTCTGAAAAAAATATTTTCCAGTCAGGATGGAGCAAAGTACATCTCTAAATAACAGTTCTATATAAATGACATAAACTATGTAGCAGTTCTAGATGGAAATATACCAAATGCATGTATAGGTACGAGAAATGTACAATGAAAAAAATACTGGAAATACTGTAAGTAACTGCAGGAAAAGAAACAATATGTCCATGAGCAAGAAACCTATGACTAAGTGTGTGAGTACTAGCTTTAACATGTGATCGGCTTGGGAACTTGATCAGGCTGGTTACATGTGATTAGCTATGATTCACGAAGGTCAGGCTAACCGTTGGTTAGCTATGATGCATGGAGAGGTCAGGCTAATCACAAGTAACAGCTATGAGGCACGGAGATGGTCAGGCCACACCCGACGTGAGATGTGGGGTGAGCTATGATGCATAAAAAGTTGGGTATGATCACATATCTACACTAAAATACTCTCCACCCCCGACTGGTATAGTAGATCCAATCATGGTACGCTATGGCACTAGATTCCCTAGGAAGGTAGCAAATCTTCCCGGGAATCAGTGTCTGTACATGCACAAGATAACAAGGAAAACAAGTCTTGTACAAGCTACACCATGAATAAGGAATAACATCTCATGACAAGATCCGTGTATACCAATCCGTGTAACCAATGTGTCAAGAACATGGATATTAACACTAGATACAGTGAACATAGGAGATATCATAAATTAGAAACTAATCAGAGAATGTACTTGTCTTGGGTCCTTAGCTGGTAATTATTGATGTCCTGTTCCAGAGTATCCCCTGGGTAAACCAACAGTCCTATAAACATATCACAAGCAAAACCACATTTGCATCAGATGCTACACTAACACAGTCTAAAAATACTGAGTTCGGAACTTTTCTAGGTATGCTACTGGTCACCTAGGATCACCCAGTAGGTTTACCAATTAACCATATTATAATTTCCATCAACTACAATAGTAGATATATGTAAAAATATATACTTTAAAATAAATAATACTTGTATACATACTAAAAAGAATTTAACCTAATATATGCATATATCTAAAATATATACCAATATAAATTACTAGCTATAGTTGTATATTTACTAAAATACGTACATTTATATATTAACATATATCAAAATACGTACATATCATATGTGTGCAAAGTACATTTTTAGAATATACATATATATATATATATTGTCACCATCATTCTTAAACATACTAATATTAATTTACCAAATTAAATTTATACTAGCATATACACCAAATTGAATACACATACAATATATATACCAATTAAACATATATCGTATATATATATATACTAGTTGAACCATACGTATACTCATATATATGCAAAAATACTGTTTAAATTATACATATATTTTGTCAACATCATTATTAGAATATACTAATATTAAATTACCAATTCCACTTTATACTATATATATATATATATACAGATGCCAATTAATTCATATATTAAAAATACGTTTTATTACACATATACTACATGAAATTATACCAATTAAATATATGTATAATTATACCAAAAATATACATACATATATACATATATATATATATATATATATATATATAGGTATATATATATACCAAAATAATTATATACATATACTAAAAATATATATACATAGATACCAAATTAATTACATATACTAGAATACATATTTACATATATAAATCATTTCGAAATTATTTGAACAATAATTGTTAAACTCCTCTTTCAAACATAATTTCAATTAAAAGTTTATTTATAAAATCTAGAATTTATGTAAAAGCCAGTATACAATTATATCTATAGTAAAATATATTATCAGCCCAAATAAACTAATTTTAACTAAGCTTAATGTTGAAACCATTACTTAATTAATATTACAAACCCAAACTTATTATATATTTATATAACCAAAATCCTTATATATATATAATACATAACTAAATTCATACACTATAACAATAAAACTAATTATATTCTATTTACTAAACTAATTACATGAATTTACTAAATTACATTAATTACTAACTAATTAGAAATTAATTAATTTATTAATAAATTACTAACTGATTAATAAATTTAATACTGATTAATAACTTAATTAGCTGAATAATTATGACTAATATAAATAACTAATTGATTAATTAACTTAACTACTAATTATAAATTAATTACTGATTAAGAATAATTAAATAATTAATCTAATCATAACTTAAACTAATTATATTAACTAATACATTTAATTACTAACTAATATATATTACTAACACTTACTGTAACTTGACTTCACAGAACAAAGAAAGGGAAAGAGAGAAGTCGGCTCACGTTTGGGGGAGGGGTTTCCCGGCGTCGGCGGTCGAGAAATCCGCCGGGGTCACACGGGTCGATGGTCGAAGCTCGGCGTTCGTCTCGGGCGGCGGCGGTGGAACGGATCCGAGGCGGCGGTCGAACTCGAAAGCAGCGGCGGTCGACGGATCTGAGGCGCCGGCGGCAGTGGAAACTCGAGGGCGGCGGTCGGCGTTCCGGATCTGCTGCGGCGGCGGATCGAGATGGCCAACGGTGGTCGACTCTGAGGGGGAGGCGGCCACGGCTCGACGCGGCGGTGGAGACTCGACTCGGCGGAGGCGGAGGTCCCAGTCTTCGGCGGCGGCGGGATCTAGGTTAAGTTAGGTTCTGTGGATGTGTCGGGGTCGTGTCCGGGGCTGGACACGGCGGGTTGGGTGTACGGTGGTGGAGGTGGATGTGTCCGGGTGTTGGACACAGGAATCTGATGTAGTACTGTACAGGGGTGGATGTGTCCAGATGGTGTCGGACACAATCGGTTGTAATGTTGTAACCGGACACAGAAAATGAATGGATACGATAGGACACCCGGGGTCGGACCCGAGGCCAATACGGCTGACACGGTAATGATGGACACACGGACACGAGCACACAAAAATGGTGATGGCTTGTTGGCTTGTGGGAAATTGTGGGGGCTAGCTAATAATTTGGAGATTAGGGTTTCTTGGGAATGGTGATGAGGGACTTAAATAGGGAGAGAGGTGTGGGATAAAGGGTGAGGGTTGGCCCAATAATGAATGGCCCAGATAATGAATGAGTTTTCATGTGGGAAAAATGAGGGTGAAATTGGAAGATGGTAACCTTATAAATTTAATAGAAAAGTATTATAATTTAAGAAAAATTTTAGGAAAGTTAACTGATTCCCAATTAGCTACTAATTAATCCATTTTGCAAAATCTTAGAAAGTATGACATTTATTTATTTACTATCCCAATAATTATAAAAGTTATTATGGAGAAAACACTAGTCCTTTAAATAATTTTATCAAATAAATTTTTTTTATGATTTCAAGCCAATAAACATTTGAAACTAGAGAAATATATATATATTATTATTTATTTATTTATTTTGTAATACATCGACATTTAGGAAAAATAATTTTTATAAAAGATTTTAAATTACCTTCTAAAATCAACACTGTTCAAAATCTAATACTAGAATTTCAGGAAAAATTATTTTATAAATTTGGTATTAAAAATAAATTAAAAGTCTAATTATTTTGGAAATTGGAAATCGGAGGTTACAGGTAAATAGAGGTAGTATCGTTTATGGCTAGGCTAAAGCGACTCTTTCGACTGTTGCAAGCACAATCTGGTGAGCATTCTCAATGCTCTGCCTCATAACCTCTGACTGACGCTGCTATGCCCCTATCATCTACTGAAAGAGCGCAAACATCTACGTTTGATCGACTGCGGATGGTGGGAGTGGAAGATCCCTGAAACTGTCGGCGCTGCCCTCTGTACCGGAGGTGGAGCACCTCCGAAAGCTGTTATAAAAATGTCCACCTGGATCAATAAAACTGCTCTCTGGAATGTTGCTGCTGGAACAACGTCTGATGGTGTTGCCCTCATAGGCGACGAAGTGACCGACCTTGCTGACATTGCGCCTGAGCACTGAAAACGCGTCTTCGGGGGCATCCTGAAGATAGATGGAACAAAGGAATCAATATTGAGTATGATACGATATTGTTTGATAATAAACAAAAGAATGAAACTAGGTTTATACGAAACCCTTTCTTTGTTTACAAATAAGAAAAAAAGACTATAATTAATCCTATACGAGGATATTAAGTACAATAAAATGATTCTGGAGAAAAATTGTTATAGGAGTCTGATCTGCGGTCGATCACTTTGTCCCTTGGACCACACGATGAGGAAGAAGTGTTGTAGAAGAAGAAGAAGCTTCAAAAATTATAGGAGGGATTGAATTCTCGTTGCCAAAGTCGTCAATCAACGCTCTTTTTCTATGCTCTCTCTCTATAATCTCTTGATCTCTGATCTTGGTTCTCTCCTCGATATTTTTGACCTCCTTTTCGATCCCTTTTTCCTCTATGACCAGAGGTCTCTATTTATAGAGGATCAGTCACAATAACTGTCCAGTCGGTGTAGAAGTCAAACTGTGGAGAGAGTTGCACCTTTTACGCGGCGGTTATAATAACTACTACCCACGTTCGAATGATCCTCTGAATATGCGTATGACACGTGTCCCATTATGAGATAACACGTATAACTGCCTTTCAAAGATCACGGCATGCAAGCCGCGTAGGTAATTGCCCCTCGCGTAGAGATGGTTGGCGTAAAAGCCAAATAGCTGTCTTGTTAGCGTAAAAGCCAAATAGCTGTCTTGTTGGCGTAAAAGCCAAATAGCTGTCTTGTTGGCGTAAAAGCCAAATAGCTGTCTTGTTGGCGTAAAAGTTAAATAGATGTATAATAGGTAACTAGCATAAAGATAGCCAATTATCCTTCCTGACTAAGGTCTTGAGCGTATTCAGGGCAAAATAGCCTTATCACATACCTTTACAAATATAGCCTGAGTTGGCGTATTTCGAGGAGATAGCATACGGCGTGCTCCTATAGTTGAAAATAGTCTGGTTGGCGTATTTCAAGGAGATAGCATAAGGCGTGCTCCTATAGTTGAAAATAGCCTGGTTGGCGTAAAATGCCAGGATGGTGATGTAAGCGTATTAGCCCAAGTTTTAGCTCTCCCAGTCATGAAAATATTATAAAGGATAGAACCAAATCTCGTGCATTTAATGCAGAGATATGCCTCAATCTCGTGCATTAAATGCCGAGATATGCCTCGAGCTCTGTACGAGAAACAGCTTTTGACGTGGCGTCTGATTCTGTCTCATCTTGAGCGTAAAGGTTCATCTCTGCCTGTGTAGAATAGGCAGCGTATTTTTTGAATACGAAAAATGACTTGTATCAAGGATATGTCACTAAATGACAGTCTGGGTCTTTGTGCAAAACTCATCATCATAGTCATCCTCTCGATCGTCGTGCAGTACTTTTGTCAGTAGTCAGGTTCACTGTTCTGTCTGACAGGTTCATTCGAGGAATAGGAAGAGTTCCTCGTATGACTTTACGTTGAATTAAAGACAAACGTATTTTATGCTGTAGGGAGGTGTAGCCACCTTTTATGCCAAAAATGGCCTTGAAAGCGCTATTTTACGCGAGCAATTCTGAAGTGCTGCTTTACGCGGACTTCATGCATGTTGGGGATTTTGATTGTATAATGCGCGTACAATTCCCCAGCGTATTTCATGCTTCTACAAGACCCCCTTCAAAGTTTTTAAATTCTTTATAATTTGAAATACTTTGAATGAAGCATGAAACGGTCAAATTTAAATCGTTGTTTGAGGCTGATTTTTCGACAATATTTAAGAAGTTGGGATTTTGTATGTTCTCTTCTGCCTATATAAAGGCAAGCAAATGAACCTGTTTTTCCATAATCCCTTCACTACACAGATGGCCGCTGAGATTCATTGGGCTGATCTGAGAAAGAAGAAGATTATGCTCTTCCAGCATATAAGGAGCCGTAAAAGGAGGCATCTTCGAGCAAATGTCCTCTGCAACGATGGATCATGGAAGGATATCATAGCTTCCTTTGCTCAGAATAATCAGCAATTTCATATGGCGATTCGTCAAGGAGAGAGGAAGGGTCTCATTGGACCATACATCTTGCTAGCTGTATTTTCCCCTATCATGAAGCTGGACTCTGGTGGGCAACTTGGCCGTGTCTTCCAGTATTGTGCTGGGTCACAAATCTGGGCATGGCCGTCGATGACGTATGGAGGGGGGCTTGAATAATTCAAACAAGCCCAGTTTTGTATCCTCTCGCCGTTCACCATTTTCTTGTTCATCGATCGAAGAAGCCGAAGAAGTGCCGTAGAAGAAGAAAAAGATCTTCATCAAATGAGAATCTGGCGTAATAGATTCACATCGAGATCTTGAATATTAATGAAAAATCCTTTATAAAAGGATTTCCATCACATGTAATCATGATTAATAAACTTGTCTTCTTTTACGCATCATTGATTTGCCATATTTGCTGTGAGGAAGTCTGATAATACGCAGCTTTAACATGCTTGAGTAATCTTTATGCTGATTCTGATAAATATGCTTTTTAGTCACGTTCCAACTTTTACGCATAGTGGAATATGCGTAAAAAGCTCTTCAGCATTAAATTGTCTTGAAAATCCAATTGTAATACTGTCTTTGGACGAGGAGTCACATAGAATTCTGAACTGTCTAATACGAAGAGTTTCTGTTCAGAACACCATCTTCAAGAATGGCTTCCCGAGAGTTTCCCGAAACAGGGCAGGAAATATCCGCCGAACATGCCATACTTGAAACTAGATGTGAAGGATTCTGGCTAGACTTTGAATAAACTTCCAATGGCCCAAGAAGAAGAGTCATCTTCCATGCTGACATCTGTGTGTTTCAGGCACTTGCAATATTTTGTAACCAAAAAGGAGCATTTTTTGCGTAACCCTTGTAATTGGCTTTCTCGAGTATAAGACCCAAATTGTCAAGATATACGCGTATCCTGTCCTTTATTTTAAGATATGCGGAAAATCATAGATCCGTAGCATCTGTAGCTTCTGAGCGTAAAAACCATGGATCTGTTACGCAGTATGACTGTCCTCCTTCCTTTTCAAATGATAGGCTGACGTGGTCCCAAATCATAAACGACTATTAAAAATCGGATGTGGTTAGGCATTCAAAGAGTTATCTGAGCTCTATAAATAGCGCTAGGTTGTGAGAGAAAAACCCTTTATCTGTTTCTGAAAAACCCTTTCGTCTCTTTGAGAACTCATCATCTTCGTCTCTTTTCTGAGAACTCTGAGTTTTGCCATGTCACCAAAACAGGCCTCCGTCTCTAAGGAAAAGAAAGTCGCCCCTTCATCTTGCTCCACTGCTCAAGCACGAGCGACCCCTACTAGGCCAAGCGAGCCTCGTTCTAAACGAAGTGCTCCGCCGTCTAGCTGGGCTCCGAGCATCACAGGTAAAAACTTCGAGAGAAATAAAGAACCCTTCGTACATGTCGTGCATGAGCAACAATACGCCCATATTCCTAATGTGTCAGCGTAAAAACTCCATATTTTTCCCGTCTGGCTTAAAAACTCAGACTGTCAAATTTTGGTGTATACTGCAAACTTTGAGTTTTACGCGCTGGATTTAAATTTCAACGTAAAATCTTAAATTTTGGCAGTCTGGCGTAAAAGCTCAGACTGTTAGATTTTGGCGTATACTGCCAACTTTGAGTTTTACGCACTGGATGTAAATTCTAGCGTAAAGATCAAATTTTTACAGTCTGGCGTAAAAACTCAGACTGTCAAATTTTGGCGTATACTGCAAAGAGTGTAGCATCTAGCGTAAAACTGACTTATTTTCTTGCTTTTTGCAGTGGACCTACAGATCCCCCCTAGCTGAAGTGATGGGCTCTGCTGCTGGAATGCTGAATTCCAACTATCTGGAGGACTTGTCTCATGTGACATTCCCCATCTCTGGAAACGAGTATCCTAAAGAAAGGGGAACTCTGATCTCAGCCCAAGGAGAATGAATGTTGCTGAGTATGATCAGTGGAGAACCCCTGACATACATAGATGGGACTGAGTACAAGAAACCAGCTTTCTTGTTTGGAGATGTGATTGATAAGCAATCCCAAACGAAGCCCAAGAGGGAAGATTGGGTATTTTCTGCTGAGGGCATGATCATGTATCTGCCAAAGATGCCCAGAGATTACCCTATCTCTATATTCTTCCATGCCACACATCCCAGGAAGATGGTATGGACTCTGACTCCCGATCTTCACGAGCAGCCAGGAAAGATCTTTTACAAGAAAGGATTAGGCCGAGGATCCTTTGTAAGCAGTCCCTCAGGTCATATTATGCCCTTCAGAGGCTTACTACTGGGCAGCGTCCCGAGTGAAGACACTTCCCTGATCCAGCCGCTTCAAATAGCGACTTTTTGTAATGACTTTATGGGGCAGGGAGGAGTATACCCCAATGTTAACCCTCGCACCAGTGGGTGGCTTAGCCCCCATAATCTTCGATGGACCAGTTTAACTGCCTGGGCCTTGAAGCACTTTCATACGGAACTGGAAAGTATTGGCTTGTTTGCGACTGTGAGTGCCACTAGTGTTGGGCTGCCTCTCAACCCTAATTTGTTCTTAGCTTTGATGGAGCGGTATAACTCGCTCACTAGGACTTTTGCCACTCCGCTAGGGGAGTTGGTTCTGGCACTTCATGAGATGGCGGACATCTTAAAGCTGCCAATGAAAGACACTACTTATGAAGAGTACGTTCCCACAAATAGGGAGCTGAAGGATACCAACCCTCGGGTAGTAGTAGTGTATCAAGAGCTGATGAGCCACTACCTTGCGTGCACCACCTTCTACGGGGAGCCCTCTGATTTAGCCCATGTCAACAAATGGGTATCCTACCTCTTCTTCCACCAGGCCAGAAATGCCAAGCAGGACATGGTTGTAGATAGAAGAGATAAGCCTTTGAATCTTCTGAGTATGCTTAGTGCCAATACAGTCGATGATCTCATTGAAGACGCAGGGGCTTCAGATTATGTTCTCGATAAGGAGATAGGGGATTATCCTGCAGGCACTAAAGCCTACAGTTATATGAGGCATTGTCGCAAGTCTCTGTCAAGGGAAGCTCAATTGGCTGGCTTCCTCTCTATCTGGCTACGCCGCTGGGTGGTTCCTGGCATCGCGTCTGCGGATCGCATCCATCGCAACACCTTATGGCCCGCGGTGCGTTTGGTGTTTGGAGCAAGACTGGGCCTGCTCCCTGCCATGGTATGCAGGATTCAAGCTGGCTTGAGGGCCCTTACTGAGGGACTGCTGGCTGATGAAACACAATGTGAAGGATTTCCCAGAGTGGAATTGCCATTCTTATATCTGATGGGATGGTTAATCCTTCACAACACCAAAGTGATGTCTCCCGGATCGGCCAGCAGTTCGGACACTAACTTCTTGTTGAATTACAGGAATTCTTCTTGGAATGTGACTAGCATCATAGATTGCCGGCTAGCACTAAATTTTGCCCATAGTTGGAAGTTCTTCTGTATCGTCCCCCCTGTACATATCAATCAACAGGGGATGAAACTTCAGGATGCGGGTCAGGAGAAGACTATTTATTCTCCTGAAGCCTTTTACTGGTTGGTCTGCATTAGACCTTTCCATCTGCTGTACAGAAGTGAGGACCACTGCTACTTGGAGCCTTATCTGCCTAGCCGTTTTGCCAGGCAATTTGGGTACGACCAGTTGCATATGGGAAATTCCATCACCAGCTTCAAGTTCAAAGGTGGACTTATCGACGGAGCCAGAGGATGGCGGTATTTTATTATGGGTTATACCAGAGCAATCTTTGCTGTGCCCGCGACTTCTCTCTCCATGGAGTTACGCATTCTTCATTCGTACGCGCAGTTTTACGCGTCCATCAATATCTTCCATCGTGATTTCGATGTATATGGAAGTTTCAGGATGCTCTCCCATAGGTCCACTGGAAGGGAGGAGATACCGTCTATTTCCTCGGATGAAGGTGATGAAACCACCGGTGCAGACGACTATTTGTTGATTTTATCGAGAGGCATCATAGCTCCGCCAGCAGGGCCTCTCATTATCTCCAACAAACGAAAGGCTTTCACTCTAAAAGAGCCTTCCCCCCGCAAGAAGAAGCAGACTGTCAGAGGTCCCAAAAGGACTTCCACCAAGGGGGCCTCTAGGAGTGAGCCTATTATTTCCCCTGTTGGGGATGATTCTTTAATCAGGGGTCCTTCGCCTTTTAGAGAGGGAACCTCCACAGTTCCAGCTGACAGTGTTGGAGATTTTTTGCCCGCGATTGCTGTCGCTACCACCGCTACTGGTAGTGCTTCTAGATCGCCTTCGAGGCCGAGCATAATAAGAATCAACATACCTCTACCCAGACAAATAATGGGACTAGCCCCTCCTTCGTCTGTAAGTATCTCAAGTGAGATTCCGCCCGATGAACCTCGAGTGGATCTGGATGACGACTGGGATGATTACCCTCAGACGTCAGTTGGTGCACCCTCTTCTCCAGGTTTGACAGCTTATTTAGCATAATTAAGAAATAATTTAGCTATACAAGCTGCAGACGCAACATACATACCAGCGGCCATGGGTAAATGTTGCCTTCACGCTTTTTTCAGGAAAATTAACATCAAATTGATATTAACTTTTCCTTATCTTATTTGCAAGTGAAAACATCTCGGGGGAGGGCAGAGTTGACACAACTTCTGACTTTGTTGTGGATCCAGCTAATGAAACGACGTCATCCGACGTCGAAGAAGCATGCTTTGAAGCTGTCGATCTTTCATCCGCAACATTCTCGGGTGTCATTCCGCCAATAGTAGTTCAAATAACATCAGAGGAGGATGAGCCCATTATCTCGACTGTGTCTCCTTTGTTGAGTATGCCATCAACTTCAACCGTTGTTGGTGTCTCTTCTTTTGTCGCGCCATCTGTTGAAGCGACGACTGTGACAACATCCTCTGCCGACATTCCAGAAGGGAGATTTGCCGATATCGCGGCCACTCCCAGCGTACATCCGATTTTTGCTATGCTAGTTGATCAATACACTAGCATATTCTACCTCACTTTGAAAGAATTGATATCCATGGTGCTGGAGAAGAATCTAAGCTTTGATGCTCTGAAGATGTCCTCCAAGCTCACTATAGCGCCGATTAGAAATTTCAATGACGCTGAAAGAGCTAATGCGCTAGAGCAAATAGTTAATGGTTTAGAATAACCCATTAACGAATATTTGCATCTATCCTGAGGCAACATTGATGACCTGCTTCAGGCTGAGTACGACTCCCTAACTACGGAACTTGCTCAGCAGACAAAATCTTTAAACAAATCCATCGAGGAACGTCAACAAGCGATGGAGAAAGAGCAAGCAGTATTGGTGGAGAGTATTCCTCAGCTAGCTGAGTGCTGCGCAGAGTGTGAGGGATACGAAGTGAGGGTTCAAGAGTTGGAAGATGAACTTGCCCAGATGAGGGAGAAGCTTCTCAAAGCATCGTTAGTCCGCAATGTATTGAAGGGCCAAGTGGATACAACTAAATAGAACTTGACACATGTGGGTGTCATCCACGCAAGTTGGGTTGATTCTCTGTCCGAACTATCTCGCTTGAGCAATGATGAGGCAAGGCTGGAACGGGCTCGCGCTAACATTTTGAACTCCAGGAATGAGATGATGGTCGCTTTGGCGAAGCAGATTCGCGATTTAACTGCTCCTCCCTAATGATGTACTTTTTTGCTCCTTTTGAAATCTGCTATTCCCGGAGATAATAAAGATACTTTTTTTGACTTCGTGGACCCATCACTTTAGAGTGCACATGATAGGCTAGGATAAAAGTGATATCATAGGTAATATGGACATGATATACTTTCGGTAAGTTTCAGCTGGATATATCTATTCATAGGTTATATGGACATGATAGAATATGATCCAACTAAATTTGTGTACAAAACACTATCAGAGATAATATGGATGTGATAGGTTTTGACGTTTCAAATTAGTCAAACATATCTATTCAGAGGTCATAAGAACATGATAGAATGTGGTCCAACTAAGTTTGGTACGTAGTATTGTCAGAATGAAATCTTCATCATACTCCGTTTAAGCAAGGGTGATCAAGCATAGTACCTCTTCAGGAATTTGCCGTTGATAGGATCCATTATCAAATCTCCATTAGGCTTGGCTAATCTGTAAGCACCATTTGAAAATATCGTTTCAATCACATAAGGGCCCTCCCATTTGGGCTGGAATTTGCCCTTACTTTTGTGCGTAATGATCATTGGCCTCTTCACAGCTAAAACTAGCTCACCAACTTTGAACACTCTTTCCTTCCCCAGAGAGGTTGGATATGAATCTCCTGATATAAGCTAGACGACCTTGAAATCCTCTGAGTTCTCTCAGATTACGGGGCGGTCGCATTTCTAGGATAGCTTTTACTTTATCAGGGTCAAATTGAATGCCTTCAGCGGTAATGACAAATCCCAGAAACTTGCCACTAGATATGCCAAGAAAGGACTTTGTAGGGTTCATTTTGAGTTGATGTTGGCGCATCAACTCGAATACTGTCTTCAAGTTTTGGATGTGATTATCCTTGAGGCAGCTTTTGACAGCAATATCGTCTACGTAACATTCCACCGTTTTGCGTAGATGCTCATGGAATATGTTACTCATAGCTCGTTGATATGTAGCCCCGATATTCTTCAATCCAAAAGGCATGACTGTATAGCAATATACCCCCAGTGGTGTACGGAAGGCAGTATGCTTCTCATCTTCAGGATTCATCTTAATTTGATTATATCCTGATGAATCCGTCCATGAAAGACATGCACTCAAAATTGCACGTATTATCGATCATGACGTCTGTGATGGAAAGAGGGAACTCATCCTTAGGGCAGGCCGCATTTAGATCTCGAAAGTCGATGCAAATACGAACTTTCCTGCTTTTCTTCATGACCGGGACAACATTAGCGACCCAATCAGGATGTTGTTCTTCCCGGATGAACCCACAGGATATTAGTTTCCTGATTTCAGCTTCAATGGCCTCCATCATGTCCGGGCGGAACCGGCGTTGATGTTGTTTTATAGGCTTTGAATTGGGCAGTATGTTGAGTTTATGGGTAGCCACTTTTGGGTCAAGACCTGGCATATCCTCATAGTTCCAAGCAAAGACATCGATATATTCTTTTATTAGCTGGATAATTTCTTCTCTTTCTTCTTCGGAAAGATTGTTACTGATAAATATCGGCTTTGGTAAAAATTCATCCCCAACATTGAATTGGATAACTTTATCTTCAGTGGGTGATTCTTTTTGTTCGAACCGGAGTTCCCATTGTGTATCCATTTGCTGTGCCCAGGATTCACTTTCAAATGGTTCAGATTCTTGTTCCTCTGCTTTGAGGGAATCTGTCAATGCCATATTTACTGATAGTACCAGTTCAAATTCATCGTCTGAATTGGAGGGTGACAAATCATCTTGAGGGGAGGAAATGGTCCCATCACTTGGTTCAGAGTTGTCCGAAGTTGCAAGAGACGTGGTATATCCTAACCCGAAATGAGTTTGTTGACAGTAGGGATTACCATACAACGACATTCGTCTGCCTTTTCCATAGTTGAGGCCTGGCTCCAACTTTAAATCATAACCTATGCTTTGGATAATCTTCAAAGCCTGTGGACTATATCTGTAGACTTGTATTTTTCCAGCATCAGACTCGTGAGAATCTTCTTGTACAATCGGTCTATTCTGCATTCGACCGAAGACTATTGGATGCTGACCGTTGCGAGTAGGTGGAACAATAAAGACAAAATCTTCTTGCGGCCCATATGTCGTGATGACATTAGATGTTGACGCTACTTCCCACATATACGGCTGATAGAAGTCTATAGCTTCCAAGAATTTTTGTGCTATAGGCTCTATATCGTTATGGGGGAAGGTTCCTGATTAGGAAATTGAGCGTCAGTATACTGGAAAAAAGAATCTTTATTATCGTCAGAAACCACGTTCTCGGTTGTATTTACATCAGTCGGCTGCTTGTTGTGCCTAAGGTTGATGACCAAAGGTGGAGGCTTCAGGTTCAAAGTGATTACTAGGGGATCATTTCCTCCTCCCGATTTGGTTTTGCCCGAGTGGATAGCCACGGGTTCCATAACTTTCGGACGGGTAGTCCGTCCTTTCACCCGGATTGACAAAGGTTGCTCACCAGATGGTTCTCCTGGCTCCCGGTGGGATTCCTCCTCCGCCCTGCCTGGCCTTCATGTAGTCTTGGTTGTATAATATGGCATCAGAATAGTAGGACTCAATTCCTTTGAAAGGATTGAGATCAGTAAATTCTGTTTTCACTGTTCCTTGGACGTCTACATATTTGAAGCATTGGTGTAGAGTTGAAGGAACAATATTGTGATCGTGGATCCATGGTCTGCTCAACAGAATATTGTAAGACACCTCTGAATCAATAACGTAGCATGTGGCCACTGATCTAAGGTCATCAATCTGGATCCTCAGACGAATCTTCCCCAACGGTCTGCTCTTCCTGGCATTAAAGCCCACGATTGTAGTGGTAGTGTGAGCCAGTTTGCTTGTAGGAATTCTCAACGGTCTTAGCAGACTATGAGGGATAATGATGATCGACGATCCCGGATCTATGTGAGTCCGATCTACCTCCATGGAGCCGACATATCCAATGTAATAAAGGGGCCTGTCATGCTTGTTATGTTTCAACAATATGTCCTCTTGAGTGAAAGTGATGTTAGGGACCACCTCCATCATACTATGGCATTGAGGACATTCCACAGGCTCTTTATCAAGAGAATTGAGCTGAGTCAAGCATACGTCTGCTTGCATTAAGGCTTCACTCAAGACCTGACGAGTGTCTTTGGATAGCCGAAGTAGCTCAAAGATGGACAATCTGGCTGGAGTATTAGCCAACTGAGCCAAGATGTAAAAGTTATAAGGTTTCTCTAAACCTTTGTTTTGAATATTCTTCAAAGGTTTATTGAAACGAACTTCTTTCTTCTTACCTTTGTCCACCAATGTTGGTTTAGAAGGACCTGCCTCTGGTGTAACAGGTTCGGGCTCTGGAAGTTTGGCAGCTAAAGCGTTTGCCGTTGCTTCTTCCTGATTTCCTCCATAGTCCTTGAGGTAGGCTTTCCCTGACCGGGTTCCTGTTGCCAAAGCTTCTTCTTCTGATGTCGGGAATATTACAACCATATGGCATGGTTTATATCTTGAGTTCTTTTTAGACTTAGCTTTAGCAGCTTGAGTCTCTTCCTCAATTTCTGATACCAGATCTGGGTGAACCCACATGATCTCCCCACGCTTGGTAGTTAGGGGCACTAAGTCATGATTTTGACCCCTGGTAGGAGGAAGATTAACAATGTTCATCATTGCCCGTAGAATATGTACCACACCATCCGGGACTTCCTGAGGGGGCAGATTGCCAAGCTGGAGTGACATCATGTTGGCAGTGACCGTCTTCTCGCTATTACACAGAATGATGGCCTTGGCGTCGAGCAACTCCTGGATTTTTCTTTTTAATACATAGCATGCCTTTGTGGGGTGATGCATGTATCTGTGGAAAATACAGTACTTAGGGATATTGGTACTGCCGACTTTATTTGGCCGCTTTACCTCGGGGAGAGTAAGCTTGCCACTTTTGACTAGACAATCGAATATGCTCGAAATGTCGTCATCGTCAAAAGAATATTCTTCTATAAGTCTGGAAGTCCCAGGTTTCGTCTGCGTAGTTGCTGGAGTATTTTTCCTAGACATGTTGATTTCCAGAGCTTCCTTTCCTTTTGCACTACGAGTATGGTCGTTATTGGAGGATGACCGCTTCCCTTTATCAGAGGTAGAGATCATGATTCCGTTGTCGCGCGCCTTCCGACTGTTGTCTTCAGCGGCTACCGCCGATATGATAAACGAGGGCCAATCATGAAACTGATATGGTCCCGTGAATACTGAGATCAGTGGAAGAAGGTTCTTCCTGCAAATGTCCACCAAGGCGGAATCTGGAACTCCGGGAGGCATCTGCAAAGAAGCCTGAGAAAAATGTTCAATAAACGTACGAACGTTTTCTTTTTCTTTCTGCTTCACTTCGATGAGTGATGACATAGACATGTCCATTCCTCCCTCGTAGAATCGAGCGAAGAACAGAGTCTTAAAATCTTCAAAAGAGGTAATGCAGTTGTCTGCTAGACTACGGTACCATTGGTAGGCTACCCCAGACAAACAACCCTTAAATACTTGAGTGAGAAGGGCGTCATTCCCTTGTAACAAAACCGTCATCATTCTGAAGTAGTTCATGTACTCGCTTGGTGACGTCTTTCCCTCAAATAAAACCATTGCCTGTGGTTTATATTTTGGTGGGAAAGGGATTTCGTCCCAGATAGCTGGGTATGGCTGGTTGATTTCCAACTTCTTGAGCTGATCCTTATGCTTCAAGGCATCAAATTGGGCCTTTAATTCTCGAATTGCTTGTATCGGATCTTCAGTTGGGAAAGGGACCGCAAAGAGGTGAGAGGTCGGTTGTATTGTGACTCCAACAGGAGGTAATATATTCTACGGGTTGAGAGGTTGAGGAGCAGCTGATTCTTGATTTTGAACTGGCTCCTGACATGATGGTATATCTACCCCCACCCGTAGTTGAGTCAGAGGAACAGGTGTAGCTATGTGTTAAGTCACCAACATTTGGTGCATACTCTCCATCATGGTATACATCTCTTTAAGTGAGGCTTCCAATACAGCGATGCGTTGTTCTGTGCTTCCTGATGGGGAAGCTTCTTCACGCTCATCTCCAATGGCATAAACTCCTATTTCTCTGGATGCCACCGAGGGATTCGTATAGATCTCTATAGAGATTGAGTCTATACTTTCAGCATCAAATTCAGAAAACTGGCAACCCCCAGTATCAGAATCAGAAGAATATGAAGCCGATTGTCGTGACCTCGAGCGGGTGTTTCGAAAGACACCTGCTTCAATATTCTCAAGGAGTCTGTCAAATCTCTTTGGCTTGGAGTTCTAAAGGGATGACGTCTTGAACTTGACCTTCCTCTAGGAATATGCGAAGCCATGTTTACTGATGCGAATATCGGTTCTTCTTTCTGCAAAGACAAAGAGTAGTTTAACAGGTCGAAGACTGACCGTTTTGCCTTAGAACAACAGTAGTTAATTACAACCTTATGACTATTACAACAATGCTCCCAAGGGGGTGTAATAGACATATTAGAAGATCCCCTGTCTTTGCGTTTCTGGATTAAGAAATCACACAAATCAAGGAGATTAACAGAAGAAGAAGGCTTATTATGCCTTTTTATATCAGTAGGGACGTGGAGATTGGGAACCATAACTCTCTCCCTGCCATAAGAATACAGCAGTTCACCCATGTGAGTAGCATACGATCCATCATCCTTCTGAGGAGCGTATGTTACCGTAAAACGGGTCTTCTTTACGTGGATAGGCTTATCCTGGCGTAATCTGGAGCATTGCACAGGTTCACGTAAAATGGGGAGAGTCCTCAAATGGCCTCCAGCCTCACGCGTAATCTGAAGAGTGGGCAACTTCTTCTCTTGATGGCGTACAAGCCCAGAGGTTGGGAGACTCGCCACTTGATTTCCCTTGATGTGATCACAGGGACCATCTGCCTCATGGTAGATGGGAGATGTATTTTTATGCGCAGGACGCGTTTGAAGTTTCTGAATTGGCGCTGAGGTCTTGTCAAAAATTTTGTCTGCCACGTCACAGGCGGGAGACGAATTTTTACGCATAGGGCACATTCTAGACTTCTGGATCGGCACTGAGGCATTGCCAGAAGTTTTATCTTCCATGTCACGGACGGGAGACGAGATTTTACATGCAGTGCGCGTTCTAGACTTCTGGATTGGCACTAAGGCATTGCCAAAAGTTTTGTCTTCCACGTCACGGACGAAAGACGAGATTTTACGCGCACGGCGCGTTCTAGACTTCTAGATTGGCACTAAGGCATTGCCAGAAGTTTTGTCTGCCATGTCACGGACGGGAGACATAGTTTTACGCGCATAGCACGTAGACTGTGTTATCACAACCTTGTTGATCAGAGGAGGAGAGCCAGCAGGAAGGGTAGAGGACGTCTTGGGCATCCAAACTTTACGCAGCTTCCTGTTGTCCTGGACAGAGGGGGAATGAGAGCTACCCCCTGCACGAAGCATGTCTTCCTAAGCAGATTGGTCGAATTGGACGACCAAGGTCTTCTTCGTTGATCCGACGGATACCACATCGGGTTGAGCAATTGCCTTCTCGTCAGATGAGAAAGTAGTCCCCAGCAGAGTCACCATCTTGTGTTTGATGTTAAACAAAAGAATGAAACTAGGTTTATACGAAACCCTTTTTTTGTTTACATACAAGAAAAAAAGAGTACAATTAATCCTATACGAGGATGTTAAGTACAATAACAATGATTCTGGGAAAAAAATGCTATAGGAGTCTGATCTGCGATCGATCACTTTGTCCTTTGGACCACACGATGAGGAAGAAGTGCTGTAGAAGAAGAATAAGCTTCAAAAAACTACAGGAGGGATTGAATTCTCGTTGCCAAAGTTGTCAATCAACGCTCTCTGTCTGTGCTCTCTCTCTCTATAATTTCTTGATCTCTGATCTTTGTTCTCTTCTCGATCTTTTTGACCTCCTTTTTGATCCTTTTTCCTCCCTGCCTTTTTCCTCTGTGACCAGAGGTCTCTATTTATAGAGATCAGTCACAGTAGCTGTCCAGTCGGCGTAGAAGCCAAACTGTGGAGAGAGTTGCACCTTTTACGTGATGGTTATAATAACTGCTACCCACGTTCGAATAATCCTCTGAATATGCGTATGACACGTGTCCCATTATGAGGTAACACGTATAACTGACTCTCGAAGATCACGACATGCAAGCCACGTAGGTAACTGACCCTCGCGTAGAGATGGTAGGCGTAAAAGCCAAATAGCTATCTTGTTGGCGTAAAAGCCAATTAGCTGTCTTATTAGCGTAAAAGCCAAATAACTGTCTTGTTGGCATAAAAGCCAAATAGCTGTATAATAGGTAACCAGCGTAAAGATAGCCAATTATCCTTCCTGACTGAGGTTTTGAGCGTATTCAGGGCCAAATAGCCTTATCACGTACCTTTGCAAATATAGCCTGTATTGACGTATTTCGAGGAGATAGCATATGGCGTGCTCCTATAGTTGAAAATAGCCTGGTTGGCGTATTTTGAGGAGATAGCATACGGCGTGCTCCTATAGTTGAAAATAGCCTGGTTAGCGTAAAATGCCAGGATAGTGATGTAAGCATATTAGCCCTAGTTTTAGCTCTCCCAGTCATAACAAAATTATAAAGGATAGAACCAAATCTCGTGCATTTAATGCAGAGATATGCCACAATCTCATGCATTAAATGCCGAGATATGCCTCGAGCTCTATACGAGAAACAGCTTTTGATGTGGCGTCTGATTTTGTCTCATCTTGAGCGTAAAGGTTCATCTCTGCCTGTGTAGAATAGGCAGCGTATTCCTTGAATGCGTAAAAATGACTTGTATCAAGGATATGTCACTAAACGACAGTCTGGGTCTCTGTGCAAAAATCATCATCACAGTCGTTCTCTCGATCGTCATGCAGTACTTTTGTCAGGAGTTAGGTTCACTATTCTGTCTGACAGGTTCATTCGAGGAATACGAAGAGTTCCTCGTATGAATTTACGTTGTATTAAAAACAAACTTATTTTATACTGTAGGGAGGTGTAGCCACTTTTTATGCCAAAAATGGCCTTGAAAGTACTGCTTTACACGGGCAGCTCTGAAGCTCTTCTTTACACGAGCAATTCTGAAGTGCTGCTTTACGCGGACTTCATGCATGTTGGAGATTTTGACTGTATAATACGCGTACAATTTCCCAGCGTATTTCATGCTTCTACAAGACCCCCTTCAAAGTTTTAAAATTCTTCGTAATTTGAAATACTTTGAATGAAGCATGAAACGGTCAAATTTGACTCGTTCTTTGAGGCTGAATTTTTGGCAATATTTAAGAAGTTGTTGGGATTTGGTATGTTCTCTTCTGCCTATATAAAGGCAAGCGAATGAACCTGTTTTTCCATAATCCCTTCACTGCACAGATGGCCGCTGAGATTCATTGGGCTGATCTGAGAAAGAAGAAGATTATGCTCTTCCAGCATGTAAGGAACCGTAAAAGGAGGCATCTTCGAGCAAATGTCATCTGCAACGATGGATCATGGAAAAATATCATAGCTTCCTTTGCTCGGGATAATCAGCAATTTCATATGGCGATTCGTCAAGGAGAGAGGAAGGGTCTCATTAGACCACACAGCTTGCTAGCTGTATTTTCTCCTATCATGAAGCTGGACTCTGGTGGGCAGCTTGGCCGTGTTTTCCAGTATTGTGCTGGGTCACAAATCTGGGCATGGCCGTCGATGGCGTATGGAAGGGGGCTTGAATAATTCAAACAAGCCCAGTTTTGTATCCTCCCGCCATTGACCATCTTCTTGTTCATCGGCCGAAGAAGCCGAAGAAGTACCGTAGAAGAAGAAAAAGATCTCCATCAAATAAGAATCTGGCGCAATAGATTCACATCGATATCTTGAATATTAATAAAAAATCCTTTGTAAAAGGATTTCCATCATATGTAATCATGATCTTGAATATTAATGAAAGATCCTTTGTAAAATAGATTTCCATCATATGTAATCATGATTAATAAACTTGTCTTCTTTTACGCATCATTGATTTGCCATATTTGCTGTGAGGAAGTCTGATAATACACAGCTTCAACATGCTTGAGTAATCTTTACGCTGATTCAGATAAATATGCTTCCTAGTCACGTTCCGACTTTTACGCATAGAGGAATATGCGTAAAAAGCTCTTCAGCATTAAATTGTCTTGAAAATCCAATTGTTATGCTGTCTTTGGACGAGGATTCAAATAGAATTCTGAACTGTCTAATACGAAGAGTTTCTGTTCAGAACACCATCTTCAAGAATGGCTTCCCGAGAGTTTCCCGAAACAGGACAGGAAATGTCCGTCGAACAGGCCATACTTGAACCTAGATGTGAAGGATTCTGGCTAGACTTCGAATAAACTTCCAATAGCCCAAGAAGAAGAGTCATCTTCCATGCTGACATCTGTGTGTTTCATGCAGTTACAATATTTTGTAACCAAAAAGGAGCATTTTCTGCGTAACCCTTGTAATTGGCTTTCTCGAGTATAAGACCCAAATTGTCAAGATATATGCGTATCCTGTCCTGTGTTATTTTAAGATATGTAGAAAGTCATAGATCCGTAGCATCTGTAGCTTCTGAGCGTAAAAGCTTCTTAGCGTAAAGATCATAGATCTGTAGCTTCTGAGCGTAAAACCGTAGATTTGTAGCTTCTGAGCGTAAAAGCTTTTGAGCGTAAAAACTATGGATCTGTTACGCAGTATGACTGTCCGCCTTCCTTTTCAAATGATAGGCTGACGTGGTCCCAAATCATAACCGACTATTAAAAATCGGATTTAGTTAGGGATTCGAAGAGTTATCTGAGCTCTATAAATAGCGCTAGGTTGTGAGAGAAAAACCCTTCATCTGTTTCTGAAAAAACCTTTCGTCTCTTTGAGAACTCATCGTCTTCGCCTCTTTTCTGAGAACTCTGAGTTTTTCCATGGCACCAAAACAGGCCTCCATCTCTAAGGGAAAGAAAGTCGCCTCTTCATCTCGCTCCACTGCTTAAGCACGAGCGACCCCTACTAGGCCAAGCGAACCTCGTTCTGAACGAAGTGCTCTGCCGTCTAGCTGCACTCCGGGCATCACAGGTAAAGACTTCGAGAGAAATAGAGAACCCTCCGCACATGTCGTGCATGCGCAACAATACGCCCACATTCCTAATATGTCAGCGTAAAAACTCCAAATTTTTGCAGTCTGGCGTAAAAACTCAGACTGTCAAATTTTGGTGTATACTGCAAACTTTGAGTTTACGCGCTGGATTTAAATTCCAGCGTAAAAACTCAAATTTTGGCAGTCTGGCGTAAAAGCTTAGAATGTTAGATTTTGGCGTATACTGCCAACTTTGAGTTTTACGCACTGAAAGTAAATTCTAGCGTAAAGATTAAATTTTTGCAGTCTGACGTAAAAGCACAGACTGTCAAATTTTGACGTATACTGCAAAGAGTGTAGCGTCTAGCGTAAAACTGACTTATTTTCTTGCTTTTTGTAGTGGACCTACAGATCCTCCCTGGCTGAAGTGATGGGCTCTGCTGCTGGAATGCTGAATTCCAACTATCTGGAGGACTTGTCTCATGTGACATTCCCCATCTCTGGAAACGAGTATCCTGAAGAAAGGAAAACTCTGATCTTGGTCCAAGGAGAACGAATGTTGCTGAGTATGATCAGTGGGGAACCCCTGACATACATAGATGGGACTGAGTACAAGAAACCAGCTTTCTTATTCGGGGATGTGATTGATAAGCAATCCCAGACGAAGCCCAAGACGAAAGATTGAGTATTTTCTGTTGAGGGCATGATCATGTATCTGCCAAAGATGCCCAAAGATTACCCTATCTCTGCATTCTTCCTTGCCACACATCCCAGGAAGATGGTATGGACTCTGACTCCTGATCTTCACGGGCAGCCAGGGAAGATCTTTTATAAGAAAGGATTTGGCCGAGGATCCTTTGCAAGCAGTCCCTCAGGTCAGCGTCCCGAGTGAAGACACTTCGCTGATCCAGCCGCTTCAAATAGCGACTTTCTGTAATGACTTTATGGGGAAGGGAGGAGTATACCCCAAGGTTAACCCTCGCACCAGTGGGTGGCTTAGCCCCTAGAATCTTCGATGGGCCAGTTTAACTGCCTGGGCCCTGAAGCACTTTCAGACGGAGCTGGAAAGTATTGGCTTATTTGCGGCTGTGAGTGCCACTAGTGTTAGGCTGCCTCTCAACCCCAATTTGTTCTTAGCTTTGATAGAGCGGTATAACTCGCTCACTGGGACTTTCGCTACTCCGCTAGGAGAGTTGGGTCTGGCACTTCATGGTCTGCGAAACCAGAGATTCTGGGTTCGATCCCCAGCAGTGTCTCCATCTTGTGTTTGATGATAAACAAAAGAATGAAACTAGGTTTATACGAAATCCTTTCTTTTTTTACAAACAAGAAAAAAAGAGTACAATTAATCCAATACGAGGATATTAAGTACAATAAAAATGATTCTGGGAAAAAATTGCTATAGGAGTCTGATCTGCGGTCGATCACTTTGTCCCTTAGACCACACGATGAGGAAGAAGTGCTGTAGAAGAAGAAGAAGCTTCAAAAATTGTAGGAGGGATTGAATTCTCGTTGCCAAAGTCGTCAATCAACGCTCTCTGTCTGTGTTCTCTCTCTCTATAATCTCTTGATCTCTGATCTTAGTTCTCTCCTCGATCTTTTTGACCTCCTTTTCGATCCTCTTTTCCTCTGTGACTAGAGGTCTCTATTTATAGAGATCAGTCACAGTAACTGTCCAGTCGGCGTAGAAGCCAAACTGTGGAGAGAGTTGCACCTTTTACGCGACGATTATAATAACTTTTACCCACGTTCGAATGATCCTCTGAATATGCGTATGACACGTGTCCTATTATGAGGTAACGCGTATAACTGCCTCTCGAAGATTACGGCATACAAGCCACGTAGGTAACTGCCCCTCGCGTAGAGATGGTTGGCGTAAAAGCCAAATAGCTGTCTTGTTGGCGTAAAAGCCAAATAGCTGTATAATAGGTAACCAGCATAAAGATAGCTAATTATCCTTCCTGACTGAGGTCTTGAGCATATTCAGGGCCAAATAGCCTTATCACGTACCTTTGCAAATATAGCCTGAGTTGGCGTATTTTGAGGAGATAGCATACGGCGTGCTCCTATAGTTAAAAATAGCCTGGTTGGTGTAAAATTCCAGGATGGTGATGTAAGCGTATTAGCCCTAGTTTTAGCTCTCCCAGTCATGACAAAATTATAAAGGATAGAACCAAATCTCGTGCATTTAATGCAGAGATATGCCTCAATATCATGCATTAAATACCGAGATATGCCTCGAGCTCTGTACGAGAAACAGCTTTTGACGTGACGTCTGATTCCGTCTCATCTTGAGCGTAAAGGTTCATCTCTGCCTGTGTAGAATAGGCAGCATATTCCTTGAATGCGTAAAAATGACTTGTATCAAGGATATGTCACTAAACGACAGTCTAGGTCTCTGTGTAAAAATCATCATCACAGCCGTCCTCTCGATCATCATGCAGTACTTTTGTCAGGAGTTAGGTTCACTGTTCTGTCTGACAGGTTCATTCGAGGAATACAAAGTGTTCCTCGTATGACTTTACGTTGCATTAAAGACAAACGTATTTTATGCTGTAGGGAGGTGTAGCCACCTTTTATGCCAAAAACGGCCTTAAAAGCGCTGCTTTATGCAGACAGCTCCGAACCTCTTTTTTACGCTAAATATCTCTGAAGCTCTGTTCTACGCGAGCAATTCTGAAGTGCTGCTTTACGCGAACTTCATGCATGTTGGGGATTTTGACTGTATAATACGCATACAATTCCCCAGCGTATTTTATGCTTCTACAGATATCATCAAAGAAGGACAAATTTTATTCAAATTAAGGGAAATATTCTAATAGAGAAGGATAGAAAAACTGATATTGAAAGTGTTCTCTAGATGTGATTGATTATATACTCATCCTAAATCCTATTTCCTACAGCAGGATCGTAGCAGTACTCTAGGTGAGCACTACTATGATATCGCTCTAATTGCGACTCTAGGACAGAAAGGAAGGACCTGCACTACTAGAATAAGCGGGATTAGCGACGTATTTTAGCGACTCCTAGTAAAAACGTCGCTAATTTAGCGACTCGGTAAAACTCGTCGCTAGGCGTCGCTAAATGGCGACATTTAGCGACGTTTAGCGACTTTTATTAAGATTTTAAAAGAATAGTCGCTATAAGTTTAATTAAGGTCGCTAAACGTCGCTAATATATCTGTATTAGCGACGTTTAGCGTCGTAAGTAGCGACGTATCTATCAAAAATATTTAGCGACGTCTTTGGCGTCGCTAATTTTTATTTTAGCGATGTTTTTATTTGACGTCGCTAAACGTCGCTAAATTTTGGTTAATTAGGGCTCAGTTTTCTTTTCTCCATCTGTCGAAAATTTCAAAATCGTTTCGATTTACCCCGCCCCCCCTCTGGCGACCGGGTCTCCACGGCTGCGCCCCCCTCTCCGGCGACCGGGTCTCCATGGCTGCGCCCTCCCTCTCCGGCGATCGGGTCTCCACGGCATCCCCCTCCTCCTCCTCGAGCTCTAGGTAATCTCTCTCTCTCTCATGTGACACTGACACAAGACACACTTGACAGACACGACACACGCACACAGACACACACGACACATACGACACACACATAGACGCAGACACACACACACGACACACGCACAGACGCAGACACACACACGACACACACACACGACACACACACAGACGCAGACACACACACACGACACACACACAGACGCAGACACACACACGACACACACACACGACACACACACACAGACGCAGACACACACACAGACGCAGATTAGGGTTAGGGTTAGGGGTAGGTTTAGGGTTAGGGTTAGGGTTTGGGTTAGTACATTCCATTATGTGATTTCATGTCTTTCATTGGCTACGTATCCTTTTTTAATTCAATTCCATTGCTAACATCTGTTAGTTCACATCTAAACCATCTAACCTCTTCTTCTTAGCCTCGGTTGAACCTACCACTTCCTGTGAATGCAGTCATGCATTTCTTATTTTAATTTTATTATATTATACTATTATTGTTCATTCATCCAAATTTTATGTTTCAGTTTCTGCATACATGTTTTAGATTATCAAACCTCATGGACTGATAAAGCTTTGGAGAAACGTTCACCGTGCTCTAAAGTCAGTAGACAATATATACTTTGAAGCAGCGTAGCCATTAATCAGAATAATGATGAATATGAGAAGTGATCAAATATTGTCGAATATGGTTGCTTTCCAAATGGGACCAAAGAAAATTAGCAACAACTGAATTTTATTAGAATATAGATCAAATCTAATCAAAAGAGCAAGTCCATCTTTCATTGATGCTAGACATAGTCACATATATAGTAAAAATTAGCAAGACATGCACGCGAAGAATAATGTACAAGCAACTGAGAGATAATTGAATACCTGATTAGTTAGCTTACATTAATAGCAAGGACACTCAATTTCTTCGAACCCGTCCTTAATAGGTTCTGCAACTTCTGTTGTTTCTCAACTCAGTAATACTAAAAATGTCTGTCTTAACACAAATGGGACCTTCAAGTACTTGTTAACTTCAGGCTCACTGTTTACCCGTCGCAAAACTGAGCTCATGCTCTACTAAAAATGTCTGTCTCAACATTGTAAAACTACAAGTTGGAATTAAATAACTAGACAGGTCTGTAACACTAAAAATGTCTGTCTCAACACAACACACATGGCTCATAATTCAATTTCAATTTCAATTTCAATTACAATCATATAATTTAATATTGGATCATATTTTCAAACTAGTTCAATAAATCGGTCATTTTATTTTGTGACACGTAGGATATAAATAAGATATTATGGTATCATTATTATACTGCAACAAACAACTAATTCTTTGTGAGTCATCTAATTCTTCCGTTCTGGTCCAATAGCTAATTCTTTGCTAATTATTTGTTTTCATCTATCTTACCAGATGGCACCCAAGAGAGCGACACCTCCTACTGTTAAGGAGGAAGTGATGCCTCCTACTGTTAAGGAGGAAGTGATGCCTCCGACTGTTAAGGAGGAAGAGATACCACCTGCGGGGAGTTCCAGTCACCCAGCACCTATCGCGGCTGTATCTCAGACGGGGAGTTCCAGTCACCCAGCACCCATAGCGGAGCTTGATAACATAAATGCTGTTTGTGCCCAGTATTTGAGGGACTGGTATCTGCCCCGTTTTGGAAATCCTCGATATTGATACTATAATGTTTCATATACTTATATATTATGCATTTTGTGTTACTGTGATACTCTGATACTTATATATTATGTATTTTGTGATGCTGTTTATGCCCATTTTGTGTGACTGTGATACTGTGATACTTTTATGACTGTGATACTTTTATTGTCTGTCTATAATATTTGTGTGTATTAATTGTATGACTGTGATACTCTGATACTTCATATTAAATATTGTTAATCCGGTGTTGAGTGTTCCACCGAAGGGGTCGGCGAACCCATAAAATTCAACGGAGGGTTGCTCCGGGTCTATTTTTAATTAGAAATTTCTAAATTGCAGGAATAATAGTTTGGAACAATTCAGTTTTTTTTTAATTTTTTTGAAAATTTAGCGACGTATTTAGCGACGTTTAGCGACGTTTAGCGACGTTTTTACAAGTCGCTAAACAAGTCGCTAATTAGCGACGTGCCAGAAGCCGTCGCTAACGACGTCGCTAAATATGTCGCTATACGTCGCAAATTGCTGACATGGCAGTACTGCCAGGTCATTAAAGACGTCGCTGTTATGTCGCTATATAAGTCGCTAATGAGCGACGTTTAGCGACTTTAATAAATGTCGCTATTTAGTGACGCCGCGTCGCTACACGTCGCTACATTTAGCGACTCAATAAAGTCGCTAAAAAACGTCGGCATAGCGACGTTTAGCGACATTTTTTCGTTCAGCGACTTGGTATCTTCCGACTGCTTTACAACGTCGCTAATTACGTCGCTAAATGTTTTTAGCGACTTTTTTTGTCATTTGGCGACATTTTTGGGCGTCGCTAATTTGACTTTTTTTGGTAGTGCTGTATGGGCCACCACTAAGTCCTCCTGTTCTAAATGAGTATCCTCTAATGGAACACCGTCCTGCGGTCTGTAGTATGTAGGACAATGGTCTATGAGACAATCATTTAAAAATTATATCCAGTCAGGATTGGATCAAAGTACATATCTTCGAAAGAAGTTTCATATACATAATCGAGCATATATAACAGATAATAGAAAAGAATACAAGATAACTAAACAACAGAATAAAATAAACTAGAGTGAACAGGTAATGTACTGGAAAGAAGGACATACAATAAAATATCTGCAATATAATAGAAATAACTAAAATCTAGCTAATGTGCCATGGAATACAAGTTCATTATGTGATCGGTTAAGGTTGGACACGAATTTACTATGGTAACTCGATTACACGTGTGGTATGTAATCGACATGTACACGAATACACTGGGCATGATCAGATAATCAACTCCTATTCTCCATCCCTAACCAATACCAATGGATCCAATCACGGCATGTTACGAACACAAATATGGGCACAATGAACATGAGAAGTGTATGTATACGAATATAAGCACACTGAACATGAGCAGTGTGTGAACACAAAATATACTAAATCAATATCTGATACACAAGATAAAATATATGTGAATGAGTACCCGCTGAACATGGTAAGGAATAATATCTCCTGACAGGATCCATGTAGTACCAGTCCGTGAAACCACTGTGTTAGAATCAAGTATACAGTTCTAGAATATGAGATATATACACTATTATGAAATAAAACTAACAGAGAAATGTACTCGCCTGAGGTCCTGAGCAAGGTATGTCTCTCGATGTCCAAGCTGGTGTCACACAAACCTATATATGATATATTGTATCAATACAAGATTTTGGAATAAAAATAAGTTAAACTGGTTCAATTCTAGGTCATAAAGCTATTTCTAAGTCAAAACAGTCAAACTAGGTCAAACTTTGTCAAACTAGCTATTTCTAGGTTGTATGAGTCCATCTCTAGGATATTGGGTCCATATACTATGTAACTAGGCTATACTAGCTATGTTAGGATACTAGGATACCAACAAAATACTATATCATAAGATACACAAGTTATTAGATATGAAAATACGATAATATATATATATATATATATATATATATATATATACAAGAAAAAATATATAGTACTCCTAGCCAAACTAATGCTACAGGGATACCTTGGCTTTGAACCAAATGCGGTATCACACCGCCTACACACCCATCTTGATATACAAACTCAATACCTTGAGTATAAACCAATACCTTAATATTACCTTGGTATCACAAGTTAATACAATATCTAACATTAGCTAACTAACCAACATACCTCACTATACACTAATATGCACTTAAACTTATAACAATACTATACCAACTAACATAACTAACATATCCATCGGATATTCAATACCCATACCCAAGATACCTTAACTCTCATTACCTTAGCGTAACTCAAGGTAAACTAGAAATAATACTAACTAATGCTAACTAGTGCTTATATATATATATATATATATATATATATATGTATATATATATATATATATGTATATATATATATATATATATATATATATACACTTAACTCACTAACAATATATACATAACTAACTATCAATATAAACTAACTTAGCTTATTAACTAGCTTAATATGTACACATCTAATACACACATACACTCACTCATATATATATATATATATATATATATATATATATATATATATATATATATATATATATATATATATATATATTACCACATACCCACACTAATGATGCACATGTACTCTCCTATTCGTCCATGACCACCAACACATCAAAAGAAAATATAGAACATGCATATAACTATATATATACATATATATCATATAAAAATTGTAATTATAATACTCTAATATCTATAACCAAAGTAAATTGAATTGAAATGCAAGAAAACAAACACGTGGAGTGCACTGCACCCGTATCACACTCAATCTATGATACGCTTGTGATACGGCTCTACCACACCACCAAACGTAACCCGAACGACACGAGAAAGTCTAAAATTATAATTAGAAGCAACACGAAGTGTTAGTTATTCGTCTACATGCCCGTGTCAAAATATGACATGCTCAAACCTTCCGTGTTGGAAGAAAACTCCCAAATCAACCCGTATCGCCAAATTGGCAGGATACGGCCTACACGTATCCAATTATGGACATGAAATTAGTCACACACAATCAAACACATATCAATTTGGTCTAATTAACCTATTGATAAACACAAGATGTGTCATTCTCGGAATTCTCTAAAAATTGACTCAAAATACTACATAACTTTCTCCATAGGCCTCCAATAAACCTAATTCCAATTCCTATGGATAGCCTTAGTATATGGAAGAGTTCATAATGATTAAATTATAGATTTAAAGTCTAATTATAGAGGGAAAACTGAATTATACCTATTGGGAGATGGATTCCAAATGAAATCTCCAAATTGAGTGTCAAAAGCCTTCAACTTGTAGATCATTGCTTCCTCCTTATTCTAATAGCTTCCAATGATGAATAGGAAAGAAATTAGGAAAAAATTTGGGTAGGATTTGGTGTAGGAATGAAGAAATTTGGAAGAAAAAATTTTTAGATCTTGATTTGGAATAAAAAATGAAGAGAGAGAGTCTCTCTCCACTCCTAATATTGTCGGCCTCTACCCTCTTCTCCAAGCTACTATGAAATATCCACAATATTTCTTGGGGCTTGTCATGAAGGAATTAATTAAGGAGAAAAGGTGCTAGTCTAATTGGTTTAACTAATTAATTCATCCTTCTAATGAATGGGCTTACTATTGGACTCAATTCTAACTAGAATTAAATATTGGTCCATGGATCTAATATAAACAAGTTAGGTCCACTAACACAAGTATAAAATAAAATATAACATCTAATAATAAATAAATAATAAAATAAATAAATATTCAATATGCATAATATTTAATTAATTATGAAATGACCAAAATATCCTTTCCTAAAAAATATGGTAATGACATAGCTCGTCTTCCTGATAAGCTATTTCATCAACGTCAAAGGTATTTTTAGCTTTAGTCTTACATACTGCCCACCAATCTGACCTCGCTGTCCCCCATCTAGGATAAGTTGTGAAGTACACGAGCTGATCCAGACTTGATAGGAAAAATGGTTCGTAGCCTTGATATCTACGCTTGTAGTTTATATCCACAAGACCATGCTTGTCAATTTTTTAACCTTGATCTTGAATCGGATCGAACCATTCACACTTGAATATCACTATCTTAGCAGGTTCTATGCCATAATTATATGTCAACTCGACAATCTCTCGTAAGATGCTAAAAAAATTATTGCCTGGATAGATGTCTTTATAGTTCGAAGATTTGATACACAAACAACTATTTTTCGTGGAATTAAGATCCAGAAAGTAATCTCTGATCGGAGCATTTTTTGACTTGAACCTAAACTTATTCACACAAAAACTTGGCCATATTTTGATGACAGTAATTGGTCCCTTGGCTAGAGTTCTAATAGATTCAGTCTCAGGTGTTATTAGATGATCGACCTAAATACCAAAGTAGCGATAGTAAATTATTTATTGTGCAAGTGCATACAAAAAAATTAATTATCGAGCTCCTTACATATGTGCTTAACCAAGAAGGAAAATGATGTCTCATTTCTTGTTCTTCTTCTTCGTCTATTATGTAGGGTCTAACCGACCTCAGCTCATCATTATATGTGCTGAAAAACAATAAAGCAACCACTGATTAGTAGTATAATTTTAGCTTATACTGTTACATTGAGATAACATAATCGTGGACATATTAATTACTTACCCCTCTAGCTTCTCCACTTCATCCTCATCGCAATTGAGTAATATATACAACTGAACAACCCTTAGCTCGTCATCATTCAAATACTTTTTCTTTATTTTCACCGAAGGCTTTCCAGACACATTGAATACTTTCAGTATTGTATTATTAGATTCCTGATATCCGTCATCGTTTCTCAGAGCTCTCATTCTATTAGTAGCAATATGAGATTTGAAATACGTCGAGCAAAAGTTTATAATCTCCTCGAGAACATAATCTTCACAAATAAAGCCCTCAACCCATGCCTTTTTTTACCTTTCTCTTTAGATGATTCAGATGCTGATCGAACAGGTACATCCACTGATAACCAATAGGACCACAACCATGTGTCTCATAGGAAAGATAAATTGGTAAATGCTCCATGGAGTCGAAGAATTCAGGAGAAAATGCCTTCTCGATCTTATACAGTGTTACCGCAATGTCCATCTCTTGCTTTTCTAGACGATCGATGAGCAACTTACTAGATCAAAGATCTCTGAAGAATATGCTGAGCTCTGTCAATGGATCCTATGTTATGCCCCGATCTCGCAGGGGTCCGTTCGTCCTTGCTTGGGTCCTTACGGGACCGATCATCCTCGAGTGGGCGTGATATCATGCAAGCCTAAGCTGCACTTGCACAAGGCCAAAGCTTTAAACAAGGGCAAGTAAGCTATTCAAGACAGGAGCAGCGACACAATATTGTATAAAAGTAAAGAACACAATGGCATATAAAAATAAGCTCTTTATTGATAATCAAGATATGTTACAAGCGGCGCTTGACCGAGATTACAGTTCTCTCAAGCTCTCTTTCTCTCGATTACAATGACATCGTTCCATACAATACATCCCTTTATATAAAAGCAACTCAAAGCAATATCGATACGGCTCAAGGCATCGTCTATAGATTTCTGGTTCCTTGGGATGAGGCACGGCTATTGCTTCCTCGGACGATCCAGCACCTGAGAACAAGCAAATTGTTGGTGTATCAGCACTTTGGAGAAAGTACTGGTGAGCATAAAATCAACAGAAGCAACACTCCCTGAGACCCACACTAAGTAAGCATATGGCAAAATATTTTATTACTAGTGATCTTTCTACTTTTACCTAGATTCATTTCATGCAGCACCGGATTATATTCAATTTATATCTTTTTGAAAATATGTCTTTAAAATCTGTTTGCAAATTCAAATATTTAAGCAAGCTATAGGGACAATGTTCTATTGTGCAGTGCGCATCATGTATTGTGAGCCATATTTAATCTCGTAGGAACAAAGGTTCTCTAGTGGACTGTTCATCTCATATCAAGACAAGTGTTTCAATTGGACTATTCAATTCAATAGGGGCAACAACATATACAAGTAAAGCAAATTTATATCTCATTAAGCATTTATGACTAGGAACATAAGGAAATACAAGTGATCAATTATTCAGTAATCTTTACCCATGGACGAACGGTTATCCCTGCAGCAAACATACAAGTTAGCAACATATGCATATATTAAACAAGGTTCTCCTTCCCTGTCCGTCTCTGCATCAAACAGTTAGGTATGCAAGAAGGCTAGCCTAGTATGCGCCTTAACTACATGATGGTCCCCTCCACGGGATTAGCAGTTGAGATGTACACGCCCATCTTGCTAATAGACTTATATATCATACCCTCCCATAAGTAAGGACTACAAGCCTCAGGGTATTCTAGATCTCTCCTAGGCTGAACGATCCCAGTGCCCCAGAAAACGCTCGAGAGATAAACTTTGTGCACAAGTTGTCCTGACCAAATGCATGAATGCAAATTCCTATTAGATAAATAAGCTATCATGCAACTGATGAACGATGAACGAGCAAGCAAGCATATCAATCAAGCAATAGAGCCGGAGCTCTCAATACTCTTGCCTAATAGCCACACCCTCCCGTAAATAAGGACTTCAAGCCTTAGGGCAGACTATTAGTCTAGATGCACAAGTTCAAGATATTCTTACAGTTCTTATCTCTTTCTATGCGATCAATAAAACTTGTTCAAGCAATCTAATTATGTTAACAAGTAACGAGCAAGAATAGTGCTATAAGTCTAACATGCAACTCTATCTCTTTTAGTACGATAGGGAACAAGAAAGCATTCTATTATTTAATCAAGCATAGCAGTCGTCCTTCTATCTCTTTAGACAAGCATTTAGTTATTTCTAGTTTAGCATGCGATACAAGGATAAGTATAAGCAATCTTTTACTCTTTTTTATTAGCATGGCAGTGGTTCATTTGTTAGCGGTGACCGTATGACTAACATGCAATATTTTTATCTTTTTTTTAGCATAGCAATGGTTCTATCTTTCTTAGACAAGCATTCAAGTTCTCTAGTTAGGCAAGCAGATTCGTTTTAATGACAAGAAATACGAGTTCTCTTATCAAGTATGAAGAGTCAGGTTCTATCATTCTTCTTATAAAACTATCTTCCTAGACCCAGTAGTAGAAAACTTATATTCATTATTAAGGCGTGCAAGAATCAGAGAAAGCAGTTCTGCTTACTCACTTAGATCAATCGTCTTGTGTTTCGATCGGAAACTCTCCAAGAAGACTTCCACTCGAAAGCAAAGCGATATCACTTGTACATACTGCATACGCAGAGCGGGGCACTACATCTCAAACGACATGCGGTAAGAATTCCAAAATATAATCAGAATTAATCTCTCAAAAAATACATGACAATCGTGGCTCTTCATACTTGCCAGTTTGTGCTTCTTGAGGTCGATGCATCTTTTCAAGTTCAACACGTACCCGTTTGGAAATTTTAGACCCTGAATCCACATACAAAGTCTCTATTTATCCTCCTTCTCCAGTAAAGTTTGGAAATTTTAGACCCTGAATCCACCCGCATCTTCTCCGAGAAGGCTGCTTTAACTTTCCATTCCCCTCCTCTATCAAATGCAACACAAGACGTAAATATTTCTTCTAAGTCCAACCTGGCCTTCGGATTGTCTTTTGTCTTTCCCTTTACCTCTATTACAGTATTAATTATATGATCAAACACATTCTTCTCGATATGTATGACATCAAGGTCATGTCTGATCAGATGGGTCCTCCAATATGGTATATCCCAGAATATACTCCTCTTCATCCAGTTATGGGTGCGATCAAATCTGTCACACTTGTACCCCTTAGCAGGCTCTTCGATAGCACTTGGTAAATATTTTACCTATTCCCATATCGATTATTCGGGCCACCTTGGCAGTGGATTGGCCTTCTCCACAACTCCCGCACGAAAAGCATTCATGTTCCTCCGGTACGGATGATCCTTCGATGATAATCGAAGAAGCACGATTTGCTTTTGTGTTTAAAATGGAAAGACTTAGTGCAGTCCATGCAATACGGACATGAGAGACGACCATAAGTGTTCCATCCCGATAATATTCCATAGCCAAAAAGTCGTTGATGGTCCACATAAGTACTGCCCTTATCTAAAAATTTTGCTATCTAGAAGCATCGTACGTGTTGACACCTACTTCCCATATCTGATTCAACTCATCTATCAAAGGCTATAAATACATATCGATGTTCCTCTTCGGATTGTTCGGACCCGGGATAATAACGGTTAGGAACATATATGGATTCTTCATGCACATCCAAGGTGGTTGATTGTACAAGTGATGATCAAAGGTCAATACGAAAACTGGGAGCCCGAAAGTCCGAATGAGATAAAACCGTCAGAGGAGAGCCCCAATCTAACTTTACGTGGATCCGAAGCAAAATCTGGATACTCTCGATCAAAGTGCTTCCATGCTTCTCCATCGGATGGATGATCCAATACTCCTTCGATCTGTTCCCTCCTGTGCAAACTCATGTTTTCTGCAGTCCCCTTTACCATAAATAATCTCTCCAACCGCGGTGTCAAAGGCAAGTAGTGTATCAAATCAGTAGGCTTTCTTGCACCGATAGACTTTTCTCTACCAGTCGTCTTATAGCAATCAACACCACAAAATCTGTACGCATCTTGATCCTTGTCGTCTTTGTATTACAACATAAACCCGTTGTGACATGCATCAATTTTCTTTTATCCCATCCAGAGCGATCTTACCATCCTCTTGGATCGGTAGAAGTCTTTTGGCAACTTAGCACTCTCTAGCAAAATCTCTATAATCAAATCCATTATTCCGTTGTAGCATTCTTGCGACATGTTAAAATTGAACTTGATACTCAACAATCTTGTAACCACCTCCAACGATGAATGGTCCTCACAACCAAGATATAATGGAGTTCTTGCATTCTCTAGCAACTCCATAAACTTTGTAGCATCGGCATTTGGTGCCTCCTCAACTGCATCATGAATACCCGGATCGAAACTAGGCCCCGCCGCATCAAAAACCATATTCACCCACCAGTCTTCGTAAGCAGCGTGGTCGTGGACATCCATATACGGCTCCATATAAGGCTCCGAATCCGATGCTAAAGACACAAGTTCTCCATGCACGGTCCACTGATAGTAATTTGGCGTAAAACCCTTTGAGTATAAATGATATATAACTTCCACTTCTGGATGATATTTTAAGTTGCGATATCTCACACACGGACACTTAATTTTGGTACCATTCATGTACTGATATAATGCCTTGGCAAACTTCAGAAACTGTTGTACACTCTCTTTGAATTTATCCCGCATGCCACACATGTCATAAGGATGACAATTATACATCTACGAATGATGACGTAGTTAGTAATTCATATCCATTTCTAGATACTTCTGTAAAGATTAATAGACATCATTCAAGTATATACTTATGTAAATATTTGGTAGTGTATATCCAAATGATACTCACTCCAGATATGCAAAGATGAATAGACATCGTTCAATAAAATAGTTTAAATCATAGTACATGTCATAAGTCTAAATAGATTTTATATTAATATTTGCAATCCTCTTCTGAAAATTCAACTTCTTCGTTTAAATACAGTACATGCACTGATACTCCTAGTCCTATCATCGATACTCAGGAACACCCAATTATGTTATACACCTACTCGTCTACACACACATAAGAATACTCAAGAATACAGTACATGTATTGATACACCTAGTCCTAGCACTGATACTTCTTCGTTCAACTCTGTATCCTAGATAGTCATATTATAGTGTATCAGTGAGTGTCAACTCTGTATCCTAGATATCCATACTTAATATTTGTTTAGGCCATGACTTTCTAATTGAAAAGTCAAGTCATGGATATCTAGTGTCAATTTTTTGGGTCCATGATACATAGTTGACGCTCACTAATACACTCTTGGATATCCACACTTGACATGTATGTGTGTGTCCATATCCGATAAAATGCTTACAACCTTATCCTCGATATTGTGTCCTAACCTTTCATATTCACATGTCCTACAATTTTACCGTACGTATCATGAGATGACAGGATACAAAGATGTATGAGTGTTCGTGTCTGTGTTAGGGTTAGTGTATGCGTATTAGTGTGTCCACGTGTTCGAGTTTGGGTTAGTATTATGTGTGTATGTGTGTGTGTGTGTGTTCGAGTTAGGATTAGGATTGGGTTAGTGTCCGCAGCACCGAGATATCCACACACACATACCCTCACTACATTGTGCATAAGTGTGTACTGCACAACACCCCACTTGATAACCAAGACTGCGTCTAATTAACTTATATAGGGTTAGGATCTGTGTCATATCTCAACTTTGGGTTAGGGTATGTGTCATGTCCTATGTCGTGTCAGTGAAGAGAGATAGGGTTAGGGTTTGGGTCTGTGTCATGTCCCGTATCCTGTTAGTGACATATCGTATCAGTGTATGGGTCTGTGTCCTATCCCGTGTAGTATCTATGTATGTGTATGTGTCATGTCTGCTATCAAGTATCATGTCTGTATCTGTGTGTGTGAGAGAGAGAGAGAGATATAGGGTTAGGGTTAGGGTTTACACCCTCTATGAATTTATCCCACACACTACATTAATGCATAAGTAAAATCTCCACATTTATTCCCCGATATATATATAGAAACCCTATTTAGGATGGTTACACATATCATTTATCAATTAAGTTAAATACACATGCAATAATATTTTACTACAAAAATGTGTGTTAATATGGTAAATTAATTAATTACATAGATATATATCATGTCGTGTCTGTGTCAGTATGTGTGTGTCGTATCTGTCTCAGTATGTGTGTTTGTGACTGTGTGTCATGTTTGTGTCAGTGTATGTGTATGTCGTGTCTGTGTCAAGGTTTGTCTATGATAGTGTGTGTGTCGTGTCTATGTCAGTATGTGTCGGTCATGTTAGTATTAGTGTCATATCATGTCTGTATCTGTAAGAGAGAGAAAGAGAGATAGGGTTAGGGTTTACCTAGAGGAGGAGGATAAGCCTGAGGTTGTCAGAGGGGAGGAGCCATGTCGAAAGAAAGGAGCCGTATGGGAGGGGGAGCTCAGGGGGTGGGGAGCCAGAGTAGGGGGCTGTGGGGCAGCCAGTGGGGGGATAGGAACAGGGGCAGGAGGAGGAAGCAGGTGGGGGGTACTTCGCTGGAAGGGAAAAAGAGGGGGTTTCAAAATTTTGGGAAGAGGATCAACATAATGGGTGAAAATGAAATCCTGAACCCTATATTAAAAAGTTTAGCGACGTCATCAATAGACGTCGCTAATCGTCGCTAATAAAAAAATTAGCGACGCCATCAATAGACACCGTTAAATGTTGCTAAACGAAAAGTTTGCGATGTTAGTGACGTCGTTAAAAATGTCGCTAGAAATTAAAAAAAGCAACGTCGGTAAATACGTTGCTAAACATCGCTAAATCAAGATACTTAGCGACGTTTAGCGAAGTTAACGAAGCTTACAGTGACTATTCTTTAAAAAATTAAAGTACAGTCGCTAAACGTCGCTATGTGTCACAAACAACGACGTATAGCGACGTTTATTTTTGGAGTCGCTCAAGTCTTTAATATTAGCAATATTTTATAATGATATCACTAAAAATATCGCTATTTCATCATATTTTGGTAGTAGACTATATCGAGGACATGACTCTAATCCTGGACATACCTTCATAGTTGGGACACATGATAGATATCACGTACCATGAGATACAAAGGCAGAAGAGCTGGACAAAAAACTCGCCTTTGCTGAGTGAAAGGATCAAAATGACTATTGTATTTCGAATGGGTCAAAACACAAGATCGTTCGAGAAGGACCCAAGAAAAGGACAAGATAAAGAGAGCTCAAAAATTACACCCACAATTGTAGCACCTTCGGCTAACAACTGCTCTATGTTGCCAAATATTTCGTTAGGCCATCGTCTAGGGGTCGTGGCTCTAATTTGCTGTCGGTTCTGTCTTGCTAGTTGGGCTTGTTGGGCTTGTTGGACTTGCTCATACTGTGTCACCCTCACTTTTTTACTCAAGGGTAGTTTGGTAATTGACATGGGTAATATTTATTTTAGGATTATTTATATTTAATATTGTGCATGCATGATTTATTTAATTATTGTATTATTATTGTTTGCTAGTTATAGATTTGTTTTAGACTTATGTAGTGGACCTAACCCATTTAATTAGAATGTATGAAACAACTTTTTAAATTGAGTTAGATTGAGCCAATGAATTTGGCCCATGGATTGGGAGGTTGGATTAATTAGAGAAACCATTAGACTAGAACCTTTTTTTCCTAATTAAATTCTTCATGTGAGGTCCAAGGGGTATTTGAGACATTTTATATTGCTTAGGAGAGGGGTACATGGCCGATCACCTATAGAGGAGAGAGAAATTATTTTATTTCACCAAATTCCCAAATTTTTAGATCTACAATTTTCCTCTTCCAATTCCCTCCATTCCCTCATCAATTCTCCACCATTTTTTTTACCAATTTCTTCCCAAATTCTTCATTGAGGCTTCTACATCAAGGATCTATAAGAAGGAAGCAACGAGCAAGGAAGAGGAGGCCAAGATCTACAAGAAAATCTATCTCCCAACAGGTATATTTCAGTTTGCCCCTTCTAATAGACTCTAGATCTGAGATTTAACCATGAAAAACCAACCCACATGCATAGGCCACCCATAAAAATTAGTTTTAGGTTCATCGGAGACCTACGGTGGAAGTTATGTCCAATTTGGTGTCAATTTTGGGAGAATTCTGAGATTGGAATATGTAGTGGTTGTTATTGGGTCTAATAGATCTAATTGATATTTGATTGCTTATTTATAATAAGTGTTGTATCCACAATTGGATATGTGTAGGCCGTATCTTGTCAATTTGATAAAACGGGTTAATTTTGGAGGTTTTCCTCCGACACGAGGTCTTGTGCATATCACATTGTGACACAAATACGTAAATACTCTAATTACTATTTGTATTATTCATAATTAGTGTATTAGACATTCTTGTGTCCTCCAGGATATGTTTGGTTGTGTGTTGGAGCCGTATCGCAAGCGTATCATAGAATTAGTGTGATACGAGTACGGTATACTCTACGTGTTTGATGTTTTGTCCTTTTTGCTATACTTACATGTGTATTTGTATATATATATATATATATGATATGTAAGTGATATATATGTAAATATTAGTGTATATGAGTTTGGGTATATGTGTGTGTCTATATGTATATATATTAGAGTATATTGTTATATATATATATATATGTATATATATATATATATATATATATATATAGTAGTGAGAGGAGTATATATATACATATATGTGTTTATTTTGTGTTTGTATGTGTGTGTGTGTGTGAGGGTGTGGCTGTGCAAGAGGGGCTTGCACAGCATGTGCATGGAGCATTGACTGAAGACATAGAAGTGCACAGCTGCATCATAGAGCTGAGCAGTATCCATTAGCAGTAGCAGTTTCAACATGAGGGAGGTAGCAGTGGCAGCTCGGGACATGAGCTAACTTAGGTGCATCAGCAGCCAGTGCACAGGGGACTCGAGTAGCATCAGTTTGCAGTTCAACTGCAGAGCACCAACAGAGGAGAGGAGCAACAACTCCTGCAGGGTAAGCTCGTGCAGTCTCACAGTTTCAGTCAGCAACTGTGCAGTTCCCGAGCACAATATCAGTACAAATTTTACTGTGCAGTATCCTACTACACAGTATCAGTTTCAGTCTTCCATTGTGCAGTACCAGTAGCATCAATGTATTTCAGAAATGTATATCAGCAGCTGGGGGGCAAGCACTGTGTATCAGTATCTACATAAAAGTATGTCACTGTGCCCGAGCACAGTATCTATGGATTTTTAGTTTTAGTTTAGTTGGGTATTTTGGTTTCAGTTAATTTTTGTGAGTAGTAACAATTAACAATTAGTTAGTGATTAAGATTTTAATAAGTAATTAGTTGATGTGTTAGTTGTTAATTATTAGTTAGTTATATACTTTTATGTAGATAGTTAGCTACATATATAAATATATATTATAGTATATGATATTGTATGATAGTTAGTCTCATATACTAATAGGTAGTATATTTTGATAGTAGTTATATTAGCTATACGTATCTATGTATGTTAGTGTTATAGTTAGTTCTATAATATATTGATAAATATATATTAGTGTTAGTTACAGTTAGTATATTAGTTTAGGGTTTTATATATCTATGGGTGTTAGTTATATGTTGGGTTACCTCGGGATACCAAGGTATTGGGTCGATACCCAAGGTATTGAATTTGGGTATCGTGATAGGTGTGATACACTTTGGTGCAAGGCCAAGGTATCATATTTTTTTTTAATATAGTATTATAATTAATGAATTGTATATATATCTAAAACACTATTTTTCTATAATTGAACTTGCGTATCTTAGTATACGGCTCTTTGAGTGCCTTGTTGTATGTTAGCTTAGCTAGTGTAGCATAGCTTCATAGTGTATCAACTTAGTGACTTGGTATTAGACTCTTACAGCCTAGCTTTCATTGGTTTGGCTTACAAATGGCGTATTGACCTCTCAACTTAACTGATTTTCACGGACTGGTACTATATGGATCTCGTCAGGAGATGTTATCCCCTACCATGTTCAGCGGGTACTCGTGCATATGTATCTCATCGTATATATTGGGTATTGATTACATTTCATGTTCATACACTGTTCGTATTCAGTATGCTTATTCGTGTACACCCACCGCTCGTGTTCGGTGGTTATGATATTTGTGTACACCCACTGCTCATTTTTAGTGGTTATATTTCGTGTCCGTAGCGTCTCGTGATTGGATCCATTAGTATTAGTTGGGGGTGGGAGAGTAGGAGTTGATTATGTGATCGAAGCCCCATTGTTACATCGTGTATATTCTGGTTACATACCTTACCTATAATCATCTTACCTGATCATGTTCACCCAACCCGATCACATAATAAACTTGTATTCTGAGGCACATTAGTTAGATTGCAGTTTACTTCATCATATTGTGATATTTATATTGTTGATCTGTATTCTCATATATTACCTGTATATCTATTGTTCATTCATTCATATATTTAGTGATCTCTTATTTTATTTCTATATCTATTTATATGCTCGATTATGCTATTGCAACTGCTTTTAGAGGTATGTACTTTGCTCCAATCCTGACTGGATATATTTTTTCCAGATGACTGGCTTATAGAGCAGTGTCCCATATTCTACGGGCCGCAGGACAGCGTACCTATAGAGGATACTCCTATAGACCAGGAGGACTTAGTGCAGAGCCCGAGGAGGTCTAGTTTATTTGTGTTGGATTGTATTAGACTATTCTTTTGGTGGATTCACAGTTTGTATTATTACTTCATATTGTGGATTGTATTCTTATTCTTTCCTTCGCTATTCCATTCGTGCATTATTCTTTCTTAGTTTGCTTTATGATTGAGATTAGATATACTTGTGAGATACCATATTGCTCCTTCATTTGGAGTTGAGATGATTGACAGGTACCATATTATATTGTTGAGATGTTAGATAGTTAAAAATGACCCAGACGGCGTTCTACCGTCGGTACTGCGGCGTAGGCAGGGCGTAACCGTGTACTCGTGCCCGATAATCCGAGTGCGATTCGTGATACGTTTTTAGTGGTGGCCCATGCAGGTCTTGATAGATATCGTAGTAGTGCTCGTCTAGAGTACTGCTACAAGCCTGCTCTAGGAAACATGATTTATGTTGAGAGTTTACTCAATCACAACTAGGAAAATTCCAAAAAAAAATCTATTTTTGCAAATCCTTTTCTATTGAATATTGCTTTACTTTGAATAAAGTTTTGTCCTTCTTTAATGGTATCGTATCATATTCAATATTGATTCCTTATTTCAATATATCTTCAGGAGGCCGTCGAAGACGCGTTCCCAACGATCAGGTGCCGCGACAGCATGATCAGTCACTTCATCACCCTTGAGGGCAGCACCCTCAGATGATGGTCCAGCACCTATATTCAGGAGGTCAGCTTCACCGGTCCAGGTGGGCGTATCGGCAGCAGCTTTCAGAGGTGCTCCACCTCCAGTGCCGAGGACAGGGCATACAGTTTTTAAGATCTTCCACCTCCACCACCAGTAGCCGATCAGACACAAATATTTGTGCTCTTCCAGAAGATGATGGAGGTGCATCAGCGACAATAAGAGGTAATGTGACAGAGCATGGAGAATGCTCACCTGATTGCACTTACAGTAGTGGAGAGAGCTACTGTAGCCCAGCTACTGACGGCACCAGCTCAGTTTATTCCGTATCAGCCGAGGCCGGGTACCATCATCAACTTTAAGAGGATGGGCCCGAAGGACTTCAGGGGCACATAGGGGATTATCTATGCGGATGAGCGGATCGAGGACATCGAGCGGAACCTGCGGCTGGTGCAGATTTCAGAGGTGCTACAGACAGAGGCAGCGGGGTGTATGATATTCGATATTACATTGACATAGTTTCCAATAGACCCGAGGATTGCAGTACCAGGACTCTCTTGTGAAGCCTTCAAAGAGCTTTTCAATGCGAACTTTTTTCCAGATGTGGCCCTTACTTCTTTGGAGAATCAGTTCCAATACCTTGTCCAGGGAGGTATGTTAGTGGACGAGTATACATCAGAGTATTGCAGTCTAGGTTACCTCATGGAGGATGAGAACCCTAGAGGCAGAGCAAGAAAGTTTAGGAAGGGCCTGAACCATGAGGTCAAACCCCACACCAATGCAGATCCTACTGCCACCTTCAAGAAGATTCTCAGGCAGGTGTAGAGAGGGAAGGATGACTTAGAGCTTGTCTCTAAGAGGTCGAGGGACACAGGAGAATCCAGCAACAACACAGGTCCAGCGAAGAGGCCTCACTTCCAACAGCAGCATCAGAGGCCTTACCAGCACCAGAGGTAGCAGTATCATGGGCCAGCTAGAGCGCCGGTACAACAGATGCATCAGATCCACAGGACAGCAGTTCCTTTCACTTTCTATAAGAAACAAGAACGGGGATGGGATGCATATAGGATGAGGCTAGGCTAATTCTTATTTTATGGTTTGGGAGATCATCAGTTGTGGGATTGTCCTGAAGTCCCAGCTCGTCCAGCTCAGGGTGGAGGACAGGCATAGAGGGCACCCGTTAGACCACCAGCGAGCCAACAGAGAGGACCTCTTCTACCGCAGCAGTAGAAGTTTGCCCATCATCAGCAATAGAGAGGAATGCAGCGACAGGGGCAAGCTTTTGCCTTGACTGTCGAGAAGGAGGAGTCGGTTGGCGATGTCATCTCAGGTTCAGTTTATCTCGATTCCTTTTCAGCTCATATTTTATTCGATTCTGATGCTTCTTATTACTTTGTATCTGTATCTTTTGCTTTGAGGCATCATCTTGAGTCCAAACCGTTGGCGAGGACTTGCAAAATCACGATCGGGGGTTACATTATCCTGGTCAGTGATGTTTATAAGAAAAAGAAAGTTTATTTGGGAGGTCGTGAGCTAAGCGTATGTTTACTCATAATGCCAATTCTGAGTTACGATATAGTACTCGGGATAGATTTGTTGAGAAGACATCACGCTAGTATCGATTATCGTGGAGGCAAAGTTTTATTTCAGATGCCAGGAGAGCCGAAGTTCGATTTCGTCCGAGGAGCAGATCAGAGCAAAGGCAATTTCTGTGGAGCTTTGGTAGAAGAGCAGGAGCTGCCACATCCGTTGATTACAGAGTTCTTGGATGCCTTTTCAGGGGAGTTACCGAGGTTTCTACAGGACAGAGATATAGAATTCTCTATAGATTTAGTGCCAGGCGCAGAGCCGATCTCTCAGTACGTCTATAGAGTAAACAACAACAAACTGGCGGAGTTGAAGAAGCAGGTGGATGAGTTGTAAGACAAGGATTTTATTCGTTCCAGTTCATCACCATGGGGTGCTCCGGTACTTTTGTACCAAAGAAGGATGGGTCGGTACGTATGTGTATCGACTATAGGGCACTTAATAACCTCACTATCAAGAATAAATATCCGTTGCCACAGATTGATGATTTGTTTGACCAGTTGAGCAGAGCGAAGGTATTATCAAAGATAGACTTGAGGTCAGGGTACCGCCAGGTAAAAGTGAAGAGGAAAGACATCCCAAGACAGCTTTTAGGACTCGTTATGGACAATTTGAGTTCTTGGTGATGCCGTTTTGATTGACTAATGCCCCGATAGTGTTCATAAACCTGATGAAAATGTGTTTCATCAATACCTAGACCAGTTTGTTGTAGTCTTCATTGATGATATTCTGATATATTTGAAGACCCCAGAGGATCATGAACAACACTTGAGGATTGTTCTGGAGACCCTCAGGAAGGAGAAGCTGTATGGCAAGTTATCAAAGTATGAATTCTTCCTTGATAAGATTTAATTCCTTGGGCATGTTATTACAGGAGATAGAATCTTTGTGGACCCGAAGAAGATCTCAGCAGTTGAATCATGGTCTACCCCGAGTTCAGTAGCAGAGATCAGGAGCTTCCTTGGATTAGCAGGCAACTACCAGAGGTTTGTTCAGGACTTTTTCCAGACTTGTAGAGCCAATGACTAGGCTGACCAGAGAGGACGTAGAATTCATCTGAACTGAGGATAGTCAGTCAGCATTTGAGGAGCTGATGAGGAGATTGACTATAGCTCCCATCTTGACACTACCATCAGGAGAGTAGGAGGATTTTTCATTTATGGTGATGCATTAGGAAAGGGTTTGGGTTGTGTTATAGAAGCACGAGAAGGTGATTGCCTATGCTTCCAGGCAATTATGCCCGCATGAGAAGAACTACCCTACACATAATTTGGAGTTGGCAGCGGTTATCTTTGCTCTCAAATTATGGAAACACTATTTATATTGAGAGAAAGTAGAGATCTTCACAGACCATAAGAGTTTAAAGTATGTATTTATACAGAAAGAGCTTAATATGAGGCAGCGGAGATGGTTGGAGCTGATGAAAGATTTTGACATATCATTGCAGTACCATCCAGGGAAGGCCAACGTAGTCATGGATATTTTGAGCAGGTATCCGTGGCTATGTGCTTGACTAGAGACATGATATTTATTTACTGATCTTGATAATTTGGGCATTGAGGAATTGGTTCCTGGAGTCACAACACATATATGGGGACTTCAGGTTCAGTCGGAGCTTATGGACCAGGTCAGAGCCGAATAGTATGAGGATGATTCTCTGAGGAGCATCAGAGAACAGGTTCAGGTCGAACTGGCAGAGGACTTTATCATCGCAGATGATGGATCATTGCAGCAAGGTAACGGGTTATGTGTACCGAGAGGAGCATTGCGTGAGGAGATTTTACAGGAGGCGCATCATTCTCAATACTCTATGCATGCAGGTGCCAATAAGATATATAGAGACATGAGATAGCATGTATGATGGTATGGCATGAAGCAAAATGTAGCTAGCTTCGTGTCCAGATGCTTAGTTTGCCAGCAGGTCAACGCGAAGAGACAGAGGCCAGGAGGATTGCTTCAGCCTTTACCTATTCCAGAGTGAAAATAAGAGCATGTGACTATAGATTTTGTATCAGGACTTCCGCATTCTCCAGGAGGTAAAGATACAATTTGGGTCATCGTGGGTACATCTACGGAGATACTTGTAGAGATGTATGTGCGCCAGATTATCATATTGCACAGTGTTCTAGTGAGCATAGTCTCGGATCGGGATAGTCGCTTCATATCCCATTTCTAGAGGAGTTACAGGCTAGCTTGGGCACTCAGCTCAAGTTCAGTACCACTTATTACCCTCAGACGGACGGACAATCAAAGAGGACTATTCAGATTCTCGAGGATATGCTACGCACCTATGTTTTGGATCTTAGAGGTATTGGGAGGATCACCTTCACTTGGTAGAGTTTTCATACAACAACAGCTACCAAGCCAGCATTGAGATGTCACCATTTGAGATATTGTATGGACGGAGATGCTACACTCCATTGTCCTGGGATGATGTTGGTGATAGAGCTTTACTGGGACCAGAGATGGTAGTAGATGCGGTAGAGAATATGAAGCTTATCAGGGACAGACTTCGAGTGGCGCAAGACAGACAGCGTTATTGGGCCGATAGCCACCGGAGATCTTTGGAGTTTGAGATGTAGCTTTAGTTTGTTCTGCTTGTGCTTAGTTGTTGTTTGTTATAGTGATAAGGTTGTATTTCATGCTAGGTTGGCGGTCTAGTTTTCTTGAGGATTTTGTTGACACGTGGCACGATTCATTTTGGTGGAGGCCGCAAGCTTAGTCCGTGATTCATCGGACCTTTCAGTATTCTTGAGAGGGTCGGTGAAGTCACTTACAGACTAGAATTACCATCTGCACTAGAGAGAGTGCACAACGTATTTTACGTGTCACAGTTGAGATGGTACGTGGCAGATCCCAGTCATGTGTTGATCACTCGAAGATAGAGGTGGGCCCTACTCTTAACTACCATGAGCAGCCGGTGGAGATTCTGGATCGGAGAGAGAAGGTGCTGAGGAACCAAACGATTCCTTTGGTGCGCGTTGCGTGGAGGCACCACACACTAGGAGAGAGTACTTGGGAGCGAGAGACCTAGATGCGCGAGTGATATCCATATATGTTCGAGTCGTGAGATATAATTCTTTTTTGAATTATATTATTTGCTTTTGGTAGTTAGTTTCTTCCTTAATTTCGAGGAATTTTTTTTTTCTAAGGTGGGTAGGATTGTCACCCTCACTTTTTCACTCAAGGGTAGTTTGGTAATTGATAAGGATAATATTTATTTTAGGATTATTTATATTTAATATTGTGCATACATAATTTATTTAATTATTATATTATTATTGTTTGCTAGTTATAGATTTGTTTTAGACTTGTGTAATGGACCTAACCCATTTAATTAGAATACATGAACCAACTTTTTAGATTGAGCCCATGAATTAGACCCATGGATTAGGAGGTTGGATTAATTAGAGAAACTATTAGACTAGAACCTTCCCTCCCTAAATAAATTCTTCATGAGAGGCCCCAAGGGGTATTTGAGACATTTTATATTGCTTGGAAGAGGGGTACATGGCAGGCCACCTATAGAGGAGAGAGAAATTATTTTATTTCACCAAATTCCCAAATTCTTAGATCTATAATTTCTCTCTTCCAATTCTCTCTATTCCCTCATCAATTCTCCACAAATTATTCACCAATTTATTCCCAAATTCTTTATTGAGGCTTCTATATGAAGGATCTACAAGAAGGAAGCAACGAGCAAGGAGGAGGAGGCCAAGATCTACAAGGAGAGGAGCTACTTGGTATTTGGAGACTTTTTATTGGGAATCTATCTCCTAATAGGTACATTTCAATTCCCCCCTTCTAATATACTCTAGATATAAGATTTAACCATGAGAAACCAACCCACATGAATATGCTACCTATAGAAATTAGTTTTAGGTTCATCGGAGACCTACGGTGGAAGTTATGTCCAATTTGGTGTCAAATTTGTAGAAATTCCGAGATTGGCATATGTAGTGATTGTCATTGGGTCTAATAGATCTAATTGAAATTTGATTGCTTGTTTGTGACTACTGTCATGTCCATAATTGGATACTTGTAGGTCGTATCTTGTCAATTTGACGAAACGGGTTAACTTTTAGGATTTTCCTCCGACAAGGGGCCTTATGCATATTACATTGTGATACGGACATGTAGATACTCTTACTTTATATATTATTCATAATTAATGTATTAGACTTGCTCGTGTCCTTCGGGATACGTTTGGTTGTGTGTTGGAGCCATATCGTAAGCGTATCATAGAATTAGTGTGATACTGGTGTGGTATACTCTACGTGTTTGATGTTATGTCCTTTTTGCTATATGTACATGTGTATTTGTGTATATATATATATATATATGATATGTAAGTGATATATATATATATGTAAATATTAGTGTATATAAGTTTGGGTATATGTGTGTGTCTATGTGTATGTATATTAGAGTATATTAGTGTTACCCCCACGTTTCAGATTAGGGGTATTTTCGTATTTTCATAATTAATGTGTAAATGATTATATAATATTTAATTATAATTAATTGTCGTAATTTTATCTACCCTAGCCTTTATCTTCCAACAAATTTCACAACCTTGCTCTAGACGTACCCGCCTTCCATTCAGACATTTTTGTAACGCATAATTATGCTCTCTTGTGCATCATTTTAGCCGCACAATATTCATTACGGACGTTTATTTAATTTTCAAATAAATTCCAACTTTGTATCGTTGTGCGTTCCAATCGAAATTGGAGGCAATCTCGACCCATTTTTCGAGCAACCCAAATTAGGGTAATATTCTGTTCTGAGTCTTCTTCACTAATGATATAGGTGACCCAACCTAATTTTAGCCCCATGTACTCCTAATTAATTGTAGAATATCAATTGCATTAGTTTAATCAATTAAATCATAAAACCCACTTTTGTACAATTTTTCCAATTTTTGGGGGCTTAATTACAAAACTGCAACGATGTGTCACCATCATATTGGTTTAACCCAAACAAAGAAAATAACCTCCTTCTTTGACTAGTCAACCAAAACCCCTCTCTCCTCCTTTTTGATTGAATTTTATCTATGTTGAATCATGGCCATCCATTTAAAATGGAGCCATCCCCACCACACAACCCCTTTATATATTCCCTCAACCCCATTTCCAAAAGCAACCCCATCCCTAGGTTTGGCTGGCCCTAATTTCTAGGGGGTCACATCATCTCCTCCCACATACAAAAACCCACCCTCTCCATATTATTTTCTTCACAAAAACACACACCATCACCAACACCAAAACCCAACCCAGACCCTATACTCAACCCACCCAACCGGCCCTGTAGCTCCGGCGAGCTACTGTATCTCTTCCAGGCTAAGCTCCGGTCATCCGGTCTGTACCCAGTCTCCTCCTCGACACAGCCGACCTTCTCCCCACTGCTCTTCCCGGCCTCCTTCCCCGGCTGCTCAACCCGAGCTACACCTCAGCCGAGCTCTTCCTTCCCCGGCGAGCTCCTTCCCCGGCGGCCTCCTGCTGCACAGCTCCACCACCATCCTTAGCTCCTCCCCGTACCTCATCTCCGTTGAGCCAAGCTTCCCCCAGGAGCCGAGCTGCTCCGCCACTGCACCTCCGAGTTCCCTCCTCCTTCTTCGACCTGCAACCCGAGCGTCCCCGGCGTTCATCCGGCCCCTCCGATCATCCAGTCCGGCCATCCTCCTGCGCCCAGCCTCCTTTACTGTACCATCCACAGCTCTACCTCCGGCCATCTCTTCCCTGTTCGAGCCCGTTCCTCCACCATCCCGCCGTTCCCAGTCGGCCACTCCTTCTTCCCCGATCCCCCGGCTGCCACATTAGAACCACCACCACCATCATCAGTCCACTCCACCACCTACAGCTCCCTACACGAGCCTCCACTACCGTCGTCGTCAGCTTCCTTCCATCCGGCAGCTACTGCAGCGACCCGACCGGCTTCCTCGTAATGACCAGAGCACCGCTGCCATCCCTCGCCTGATCAACCCGATCTCCTCCGTTCGACAGCCCCGGATCCAGATTCCCCCGGCTGCTACTGTGCTACACCACTGTCCCGAGCCGACGTCCTCGCTGTCGTCAACCCCGACCTGCTCCCTTCTCCGTCGAGCACACCGGAGCCCGACCTCCCTGTATCCCATCTTTCCCGGCAAGTCAACACGACTCATCCCGAGCTCGTCGCAGCAGCAGTACCACCACCTCGTCGACGACGTCTTCGCCGTCGTCGTGCGCAGGTACGGTCCCCCTCGTGTACGTACGTATTTATGAATGTATGTATTTAGTATGTATTTAAGATGTATAATTGGTATATGTATATATATATATATATATATATATATATATATATATATATATATATTCTTAATATCTAGTAGTATGTATATGTATACATAGTATAAATTCAATTAGTAAATTAGTATTAGTATATGTATGGGCTTAAGCGTATTTTGGTACATGTAAACATATATATATGTATAGTATATGTTTTGTAAAAATGTATTTGGTATATATTTATATATAAATATAGCATAATATACGTTAATACGTATGTTTTGATATATATAAATATACATATATACAAGTATATAGTATATATATTTTTATTGGTACATATATATATATATATATATATATATATATATATATATATATATATATATATATATATAAGCTTTTTCTCAAACTAATAGATATATAATTAAATGTATTTTGGTATACATATGATGTATATATATATATTGTATTGTATTGTTCAATTGGTATAGTATAGTATGCACATATGTTTAGTATGAGTACATTATTCAATATGATGTATATATATATATATATATATATATATATATATATATATATATAGATATATATATAGATATAGATATATATTGTTCAACTATATATTATATATGTATTGAGTATTAATGTTTATAATTAATAATATGTATATTTATATATGTATCTCTACTAGGTAGCCGAATGTAAATACGGATACCCCGTAACTACACATGACCTTGTGACCCTGTGAACTGATAGTGGACTGCCACATGTACACTGACGTACTGGCGAGCCCCGTATCATTTTGACCGTCTGTCTTGTACAGCAATCACAGACGCGACGCCCGTGCAACTTGACGTACACTGACCCTAGTTGACTAGTATCATACCTAGCATAGTCCCGAGTTCAGTATATTTTGATTATGTGATTAGTGTAATGTCTGATACAATATTGTATTATCTTATGATATGTCTAAAGGACTGTTGGATCATCCAGGTGATACACAGGAATAGGACATTGGTATTACTAGCTAATGACCCAAGGCGAGTACATTCGCTGATAATTTCCAATTATTTGATAATATCTATAATTCCAGTATCTAGAAATGTTATATCTGATTCTTGATACTGTACTACACAGACTAGTATATAGATTGGACCTGCAAATCATGAGATATTATATTGATGATATATTGGACATTGCTCGTGTATCGTGATGTGTCGTGATTGGATCCACTGTACTAGTTAGGGGCGGAGAAAATATTAGTAGATTATGTGATCATACCCAACTCTACATGCATCATAGCTCACACCATATCTCATGTCGGGTGTGGCCTGACCATTACATGCCTCATAGTTGTTATATATGATTAGCCTGATCTTTACATGCATCATAGCTAACCAAATGGTTAGCCTGACCTTACATGAATCATAGCTAATCATATGTAGCCAGCCTGATCCTGTCCCAAGCCGATCACATGATAGACTGATATTTCAAACACTTAGAATAGTTACAGTTCTCTATTTTAGATCATATACAACATCACCCGTATATAATATTGTACCTCTTTCTCTTCGTTTCATATATGCATTGACTATTTTATATTGTCTATATTGCCTGTCTCTTTACATTGTCTGTCTCTTTATTTTGCCATTGCATTTATTCACTGTCTTCTACCAATATATAGCATTATGTGTTTATTGTTTTATAGCCCTTATTAATTAAATAGAAATATTATTTGAGATGTACTTTGCTCCTTCCTGACTGGAAAATATTTTCCAGACTATGCCTAGAGGTCTGGTGTCCGACACTTATGGATCACAGGGTGAGTAGCTGCAGTCTTGGACTTGGTAGCTCAGTTGTGATTCTGGAAGGTTTAGCCGGAATTACTAGTTATCTAGTTAGTTTCTTAGCTGTCTATTTTGGTACCGGATTTGTCTCCGGCATACTTGTTGAGACTTGGTTTATATTGTTGAGTTAGATTATTCTATTGAGACTTGTGTTGCATTTTATCTTATCTCTTCGAGATCTCATCGTGCTGTAGTTATGTGATTGAGTATGTTGTTCATATTATTTTGTGATTATTCGTGTCTCCTTATGGAGTTGGATATCCATGTGAGATTGATTAGATAGTATCATGACCTAGACAACGTTCTACCGCCGATGCTGCGGCGTAGGCTGGACGTACCCAACGTTCTACCGCCGATGCTGCGACGTAGGCTGGACGTACCCACGCTCTCGTGACACATTTTTATTGGAGGCCCATGCAGGTATCGAACGTGCATAAGTTGTACGATATTGTGGTAGTACGACGTATTAGTTGTATTACCGCGTGCCTGCGATAAGATATAAGACATAGGATACTAGGATGAGAAAGGATACTCAATCACAATAAATTTGAGAGATTCCTGGGATGACCCTTGAGAATCTCATTATGAATTCCAATTTAATTCCTTTTCCCTTGCTTTCGTCTGTTCTCGCTTGTTGATATTGAGTTTGGTTCTTGTTGACCAGTTGTTAACTTTAAATTCTTGGTATCGTTGTTGAGTTAATTTTATATCAAGATGAATTTTACAGGCTAAAATTTATGGTTTTATCTGATGACATATATTGATGAGGACAGTGAGAAAGGTAAAACGTCTACTTTGGTTATGGAACCTAGAGTTTATCGCAGCCATACTAGCTGTCATGACGAGAACGTAGGAACCTGACTTGGATGTACATATTATAGTTATGAAACTTAGAGTCTCTCGCAGCCATACCGGTTGGCGTGGCGAAGATTCTAGATGACATGATTATAGAGTTGCATACCTTAGTTACGGAACCTGTCGTTTATCGCACCTATGCTTACTGGCGTGGCGAGGATTCTGAGTGTCATAATTTCTTACAAATGTGTATGATTATCAGGTTGTATCTTAAATTGGTTCTTAAAGTATCATCTCAACACTTATCTATTTCTGTTATTACATGATCTTGTTTCATCATTTCCTTGCTAGCGGTAGCAATACCTCAGTCCTCAATCCAGTTACTTTTTAGCTTCTATTCTTTGAGGATTCCTTGTTAATTATGATAATTAGTGACTTGTAGTTATGTCTATGTCTTGTATTAGTGTTGCCTGAGTGTGACCTGTTCGTTATAAATGTTTCTTAGTTGGACAGGTGAACAATAGGCATTAATCTAGAGTTAACCCGTAGTATAGTACCTCGTAGCAATAGCTCTAGGATGGGTGTCATTATAGTACTATAAGTAGAAGGAGAGTATAGAGTATCAGTGATAATTCCAAGAGTTAGTATCAGGGCCAGCATACCCGTCCTGGATAATCATAATTATGTAATTGAGTGATCTATGTAAACAATTAAGTATCAAGGAATTGTGTTAAGAATTAATGGAGCATGATGTTCAATTTGATGATTGATACTTGGGTGTGTTAAGAGTAAAAAAATGTATACGCATAAGGAGTTATAATGAGATGTCATGAGTAGAGAAATATCGGGATTGGTAATAAAAGTTGTGAAGCGTATCACAGATTAGTTTAGCAGATTGTAAAAGATTAAAGGGAAATACATATACATCAATCGAGATGAAGAACCATATACTTGCCCATGAGAGTAAAGTGAAACATGGGTATTATAGAAGGTATAAGAAATAGTGAGTTCTAATAAGTTTGATGAGATAATCCAATAATGAAGCTAGTGTTATCATACCAAGGGTACTAATAATTCTATATCGAGGATTAGTTGAGCAAGGTGCTAATAGTAAGTGCCTTATATGATAATATCAAATTAGTATATCAGTTAATATAGATAGAAACTCATTGGAGAAAATACGTGTGATGATAACTTTGATCATTTGGAAGTAATAGTGCAAGTAATTCAGACAGTAAAAATTTCAGTACGCAGTTGAGAGTTGTAGACAATGGGTGTATTTGAGTGCACCTTGAGTATTAGAGACCGTGAGCTTTTATAGGTATATTTGTGGATTTGAAATTGAAGAGTGGAAATGAATTTCAATTTTTAAGACTTTTTGAGGAGTTGAGATTCTATGTTATTGAAATTTTGAGGATTCAAATTTGATTCAATAAACATAGTCAAGCTATAAAGATTTTAGAAGCGATTAAAGTTTTATTTCGATATTGAATGTTTGACTTTTGAGGAAGTATATGTCTCTTATTTTAAATCGTTCAAGAAGTAAAATTTTGATAATTTTAGTTAGAGGATTAAATTTTTATGGGTAAGAAATATATATTAGTATATGAGTGGATGAAGTGCATACGTAAGGATCTGTTGACTTGGGCATGATTGAGATGTCACTGCAAACAGACTTGGGTGTCCATCTAGAGTTGTATTAGAGAGAACAGTACTTAGTATGGTGTGTTGCACTTGGTGTGCACTTGAGTGATAAGAACAACTAGTATGAACAATTATAGTAGGAAAGAGAACTAGCAGTAGGTGTACTCGTAGTAGAACAGAGGTACCTAAAGGGATAGGAGTATCAAACTTTGAATGCATCAATGACCTATGATTGTTTTAGTGGTCCTTGGTATCAGATTTGGTATTAATAGATAGGTGTGTTCAATAAGGATGTATTCATGGATGTTATGGACTAATGATTAGTTGATATGGATACCAGTGTACAAGGATAGGAATTAGTTAGTGAATGTGCCAGAGTTAAGTGTATATTAGAGGATGAAGATATCCAAGTAATGGGTTAGAAGACTATGTTCTGTTCTTTCCTTTTGTTCTTTTTTCGTCTGTTTGATTGATTACTTGATTCCTTAGCACCGTAGTGTGTATCAATGATTCTCTTGCTAGAGTATAGCTAGTAGTACACCCCGGCAGAGACAATAATACCATGACAAAGGAGACTATAACCATGCGTGTTTCATCTAGATTGCATATTTATCTAGAATACGTGTTGTATTGCGTGTTGTATGACTGTAGGTAGGATTCTCTTAGACTTTGATTATGGAGGATTGACTGTAAGTAAAAAATTAATGAAGAGGATGTGGTTTGACAGAAAGAGACAATGCGCCTTAAATTTCGAGGATAAAATATAAATTTAAATAAAGAGTAAAAACTAACGTGGCAAAATTGATGATTTGTTAAATCATAAATTTTATGAAGATCATGGTATGATTGAATGTCGCTAACATTGAGGAAATTAAGGAGATTATCATTATGTTTATTGGCCTGCAAGTTATGAACTTATATTGAATGTGGTATTGAAAATTTTTATAACTATTATATTATTTTTTTTGGTGTGGAAAAGAAATCGAGGATTGAGATCACTAACAGATTAGTGTTCAATTTTAAATTTTGGGACGAGGATTTGAATTCTATAAACATGCATTGACTGGACTTCAATTAAAGGATTGGATAGTAAAAAAATTTCTATCTAGTAATTTGCTCAAAATTGAGGAGTAAGATGATAAATGGGTTAGTGTTTAAACACAAACTTTTTGGACGATATTTTAAATTTTATTGGATTCAAGGATTAGTGTTTCTAGATGGAATTTCTTAATTTATAAAAATGTGCATTATTTGGATTAAATTAGAGGATTATATATCAAATTTTGGGTTTTAATTACTAACATCAGATTCTGAGGAGATTATGATACGAATGGAATTCGATGATTAAATTTGAGGATTTTCAGGAATCCAATAATTTCAGAATTTTGAAAATTGTGAAATGACAATGTGGATTGATTATGTGAGTTTCAAATTTGATGGAAAATATATATATAGTGAGTAAATACTACTATAGAGGATCTTAAATTTCGTGGACGAAATTCTTTTAAGAAGGGCAGACTTGTCACCCCTACGTTTCGGATTAGGGATATTTTTGTATTTTTATAATTAATGTGTAAATGATTATATAATATTTAAATATAATTAATTGCCGTAATTTTATTTAATTATCGTGCCTTACCGTTGCTTCGACATTTGGAGCGCTACCCTAGCCTTTGCCTTCCAACAAATTTTACAACCTTGCCCTAGACGTGCCCACCTTGCATTCAGACATTTTTGTAACTCATAATTATGCACTCTTGTGCTTCATTTTAGCCGCACAATATTCGTCGCGGACGTTTATTTAATTTTCAAATAAATTTTAACTTTGTATCGTTGTGCGTTCCAATCGAAATTGGAGGCAATCTCGACCCATTTTTTGTGTAACCCAAATTAGGGTAATATTCTGTTCTGAGTCTTCTTCACTAATGATATAGGTGACCCAACCTAATTTTTGCCCCATATACTCCTAATTAATTGTAGAACACCAATTGCATTAGTTTAATAAATTAAATCCCAAAACCCACTTCTGTGCAATTTTTCCAATTTTTGGGGGCTTAATTGCAAAACTGTAACGATGTGTCACCATCCTATTGGTTTAACCCAAATGAAGAAAACAACCCCCTTCTTTGACTAGTTAACCAAAACCCCTCTCTCCTCCTTTTTGATTGAATTTTATCCATGTTGAATCATGACTATCCATTTAAAATGGAGCCATCCCCACCACACAACCCCTTTATATATATTCCCTCAACCCCTTTTCCCAAAGCAACCCCATTCCTAGGTTTGGCTGGCCCTAATTCCTAGGGGGTCACATTATCTTCTCCCACATACAAAAACTCACCCTCTCCATATTATTTTCTTCACAAAAACACACACCATCACCAACACCAAAACCCAACCCAGACCCTATACTCAACCCACCCAAACGGCCCTATAGCTCCGGCGAGCTACTGTATCTCTTCTCGGCAGAGCTTCGGTCATCCGGCCTGTACCCAGCCTCTTCCTCGACACAACCGACCTTCTCCCCACTGCTCTCCCCGACCTCCTTCCCCGGCTGCTCAACTCGAGCTACACCTCAGCCGAGCTCTTCCTTCCCCGGTGAGCTCCTTCCCCGGCGGCCTCCTGCTGCACAGCTCCACCACCATCCCTAGCTTCTCCCCGTACCTCATCTCCGTTGAGCCGAGCTTCCCCCCGGAGCCGAGCTGCTCCGCCACTGCACCTCCGAGTTCCCTCCTCCTTCTTCGACCTGCAACCCGAGCGTCCCCGGTGTTCATCCGGCCCCTTCGATCATCCAGTCCGGCCATCCTCCTGCACCCAGCCTCCTCCTCGACCAGCCTTCTTCACCCTACCACCCACAGATCCACCTCCGGCCATCTCTTTCCTGTTCGAGCCCGATCCTCCACCATCCCGCCGTTCCTAACCGGCCACTCCTTCCCCGATCCCCCGGCTACCATATTAGAACCACCACCACCATCATCAGTCCACTCTACCACCTACAGCTCCCTACACGAGCCTCTACCGCCGTCGTCGTCAGCTTTCTTCCACCCGACAGCTACTGCAGCGACCCAACCGGCCTCCTCGTAATGAACAGAGCACCGCTGCCATCCCTCGCCTGATCAACCCGATCTCCTTCGTTCGACAGCCCCGGATCCAAACTCCCCCGGCTGCTACTGTGCTACACCACTGTCCCGAGCCGACGTCCTCGCCGTCGTCAACCCGACCTGCTCCCTTCTTCGTCGAGCACACCGGAGCCCGACCTCCCTGTATCCCATCTTTCCCGGCGAGTCAGCATGACTCATCCCGAGCTCGTCATCTGCAGCAGCAGTACCACCACCTCGTCGACAATGACTTCGCTGTCGTCGTGCGCAGGTACGGCCCCCCTCGTGTACGTACGTATTTATGAATGTATGTATTTAGTATGTATTTAAGATATATAATTGGTATATGTATATATATATATATATATTGTATATGTATTTAGTATATTCTTAATATCTAGTAGTATGTATATGTATACATAGTATAAATTCAATTAGTAAATATGTATTAGTATATGTATGGGCTTAAGCGTATTTTGGTACATGTAAACATATATATGTATAGTATATGTTTGGTAAAAATGTATTTGGTATATATTTATATATATATATATAGCATAATATACGTTAATACGTATGTTTTGATATATATAAATATACATGTATACAAGTATATAGTATATATATTTTTATTGGTACATATATATATAAGCTTTTTCTCAAACTAATAGATATATAAATAAATATATTTTGGCATACATATGATGCATATATATATATATATATATATATATATATATTATTCAACTATATATTATATATGTATTGAGTATTAATGTTTATAATTAATAATATGTATATTTATATATGTATCTCTACTAGGTAGCCGAATGTAAATACGGATACCCCGTAACTACACATGACCTTGTGACCCTGTGAACTGATAGTGGACTGCTACATGTACACTGACGTACTGGCGAGTCCCGTATCATTTTGACCGTCTGTCTTGCACAGCAATCACAGACGCGACGCCCGTGCAACTTGACGCACACTGACCCTTGTTGACCAGTATCATACCTAGCGTAGTCCCGAGTTCAGTGTATTTTGATTATGTGATTAGTGTAATGTCTGATACAATGTTGTATTATTTTATGATATGTCTATAGGACTGTTGGATCATCAAGGCGATACACTAGAATAGGATATTGGTATTACCAACTAAGGACCCAAGGCGAGTACATTCTCTGATAATTTCTAATTATTTGATAATATCTATAATTCCATTATCTAGAAATGTTACATCTGATTCTTGACACTGTGCTACACGGACTAGTATATAGATTGGACCTGCAAATCATGAGATGTTACATTGATGATATATTGGATATTACTCGTGTATTATGACGTGTCGTGATTAGATCCACTGTACTAGTTGGGGGCGGGGAAAATATTAGTAGATTATGTGATCATACCCAACTCTACATGCATCATAGCTCACCCCACATCTCATGTCGGGTGCGGCCTGACCATTACATGCCTCATAGTTGTTATATATGATTAGCCTGACCTTTACATGCATCATAGCTAACCAAATGATTAGCCTGACCTTACATGAATCATAGCTAATCATATGTAGCCAGCCTGATCCTGTCCCAAGCCGATCACATGATAGACTGATATTTCAAACACTTAGAATAGTTACAGTTCTCTATTTTAGATCATATACTACATTACCCGTATATGATATTGTACCTCTTTCTCTTCGTTTTATATATGTATTGACTGTTTTATATTGTCTATATTGCCTGTCTTTTTACATTGCATGTCTCTTTATTTTGCCATTGCATTTATTCTCTTCTCTCAGTATATAGCATTATCTGTTTGTTGTTTTATAGCCCTTATCAATTAAATGGAAATGTTATTTGAGATGTACTTTGTTCCTTCCTGACTAGAAAATATTTTACAGACTATGCCTAGAGGACTGGTGTCCGACACTTATGGATCATAGTGTGAGTAGCTGCAGTCTTGGATTTGGTAGTTCAGTTGTGATTCTGGGAGGTTTAGCCAGAATCACTAGTTATCTAGTTAGTTTGTTAGTTGTCTATTTTGGTACCGGATTTGTCTCCGGCATACTTATTGAGAATTGTTTTATATTGTTGAGTTAGATTATTCTATTGAGACTTGTGTTGTATTTTATCTTATCTCTTCGAGATCTCATCGTGCTGTAGTTATGTGATTGAGTATGTTGTTCATATTATTTTATGATTATCCGTGTCTCCTTATGGAGTTGGATATCCATGTGAGATTGATTAGATAGTATCATGACCTAGACAACGTTCTACCGCCGATGTTGCGGCGTAGGCTGAACGTACCCACGCTCTCGTGCCCCTATACCGGGTGCTGGTCGTGACAATTAGAGTATATATATAGATATATATAACCCAACACACACACATACACACACACACACACACACACACACACACACACACACACACACACATATATATATGTGTGTGTGTGTGTGTGTGTGTGTGATTATATATATATATATATATATATATATATGTATATATATATATATATATATATATGTATATATATATATATGTATATGTATACATATATATATATATATATATATATATATATATATGTAGTAGTGAGATGAGTATACATATACATAGATGTGTTCGTTTTGTGTTTGTGTTCGTGTGTGTGTGAGGGCGTGGCTGTGCAAGAGGGACTTGCATAGCATGTGCAGGTAGCATTGACTGAAGATAGGGAAGTGCATAGCTGCAACATAGAGCTGAGCAGTATCCATTAGCAGTAGCAGTTTCAACATAAGGGGGGTAGCAGTGGCAGCTCAGGACAGGAGCTCCCTGAAGGTGCATTAACAGCCAGTGCACAGGGGACTCGGACAACATCAGTTTGTAGTTCAACAATAGAGGACCAACAAAGGAGAAGAGCAGCAGCTCCTGCAGGGTGAGCTCATGCAGTCTCACAGTTTCAGTCAGCAAATGTACAGTTCTCGAGCACAATATTAGTGCAGATTTTACTGTGCAGTATCCTATTGCACAGTATCGGTTTCAGTCTTCCACTGTGGAGTACCAGTAGCATCAATGTTTTTTTGAAATATATATCAGCAGCTGGGGAGGGGGCAAGCACTGTGTATCAATGTCTTCACATGGTATGTCACTGTGCCCGATCACAATATCCATGGGTTCTTAGTTTTATTTTAGTTGGGTATTTTGGTTTCAGTTAATTTTTGTGAGTAGTAACAATTAACAATTAGTTAGTGATTAAGGTTTTCATAAGTAATTAGTTGATATGTTAGTTGTTAATTGTTAGTTAGTTATATACTTTTATATAGATAGTTAGCTACATATATAAATATATATTATAGTATATGATATTGTATGATAGTTAGTCTCATATACTAATAGGTAGTGTATCTTGATAGTAGTTATATTAGCTATACGTATCTATGTATGTTAGTATAATAGATAGTTCTATAATATATTGATAAATATATATTAGTGTTAGTTATAGTTAGTATATTAGTTTAGGGTTTTATTAATCTATGGGTATTAGTTATATTTTAGAGTTTTGGGTTACCTCGGGATACCAATGTATTACCGAGGTATTGGGCTGATACCCAAGGTATTGAGTTTGGCTATTGTGATAGGTGTGATACGCATTGGTGCAAGGGCAAGGTATCGTATTTTTATTATTTTGATATAGTATTATAATTAATGACTTATATATATATCTAAAATACTATTTTCCTATAATTAAACTTGCATATCTTATGACTTTGAGTGCCTTGTTGTATCTTAGCTTAGCTAGTATAGCATAGCTTCATAGTTTATCGACTTAGTGACTTGGTATTAGACTCTTGCAAACTAGATTTTATTGGTTTGCCTTAAAAATAGCGTATTAACCTAGAATTGCATCAACTTAACTAATTTTTATTCTTGAATCTTGTATTGATGCAACATACCATATATAGGTTGTGTGACACCAGCTTGGGCATCGAGAGACACACCTTGCTCAGGACTTCAGGCGAGTACATTTCTCTGATAGTTTTAATTTATAATATTGTATATATGCATGTTCTAGAATTGTATACTTAATCCTGACACAGTAATTTTATGGACTGGTACTATATGGATCCCGTCAGGCGATGTTATCCCCTACCATGTTCAGCGGGTACTCGTGTCATCGTTTTATTGGGTATATGCATGTATATCATCGTTTTTATTGGGTATTGATTATATTTTTTATTCACATACTGCTCGTGTTCAGTGTGCTTATTCGTGTACACCTATTGCTCGTGTTTGGTGGTTATGATATTTGTGTACACCCACTGCTCATTTTCAGTGGTTATATTTCGTGTTCGTAGTGTGTCGTGATTTGATCCAACAATATTAGTTGGGGGTGGGAGAGTAGGAGTTGATTATGTGATAAAATCCCCATTGTTACATTGTGTACATTCTGGTTACATACCTCATTTGTAATCGTCCTACCTGATCATGTTCACCCAACTCGATCACATAATAAACTTGTTTTCTGAGGCACATTAGTTAGATTGCAGTTTACTTCATCATATTGTGATATTCATATTGTTAATTTATATTCTTATACATTATATGTATATCTATTGTTAATTCATTCATATGTTTAGTGATCTCGTATTTTATTTCTATATCTATTTATATGTCGATTATGCTATTATAACTGTTTTCAGAGGTATGTACTTTGCTCCAATCCTGACTGGATTTTTTTTTCCAGAAGACTGTCTTACAGAGCAATGTCCCATATTCTACGGGCCGCAGGATGGCGTACCTATAGAGGTTACTCCTATAGACCAGGAGGACTTAGTGCAGAGCACGAGGAGGTCTAGTTTATTTGTGTTGGATTATATTAGATTATTCTTTTGGTGGATTCACAGTTTGTATTATTATTTCAGATTGTGGATTGTATTCTTATTCTTTCCTTCGCTATTCCATTCGTGCATTATTCTTCCTTAGTTTATTTTGTGATTGAGATTTGATATACTTGTGAAATACCATATTGCTCCTCTGTTTGGAGTTGAGATAATTGACAGGTACCATATTATATTATTAAGATTGTAGATAGTTAGAAATGACACAAAAAATATTCTATCATCGATAATGTGGCGTAGGCTGGGAGTAACCACATACTCGTGCCTGATTATCCGGGTGCGGGTCGTGACATACTGTGTTGGACGTTGCTGTTGGAACTGCTGGGTCTACGTCGAGAGAGGATGTTGGGCTAGTGGTCGAATTGCTAATGCTGGTCCTGGTGGGCCTTCAGTTGCTGCCCGAGGCAGAGCTGGTAACTGTCGGACTGAAGAAGTCCCTAGGTACAGGATCGGACATGAACCAATCATGTGGTAGGATGCCCCACATCTGAGATACTGGCCATTGTCCCTCATATACTGATCTCTGTTGTGCCCTGACTTGCCACAGTGTCTGCATCCTGCTGATACAGACAACCTGGTAGATTGTACTAAGATTACCATGGAGGTTGGAGGTACTGGCGGGCGAGGATTTCTGACTACTGGTGCTAGAGGTGATGAATGAATACTGATACCTCTCAGGGATGAGTGTGAACTCTTTTGGCCTCCGATCCTTGCTACTAATCTCTGGCCTACAAGTTCTTGAGACCTAGCTGTCCTGAGTACTGAATCATAGGTGGTATAATTAAGATCCACCGTAAACTGCTGAAGCTCTAGATGTAATCCTTGCTCAAATATCTTGGCTCGGTCTTCCTCAGAAGCTACCATATGAGAATAAATCGGCTAAGTCAGCAAAACTAGGCCTCATACTGGTCGAACGATCTTGTGTTTTGGCGGAGGTTGATAAACTATTGCTAGAGTTGGAGCTTGGCGGTTGTGTAAAAATACTTCTCCTGGAAGCGATCCTCAAAAGTTTGCTAGTTAATGGGCTTTGGAAGCATCATTTATTGTGTTGCCCACCAATCTCGGGCAAGATTTGATAGTTATAACTTTATGACCTCTACATTCTCATCATTTGTGGTCTTGGTTGCATCCAAGATGGCCTCAAAGTCTTGGAGCCAAGAATCTCTAAAACTGCATCTTCTATACCGAGAAACTTGGTTGGACGCATGCGACTAACATTGATCGTCGAGTTGTGAGTATAACGCCCACTATTGTTGAGTGCTAATCTAACTCCCTGACAAAGAATAGTGTTGGTCTGTTCTTGTTCTTGCTGAAACTGCTGGCAGAGTTTGACCACTTGTTGCTGAAGCTGGAGTTGTTGTTGCTGTTGTTGATATTATACCATCATCATAGCTTGGATCATTTCTAACATGGCCTGCGAGCCTGCCTGCCTGCCTGCCCTGGTTGTACTGGAAGAACTGGTGGTATTGTCTAGGCTGGCTTGGCTGGCATGAATAATAGAGCGAGCTAAACTGGTTATTTCGGTAAGACTAGTGGAGCTGATTGTGCTGGTCGGACATACGTGACTTGTAGAGCTGGCTGATGAAGAGCTACTGATGTTTGCCCTTGGTTCAATGGAGGAATCTGGCCTATTAATATATCTGCTGGAGTTATCGGTACAATAAAACCCTCGGAAGGAGGAGCCGGTGGGGTATCTCTGAAGGATAAGGACACAAAGATATCTACAAGGGACGAGAATGGAATAATCCTGTCAAGCAAGTTTGAAGTTCAAGGAAAGGGAGAGGTGTATGTTGCAAGTGGAGTTCAATTAAAGATTAAAGAGGATTAAGATTCTAACAAGATGAATCCCCCCCCAAGTCAAAATATAGACCTGCATGGGCCACCAAGAAAATCTTGTCACTCCCTACTCCCATAATACTGGATAAATACGGGGACTGACATGGCCAACCACACCTTACAAATACCGAAGTAAGCCACAATGTGTTAAGGTTCTCTAGAAGACAGATGGATGAACTCTAGCATGCTATGACGTTTGTTCTAAGGCCGACAAATTCTATTATCTCAATCCAGCAACACAAGTACAAGAGTATATCATATATGAAAGTAAAAAGGTGTCCCAAATTATATACCACGTATGATCTTGAAGCTAGTGAATACAAAATATTGCACTAGCAGAGTATAATTATACATGATCAAATATACCAACCATGATCTAATATATATACCATATTGACCGTAGTCTCAAAAATATAAGGAACTAACTCTGCCCCTTGCTAAATACCACAAAATAAAGTAATCAAGACGAGGGGTGGAAGAAAAAAACCCACTCGTGAGATTTGGCCACAGTCCTACGAGTGCAAGCCATCTTGCTGTTAGTACGGTGGATCCTGGTTCTCTTTGGGGTAATCTGGCCTTGCAAAGCCAGTAGGGTCAGAATCCCAAGCAACAAGTACCACAAAAGAGCTCAAGGTGATAGACCAAACTTATCACAACATAAGCAGAAAGAGACATAAAAGAAATAAATGATGATCGAGACTTGTACGGTACCAACATACTTGTCTTAAGAATAATACTGGAAGAACTGATAACAATTACAAAAATGAAAGTGAGGCGATGAGCTGCAAGAGAGCATAGGAACTACTCTGGATCGGGACCACAAGCCTTAAACCAAATAAGGATCGGGATTGCAGACCATCACCCGAGCAGAATTTAGCACCCTAACCACGCGCCGGGAGAAAATAAAACTAGAAGAGCGAGCTATAATGAAAGTAACATCATTCATCGTACGACCAAACAACCTTACGGCTTGCTAGGATTAACTAGCTAAGGTTTTCACAGACATTAATTACTAAATGCATATTATAAGAATATTACTACCACCGACACTGCAGTTAATCCGGATGGCCAAGGGTACGCTTGTCTTGTAAACTTAAATGTACATTCAACCATACAATAACATAACTTGTTACTTGTCATAAACAAAAATTGAAATTATAAGCATAAACTTAAACTTGTGATCATAAACTTGCTTTATAAACCTGTCTTGTAACATAAACTTGTCTTGTAAGCGCCGCAGCACGCGTAAACTTGGTCAGTCATTGAGCCCTAGCTGGGTTGGTCCATGCTGCATGGAGCCCTTAGAGATCGGGGTAGCCGGTAGCACAATATTCTTCCCTCCCAATGATCTAGGTAATTCTTATCTTGTTTAATCATTACTAAATTATTTCAAGTTCTCGATTCGTGGACACTTGAGAACTCCCTAGAAGGATGAGTCACGAGTACGAGCTTTTTATGAGTTTTCGTATTTGCGACACACGATACAAAGGAAAATACTCACACTCGATTGCCCGATGCTAAATGCAATAAATTTTCATACACAAATATTTTCACGGTGTCATGAGGATTGTGAACTTGTACATAAACTTGTTCCATGAACTTATATGCAAAATATGTCTGGTAACATAAACTTGTATCGATGTAAGGAAGCACACAACAATAATCACTAAAAAAAATTACTAAAATAACATAATTAAAGAGAACACAAAATGCACACAAGAATTTCTGGTCGCATGCATCCACTGGCCGCATGGACTCACCTGCCGCAAGCACCCATTGGCCGCATGCACTCACTTGCCGCATGCACTCACTGGCCACATGCACCCAATTGCCGCATGGACATACTAGCCCCATGCACCAAATTCCCGCATGGACTCACTTGCTATATGTCACGACCCGCACCCGGTTTAGGGGCACGAGTGCGTGGGTACGTCCAGCCTACGCCGCAGCATCGGCGGTAGAACGCTGTCAAGGTCTTGATACTATCTAACTACTGTCACGCAAGCATCTAATCTCCATTAGGAGGCACGGATGACACAAATAAGATGAACACATACTCAATCACAGGATTACAGCACGATAAGATTTTGAATAATAAAACTAAATTAAACACAACACAAGTCCACAAGTAATATTCTAACTCAACAATATCCAAGAATCATCAAAATGCCGGAGACAAATCCGGTACCAAATAGACTGTTAAAAGAACTAACTAAAAATAGTAATTTCCAGCTAGACCTCCTGGAATCACAACTACTATCAAGTCTGCAGCTACTCACCATAAGTGTCGGACAGCGGTCCCCTAAGGCATAGTCTGGAAAAATATTTCCAGTCAGGAAGGAGCAAAGCACAATCTCAAATAACAGTTCCATTAATTGATAATGTCTATAATACAATAAAACATGTCATGCTAGCTACTGAGAAGACAGTGAAATAAATGCAATGGCAATTTAAGAGAGACAGGCAATGTAAAGAGACAGGCAATAGGCAATTATGAAACAGTCCGTGCATGTATGAAAATGAAAAGAACAAGAAACAGTATCATATACGGGTGATGTAGTATATGATTAAAATAGGGAACTGTAATCTATTCTAAGTGTTTGAAATAGTAGTTTCAAAATGTGATCGGCTTGGGAACATGTACGATTGCTACAGTCTGGCTAATCATACGTGGGGGTATGATTAACACCAATAATATTTAATTATACAATGGGTATTTGATCACATTTCTTACTAACAATTTCCCCGCCCCCAACTAGTACTGTGGATTCAATCATGACACGTCACGAATACACGAACATTGTCTAATATATTATGTACAATGTCTAATTATCAATGTCTAATGTCCATGTCAATGTCAATGTCAATATCGTGTATAATATCAATACGAAAATCAAGGTAACATCTCATGACTGCAGATCCAAGCTATACTAGTCCGTGTAGCACAATGTCAAGGATTCAGTTGTAACATTTCAAGATCATTGAATTTATAGAAATTATCAAGAATTGGAAATTATCAGAGAATGTACTTGCCTTGGTCCTTAGCTGGTATTTATGGATGTCCTGTTCCAGAGTATCCCCTGGGTAAACCAACAGTCCTATAACATATCACAAGCAAAACCACATTTGCATCAGATGCTACACTAACACAGTCTAAAACACTGGCCTCAGGGCCATGCCAGGCAGGGCACTAGTCAGCTAGGGTCATCTAGTAGGGATACATATTTAAATAAACATCTTATTAATTAATTACATATAATTTCCATCCATTACAATAATAGATATATGTATAAATATATACTTTAAAAATAAATAATACTTGCATATAAATATAATAAAATAATACTTGTATGTATATATATAAACATAATTCATGAAATATATCTAAAATATATACCAATATAAATTACTTGCTATAGTTGCACATTTTCCAAAATACGTACATTTATATATTAACATATATCAAATACGTATTTACATATTTATACATTTATACCAAAATAATACATATTTAATACACATATTATTAATCATTAATACTTACAATATATATATATCATATTTAATACATATTCAAAATATATGTATACATATATTAAAAATATGCTAAGATTTTATACAAAATATATACACATATATATATCAAAATAATTATACATAAAATATGTACATTTATACCAGTTAAATTTAATACCCACACTTACACACATTAATTAAATATATACATATACAAAATATATTAACAAAAGAAATAATATATATATTCATATTTTAAAAATACATACATTACCAATCAATTTTATATTAAAAATATGCTAAATATATATATATATAAGACATGTATACACATATACCAATTATATTATACACTTTACATTATATACCAATACATATTTATGTATTAACATAAATTAATAACTATTATATCTATACATATATTTTATATATACTATACATTATGTTTAAATATTAATTTGATACATACTCAAATATACAATTTAATAAAAATAGTTAATATACTTATTCATATGTTAACATTTATTTAAAAATAAATACTTGTACATATACATATCTAATATGAAAATATACTAAGTATAAAAATGCATAAATATACCTATACAAATTAAATATGTACTTACACATATATATACACTAATATATTTTACAAGTTATATACATACATATATACATATATATATATATATATACATATATATACATATATATATATATAAAGAAGGAGGGAGAAGAAGAGGGGACTCACTGTGTTGGGCTCGCTGGCCGGCCGCCGGACCGGAGACCGCCGGAGTACAGGGTGGTGGAGGTAATGGTGTTGATGGTGGTGGTGGTGAATGGTGTAGATGATGGTGGTGTTGCCGGGGTGCCGGAGGGATGTGCCGAGCAGCAGGAGCAGCCGGCAGGAACTACTGTAGGCCGCCGGATCTGTGCAGCGCCGGAGAACGGAGAAGAACAGCAGCGGCAAGGGGACTCGAACGCGGGGGCTGCTGCCAGCGGGTTCAGTGGGGGCCGCCGGACTCGCTGTTGGTGGGCCGCCGGAGAGTAATAGATGATGATGGTGGAGGAGTTTGGCCGCCGGAGGGATCGGCTCAGTCGCCGGACACAGGGAGTGAAGGTGATGGGGGATGGGAGGAGTTGGAATGGCAGAGGGGGAGCACAGCAGTCGGCTGGCCGGGCCGCTCGCCGGCCGGTGCACAGAGCACGCCGCCGGAGGAACTGTGCTCGGCCGGGAGCAGTGGTTGAGCACAGTATTCCTCCCCCTATTTGAATATTTGAATTCAAAATAAAAAACTAAAGAAGAAGGAGAAAGGAAGAGAAGAAGAAAAGAAAGGAGAAGAAAAGAGAAGAAGAAGAAGAAGAGAAGAAGAATATGGGCTACGGTTTGGTGAGGGAGAATGGGGGCTTGTGAGGAGGTGGTGTTTTCTAGGTTGCCTAGGGATTAGGGTTTGATGTAGACAAGACATTAAATAGGGATGAGGGGATTTTGATGGAGGGTGAGGATGCATCCCTGGAATGGGTGGCTAGGATTGAACATGAGGAAATAATTCATGTAGGGACGAGGGTTTTTAATTAAAAAATTTAATAGGCTCCCTCATTGGTTTAAAATAATTGGGTAAGGCCACAAAATGCCAATTTGCAATTTAGCCCCCTTAAATTTAGGAAATTGCACAAACACATGAAATGACGAAAATTTGGCGGGCGATTCGGTGTCCGGTATTTTGTAGGGTCAGGGGGCACTGTAAGATGGGTATGGGCTGAATTTGCAGGGCACTGGAATTAATTTGGAATTTCAGAATCAGATAAAATGGTATCCTCAAATTAAATAGAAATAAATGCAAGTTGTGTTCAACAATTAATTAGGAGTACATGGAGCCAAAATCAGGTCAAGTCATCAATACCAATAATGAAGAAGACTCAGAACAGAACATTACCCTAATTTGGGCCGCACGAAAAATAGGTCAAGATTGCCTCCAATTTTCGATTGGAACGCACAACGATGAAAAATAGGGATTTATTAAATAACGTCCGCGACGACTTTTGTGCGACCAGAAATAATGTACAGAGAGCATAATTATGAGTTGCAAAAATAGCAGAATGGAAGGCGGGCATGTCTAGGGCAAGATTGTGAAATTTGTTGGGAGACAAGAGTCAGGGTAGTGCTCCAAATATCGAAGCAACGGCTATGCGCAAAAATATTAAATAAAATATGGAAATAAATTACAATCTCCAAATATTAAATTCTAATAAAATAATAAAATCCAGAATTCTATAATTCGGACAGGTGGTCTTCTACTGGGCTTCTAGGTCTAGTCTGCTAGCAAAAATAAATGAACACTGCATCTAATACTATATTTTAATTACACATCACACATAATTATTTAAATCAATATACTATCATGCAATTATTTAATTGTAACTACAAAATATTAAATATTGCAAAAAAAAAGTCGAAAATACCCCTGTTTTCGGAATGTGGTAGTGACAAGTCTACCCACCTTAAAAGAATTTTGTCCTCAAAATTTAAAATCCTCAAGGTAGCGTTTATTCATACCCATTATTATTTTCCTCAAATTTTTTTTTTTTCATCAACCACGAATCAATTAATAATCCACAAGGTCTTTCACAATTTCAAAATTTTAAAATTATTGCATAACCTGAAAAAATCCTCAAAATAAAATCAAAGTCCATTTATCAAAAATTTCCTGAAATTTTAGTTACTAATTCAATACGCGGAATTTAATATCCATTCCTCAAAGTTGATTTAATCAATGCGCATATATAATTGTAATCTCGTCCCACAAGTTTGAATTTAAACATTTATCCATCAAAAATTTTATTTTTCGATTTCCTCTTCCTCAAAATACTCAACAATACGATACTTAAGGATTCTCTAAATGCGACATCCAAATATAAAATTCTAAAATTTGTAACTTGCAATCAAATAAGTATGTTGATAATCTCCCAAAATTTCCCAATTTAATAATCAATTTAAGCATGTCATAATCTTCCTGGAATTTATACATCATAAATTCCGCCATGTTAAATTCTTGACCCTTTATTTAATTCAATGTTTATCCTCGAATTTTTATTTTTTTTCCTCGATTGTTTTATTTATGTATTTACTACCATCAAAATTAAATTCCTCAAATCATATAATCATGAACTACTCCATATTGTTATTTCACAATAATTTTTTCAAAATTCTATAAATATCATATCCCTAAAAATCTTTAAATATAAAATCAAATTCCATTCTTATCACAATATCCTTCAAAATTTTAAGTTAATAACGAAATACAAGAATTTAATATTCAATCCTCTAATTGAAATCCAATCAGTGCATATTTCAAAAATTGAATCTCGTCCCAAAATTTGAATTTAACACTAATCCATTTGTGTTCTTATCCCTCGATTTTTTTTTTTTTCATAATATGCAACGATGTAATACTTATGGAACCTCTAATACAATATTCAAAATATAAGTTCACAACTTGCAGTCCAATAAATATATCGATGGCCTTCTTAAATTCCTCAAATCATATGATAAATTCAATCATTTCATAATCTTCTTAAAAATTAATGATTTGACAAACTTAAATTATGCCATATTAAATTCCTAACTCTTTATTTAATTTAATATTTTTCCTCACAATTTTTAGGCACCTTGTCTCTCTTTGTCAAGTCATAACCTCTTCGTTAATCTTTACTACAGTTAAATCCTCAACAATCAAAGTCTAAGAGAATTCTACCTACACCCATACAACATGCAACCTAAGGAAAATATGTATGATCCTTGTGTCTTTTGTCAGGGTATTGCAGTCTCTGTATCAGGGGTACTACTAACTACATTATCACAAGAATTCATGCATACAAGCTACGGTACTAAGGTATCAATCAATCAATCAATCAATCAATTAGATAGAAACAGAAGGAAGGAACGAACAGAACCTGCTAACACATTACCTGCAGTATCGGTCTCCTCGACCGTCATCGTAAATGCCCGCCCTGCTGGGGTGGTTCCCTTTGCGGGTGCTGAGCAATATACGGTTCCACAGGTAGCCTAACTGGATCTCTATAATTTGGAGCTGCGCGCTGGTCGGAAAGATAAGGAACTCGAAGACAATCCCTTACTCGATGTCCCGCAGCGCCACAGTGCAAACAAAGTCCCAGTCTCGTTCTACAGCTCTTCCAAAGGTGACCTGGCTTCTTACAGAAATGACAAGTTCGTTGATCCTGCTATACAGGAACTGGTGCCGGGTACTGCTGTTGATACTGAAATGCCCTTGGCTGCCACTGGCCAGGGTACTGCTGGGCAACTCTCTTAACTGCCTGTAGTGCCATCTGGTGAGCGTTCTCCATGCTCTCTCTCATCAGCTCGGTTTGTGCCTGGTGCGCTTCTGCTTGCACCCTCTGAGCCTCAGCTTGAACTCGCTGAGCATCTGCCGCCACTCTCTGGGCATCTACCATGCCTTGGATCAAGGTAAACATCTGCGCCCCGTCAATGGGCAAACCTCCGAGAATCGGAGTCGGTGGAGGAGGAAGGTTATCCGTCACAGCTGCGGCTATCCTCTGAACAGGTGGGAAAGAAGGATCCCCGAAAAGTGTAGAAACTCCCACATGCATCGGAGATGTAGGAGGAACTACGGATGTCTGTCCATCAGGTGGAGAGGTGGCAGACCCCTCTAAAGCTGGTGTTCCCGCTCTCATAGACCGTGTCTTCGGTGACATCCTGAAGACAGATCCCAAAGAATCAATTAAGGCAAAAATATGATATTATCAAGGAAGGACAGTACAGTTCTAAGGAAGCAACATTCAAGGTAAAAGATTGGAAATAAACCCTAGTTGATTGCACAGGTCAAAGATGCATCCATGGTCTGATATCTCTATCCCCTAGGTATCACAGTTCTATCACAAATACTCTCACTGCTAGCTTCCTTACCTACTGCAACAGTTGATGCTAGTTATCCTTATCACTCAAGTGCATATCAAATGCAACACACTATACTAAGGACTGCACTCTCTAATACAATCCTAGATAAAAACCCAAGTCAGTTTGCAGTGAATTTCAATCATGCTCAACCAACATATCCTTACACATGCATCTCACCTACTTATATACTAATATCTCTCTCACTATAAATTCCTATCCTCAATTAAAATTCCTCAAAATAACTCCTCGAATAAATTTTATAGTACAATGCATATACTTCCCTCAAGGTTAATTATTTAAATACTGAAATAAAACTTAATCACACAAAATCCTTACAGACTTGTCTAGGTTTATTGAATCAAATCTGAATCCTCAAAAATAAAATTTTAATAACAATATTTCAATTCCTCAAATTTCAAAATTTTGCAATTCATTGAAATCTTCACAATAATATTTTAATAACAATCTCAATCTTCTCAAAATCCTAAAATTTGAAATTCATTTTCAATCTTCAATTAAAACTTTAATCCACCTTCTGTAGTCCAATAGCTCTAATGTTAATCATTTTCACTGTCCTCATTGACGGGCATCATCAAATAATACCATAAATCAGTCTATAAATTTACCTTAATATGAAATCAACCCTACAATGAAACCCAAAATCCTAACTTAATACCTAATCAATAATAATCAATCAATATCACAAGTGAGAATGGACGGAACAAGGGAATGATTTAAATTGGAAATTTTAACAAGATTCTCAGGGGTCATCCCAGGAATCTCTCAAGGAATTTAGATTGAGTATTTGCTCTCGTCCTAGTATCCTATGTCCTATGTCCTATAGCAGGCACGCAATAGTATAACAAGGACGTCACACTACTACGACATCGTACAACTCGCGAAGTCTGACCTGCATGGGCCACCACTAAAATGTGTCACGACCCGCACCCGGTTTAGGGGCACGAGTGCGTGGGTACGTCCAGCCTACGCCGCAGCATCGGCGGTAGAACGCTGTCAAGGTCTTGATACTATCTAACTACTGTCACGCAAGCATCCAATCTCCATTAGGAGGCACGGATGACACAAATAAGATGAACACATACTCAATCACAGGATTACAGCACGATAAGATTTCGAATAATAAAACTAAATTAAATACAACACAAGTCCACAAGTAATATTCTAACTCAACAATATCCAAGAATCATCAAAATGCCGGAGACAAATCCGGTACCAAATAGACTGTTAAAAGAACTAACTAAAAATAGTAATTTCCAGCTAGACCTCCTGGAATCACAACTACTATCAAGTCTGCAGCTACTCACCATAAGTGTCGGACAGCGGTCCTCTAAGGCATAGTCTGGAAAAATATTTCCAGTCAGGAAGGAGCAAAGCACAATCTCAAATAACAGTTCCATTAATTGATAATGTCTATAATACAATAAAACATGTCATGCTAGCTACTGAGAAGACAGTGAAATAAATGTAATGGCAATTTAAGAGAGACAGGCAATGTAAAGAGACAGGCAATAGGCAATTATGAAACAGTCCGTGCATGTATGAAAATGAAAAGAACAAGAAACAGTATCATATACGGGTGATGTAGTATATGATTAAAATAGGAAACTGTAATCTATTCTAAGTGTTTGAAATAGTAGTTTCAAAATGTGATCGGCTTGGGAACATGTACGATTGCTACAGTCTGGCTAATCATACGTGGGGGTATGATTAACACCAATAATATTTAATTATACAATGGGTATTTGATCACATTTCTTACTAACAATTTCCCCGCCCCCAACTAGTACTGTGGATTCAATCATGACACGTCACGAATACACGAACATTGTCTAATATATTATGTACAATGTCTAATTATCAATGTCTAATGTCCATGTCAATGTCAATGTCAATATCGTGTATAATGTCAATACGAAAATCAAGGTAACATCTCATGACTGCAGATCCAAGCTATACTAGTCCGTGTAGCACAGTGTCAAGAATTCAGTTGTAACATTTCAAGATCATTGAATTTATAGAAATTATCAAGAATTGGAAATTATCAGAGAATGTACTTGCCTTGGTCCTTAGCTGGTATTTATGGATGTCCTGTTCCAGAGTATCCCCTGGGTAAACCAACAGTCCTATAACATATCACAAGCAAAACCACATTTACATCAGATGCTACACTAACACAGTCTAAAACACTGGCCTCAGGGCCATGCCAGGCAGGGCACTAGTCAGCTAGGGTCATCTAGTAGGGATACATATTTAAATAAACATCTTATTAATTAATTACATATAATTTCCATCCATTACAATAATAGATATATGTATAAATATATACTTTAAAAATAAATAATACTTGCATATAAACATAATAAAATAATACTTGTATGTATATATATAAACATAATTCATGAAATATATCTAAAATATATACCAATATAAATTACTTGCTATAGTTGCACATTTTCCAAAATACGTACATTTATATATTAACATATATCAAATACATATTTACATATTTATACATTTATACCAAAATAATACATATTTAATACACATATTATTAATCATTAATACTTACAATATATATATATCATATTTAATACATATTCAAAATATATGTATACATATATTAAAAATATGCTAAGGTTTTATACAAAATATATACACATATATATATCAAAATAATTATACATAAAATATGTACATTTATACCAGTTAAATTTAATACCCACACTTACACACATTAATTAAATATATACATATACAAAATATATTAACAAAAGAAATAATATATATATTCATATTTTAAAAATACATAAATTACCAATCAATTTTATATTGAAAATATGCTAAATATATATATATATAAGACATGTATACACATATACCAATTATATTATACACTTTACATTATATACCAATACATATTTATGTATTAACATAAATTAATAACTATTATATCTATACATATATTTTATATATACTATACATTATGTTTAAATATTAATTTGATACATACTCAAATATACAATTTAATAAAAATAGTTAATATACTTATTCATATGTTAACATTTATTTAAAAATAAATACTTGTACATATACATATCTAATATGAAAATATACTAAGTATAAAAATGCATAAATATACCTATACAAATTAAATATGTACTTACACATATATATACACTAATATATTTTACAAGTTATATACATACATATATACATATATATATATATATATACATATATATACATATATATATATATAAAAAATGAGGGAGAAGAAGAGGGGACTCACTGTGTTGGGCTCGCTGGCCGGCCGCCGGACCGGAGACCGCCGGAGTACAGGGAGGAGGTGGTGGAGGTAATGGTGTTGATGGTGAATGGTATAGATGATGGTGGTGTTGCCGGGGTGCCGGAGGGATGTGCCGAGCAGCAGGAGTAGCCGACGGGAACTACTGCAGGCCGCCGGATCTGTGCAGCGCCGGAGAACGAAGAAGAACAGCAGCGGCAAGGGGACTCGAACGCGGGGGCTGCTGCCAGCGGGTTCAGTGGGGGCCGCCGGACTCGCTGTTGGTGGGCCGCCGGAGAGTAATAGATGATGATGGTGGAGGAGTTTGGCCGCCGGAGGGATCGGCTCAGTCGCCGGACACAGGGAGTGAAGGTGATGGGGGATGGGAGGAGTTGGAATGGCAGAGGGGGAGCACAGCAGTCGGCGGGCCGGGCCGCTCGCCGGCCGGTGCACAGAGCACGCCGCCGGAGGAACTGTGCTCGGCCGGGAGCAGTGGTTGAGCACAGTATTCCCCTCCCTATTTGAATATTTGAATTCAAAATAAAAAACTAAAGAAGAAGGAGAAAGGAAGAGAAGAAGAAAAGAAAAGAGAAGAAAAGAGAAGAAGAAGAAGAAGAGAAGAAGAATAGGGGCTACGGTTTGGTGAGGGAGAATGGGGGCTTGTGAGGAGGTGGTGTTTTCTAGGTTGCCTAGGGATTAGGGTTTGATGTAGACAAGACATTAAATAGGGATGAGGAGATTTTGATGGAGGGTGAGGATGCATCCCTGGAATGGGTGGCTAGGATTGAACATGAGAAAATAATTCATGTAGGGACGAGGGTTTTTAATTAAAAAATTTAATAGGCTCCCTCATTGGTTTAAAATAATTGGGTGAGGCCACAAAATGCCAATTTGCAATTTAGCCCCCTTAAATTTGGGAAATTGCACAAACACATGAAATAACGAAAATTTGGCGGGCGATTCGGTGTCCGGTATTTTGTAGGGTCAGGGGGCACTGTAAGATGGGTATGGGCTGAATTTGCAGGGCACTGGAATTAATTTGGAATTTCAGAATCAGATAAAATGGTATCCTCAAATTAAATAGAAATAAATGCAAGTTGTGTTCAATAATTAATTAGGAGTACATGGAGCCAAAATCAGGTCAAGTCATCAATACCAATAATGAAGAAGACTCAGAACAGAACATTACCCTAATTTGGGCCGCACGAAAAATAGGTCAAGATTGCCTCCAATTTTCGATTGGAACGCACAACGATGAAAAATAGGAATTTATTAAATAACGTCCGCGACGACTTTTGTGCGGCCAGAAATTATGTACAGAGAGCATAATTATGAGTTGCAAAAATAGCAGAATGGAAGGCGGGCATGTCTAGGGCAAGATTGTGAAATTTGTTGGGAGACAAGAGTCAGGGTAGTGCTCCAAATATCGAAGCAACGGCTATGCGCAAAAATATTAAATAAAATACGAAAATAAATTACAATCTCCAAATATTAAATTCTAATAAAATAATAAAATCTAGAATTCTATAATTCGGACAGGTGGTCTTCTACTGGGCTTCTAGGTCTAGTCTGCTAGCAAAAATAAATGAACACTGCATCTAATACTATATTTTAATTACACATCACACATAATTATTTAAATTAATATACTATCATGCAATTATTTAATTGTAACTACAAAATATTAAATATTGCAAAAAAAGTCAAAAATACCCCTATTTTCGGAATGTGGTAGTGACACTATATGCTCAGGGTTAAGGTCCACTCCTTGGGACAAGTACTGAGTGATGGGTCAATAATGAAGTGTCAGTGAAGTTACATAAAGTGATTAATGTGACAGGCCGAAAAGTGTGTCAGGAAGAAAAGACAAGAATCATAAAAAGATGTGCAAGGGTGAAGCAGAGTTCTACGGCAAAAGAGGAGAGGTGCATAGTACCAATGTCGTATAAATCCGCTTGCCGCATGCTCAGATAGACGCATAGATGCCCCTCTTGGACTTAGCGAATTTTTTATTCGTTCAGCGAGTGAAAACACAAGCAGTTCAAGGATTAGCTCCAGACCACTTTGTGTAATGTATAGTCATGCATCCAACAAGATAGACGCATGGTGTCAGTATGCGACAAGGAGTTTAGGCCGCATAACCCTCTCAGGATACATAGTGCTCTCTGCCGCATAGGTCGTTGGCCGCATGAAGACTTCGTCTTCTCCAATAGTAGGTTCAGCCAGGCCGAAAGGTCCAAAAATAAAAATTTTATTTTCGTCATAAAACTTTATTTTAACTCCAAATCAAGTGAAACAAAACCTAAATTGCATGAAATAAAATGCTTTAACATAAGGAACAACTAGTTTTCGAAAACACTAAGTTTTAATAGATCAAAACCAAGAAAAAATTATGGAATCCATAAAAATTCTAAACTTAAAACTCAGATCTACAAAAATATATACATCAAAATCTAAAAATCCAAGAACTAAATATGATTAGCAACTCAAGGAGAACATTTTCCATCAAACACATTTTTTAAAACAACATATATATGAAAAATCCAAAAATTATGACTTCACCATTGAGCAAGATATATTTGCCTAAGAGTCCAACGACCTCTTCCTAGCTAGGTCTAGTGCTAGGGTTCGGCTAGGGGAGGTGCACGGGGGTGAGTGAAAAGGGAGCAAGGAAGAAGAAAATGAAAATAAAGAACAAGAAGAAAGAGAGGATTGAGAGAAACGCTTATATATATACTAAGAGGAGAGAAAAAAAGGGTTTAGTCATGGGTTCAGTCAAATGAACCAAACCAAGTATCCATTCTATATGCGGGTCCAAAATTGGGTCTATGGCAATGCCAATAGGTATTCTATTGGTCTCAGGTAGTCACTCTCAACAACAGGAAAAATAACAATAAATAAAATGACATGAACCAACATGAGAAATACAGCAGGAATACATTATCAAAAAAAATTAAATTCTAGAAATTTAAGAAATACCAAATATAGAATTTGGGTGTGATAGAAGATATCCCGAAGAGAGCTTTTCAGACTCGGTATGGCCAGTTTGAGTTCATGGTGATGCCATTTGGGTTGACTAAAGCCCCGACGGTATTCATGAATATGATAAACAAGGTGTTCCACCAGTATCTTGATAAGTTTTTGGTGGTATAAATTGATGATATTTTGGTATATTCAAAGACCCCGAAGGAGCATTAGGAGCACCTGAGGATAGTTCTGGATAATCTCAGAAAAGAAAAGCTTTATGGTAAGCTCTCAAAGTGTAAACCCCCTCAACCAATATGGGGTTTAATTTAATTTAATCCGGAACCTAGGATTTTTTTTTGGAAGTTAATTATAAATGTGCGACAATCATATGTACCCCTGACCATTGTGCAACCCAAGATGCTTGTAATTTCATCTCACCTTAACCGCACAATGTTCGTTAAAATTTTTTGTCCTGCGCCCTAGCTATAAATCCAATTAACTTAAAGCCTTTTACCTCAATCGAAACCAAATCAGGATATATACACTCTTTTACATGGACTAGCCCACCCCACCAAGACCAGACAGGCCAAACCCTTGAGTCCAGCCCATCATCTCCATCCTCCCTATAATATACAACTATTTACTCAAACCCTAATTCACTATTCACCACCTTCCTCAAAACCCTAGCCGCTCCCGTGCATCCCAAGGTACCCCCACATCCGACCGCTACCCAACCACCGGACCGCCACCCAACCATCGGACCACCATCCCCACCGCCAACGCAGGACCCCCAAGCCGCTGCTGCACAACTGTGCGCCGCCGCCGCTGCTGCACAACAGTGCGCTGCCGCCGCTGCTGCACGTCAGCCGCTGCCGAGAGACCCAAGCCGCTGCCGCCTCTACCAGGCCGTGTAGTCGCTGCAACTTCCCCCGCTGCCCCGTTGGTCGCAGACGACGCCGGAGCTCCGTCCCGCGAGGAAGACGGCCAGGACGAGCAGAAATCTCGTCTAGTCAGCCAGGTACACGACCCTAGTTCGCTTCTCGCATAATAGCGTTGTATGGTTGTTTACCGAGTCATCGTGTCGATGTATCCTGTGTTGACACGAACCTGTTAAAACAAATTAATACAGATATGTATGCATGATGATAGTTAAACTAGATGATAACAAACAGAATTAACCATAATTATATACATGTTAGTATGATGAGTAACAGGAGTTAGAAATTGGTTAGTAACTAGCAAAAACCTAAAGTTATGAGACCGGTCATATATGAATAGTAATTCACCTGGAATACTTAACATAGGAAACAAGGGCAGGTATTCATACCAAACATAGATAATTGGTAATCAATAACGTAGTAATAATTTGCCTCAAAACAAAGTTAACCGAGGATAGAACGAGTGTACATCCTAGCTACGTGCACATGTGGTGCTGTAATCGATTAACCGTGAACTTGAGACAGACCCTCAAGAGCAACGTAGTGTCAGTACACTGGGTCTTATTGTCTGATGTAGAATTCTATATTATATTGTGTGCCAGGATCATCGGATCAGACAGGAGACATCGCTCGAATAGGCTTCTGGCATTCACAGATTTCGGATACAGGCAAGATACCTTGCTATATTTACTGTCTAAATTAAATATGCATCTGTTGTATTATATTCTTGTTGCTTGTAATTTATACAACTGTGCGCGTCCGAGTTATCTCGGGTGCATTCGACGGTTACGTCGATGTTAGTAAATATATAAATATATGGACTTAGCCTTAGCAGACTCAACCCTTTGGACAATACTCTGTTATTGTCTGAGACCTGACACCTTGCACGGACACTGAGATATATTCATATTGGGATGCGGGTTTGCGCACTCGACTAGCTATCGTTGCGTATCACCTACATCACGGTTAGTATGTAGTCAGGATATAGATTAGAGACTTGGCATATAGATACATGGTATGCACGTCGAGTAGTCGACTTGCGTATCTATATTGGGCGGGGAGGACAACTAGGAAGCGTATGGGGTACACATATTGGAGCCATAGTTTCAGAGGAACCTCGGGTCCAATGACTTTCCCTTTATACTGATGCCACGTTCTTCGGAGCGATATAGACGATATACTGTACAGATGCCGTTCTCTTCGGAGTATGGACGCTATGCCTATGCCTACTCATACGCATCAGAGTTGGACTCACATTGCATTCACTTAGATGGCTAGTATACCCTTACTGTATTTATTTTATTCAGTATTCATATATAGCATGTTGTTTCTTGTATCTTGTTACGTCCCTCTGAGGACCTGGTTTCTTCCCAGATTTAGACGAGGCTTACAACCCCACTGTATACGGCCCCGGACAGGAGACAAGATTTGCTACAGCTGAGGAGTTGGAGGTGCAACCGTCAGAGTTTTCGTGATCAGTTGGTAGGTCTTTAGCCTAGTTGGAGGGCATCATTACCTACTCAGCTGATGCTCTAGTCTTTTCTTTTATATCTCATTTCAGTACTTTATTTCGTCATAGTAGTGGGTTTGTTCCCACCAGACATCACTGGTTGTACTATGATATCTTGGGACTGGTATTTATTTAACCAGCAATTTATTTAGTGTTTCTTGCTCTTTATATTGTGGATGAGATTAGTTTACCTGTTATTGGCTGATATTGGACATGTTAGTATTTTAGGACAGCGTAGCACTCTTCGTGGATCCATTAAATTGGGATATCTTCGGAGACGTGTCAGCTGGCTATTGCCACGTGGCCTGGTTCCATATATTTTTGGGACAGGGGCGTGACATGGTTTTAGTGGTGGCCCATGCAGGTCAACTTTTTCGCTTGTGGTATGGTAACATGCCCTGCGAGCCTGCAATAGGATAGAAATTATTAGGTCTTATCCACTTTTGATTCGTCCTTGAACTTCCTTCATACTGCTTCTAAATATCTGCATCCTGTTTGTTTGCTCTTGTACTCTTTTAATGAAGCTCTATCTTTTGCAGCAAGATGAATTTACGCAGTGGACGAGGAGCACCCCGTGCCACTATGCCAGATAACCCCACACAAGGAGATGAGGTACCCCAAGGGCAACCCCCGCTACAGACTCCGCTGATACATTGGCACGAGACATCGCAGGGAGATCCTACACCACAGCCAGAGGGACAGACTTCCCAGACGATTCCCACGCAGCATTGTGAGGGCCAGACTTCAGGAGCTACACCGATGCCGCAGACTGAGAGGCCGACATCTGAGGAGACACCTACTGCACAACCAGAGATACCACTACCGCCGCCTCTACCTTATCCACCCCAGATGCCGCAGCTAGATGGCCAGCCACAGATGCTTCAGTTCTTCCAGGCAATAATGCAAGCCCAGTGGCAGCAGACAGAGACACTGCGACAGAGCCTGATGGCAGTACTAAAGAGGACACCTGTCACGACACCCGTACCAGCACCTCCACCAGCCCCGACAGGTGGCACTGTTAGATGGTTCCGACAGATGGGACCAGATACCTTCTCAGGCAATGAGACTGCAGAGCAGATCTCTGATTGGATCGCCAACACAGAGATGCTATTAGAGGCTTCACAACTGCATCCAGACCTTTGGATGACCGCAGTGAGAGCCCAACTAAAAGGCAATGCCCATCACTGGTGGGATTCCATCGAGCGCAGTGTAGGCAAGAACCAGACTTGAGAACAGTTCTTGGAATACTTCAATGCGAAGTATTTTCCAGCCACAGTCAGAAATGCCCTGTACTCCCAGTTCCTACATCTAGAACAGGAGAATATGACTGTTGACGCATATAACGCAGAGTTTAGCCGCCTTAGCAGATTTGGAGCCGTCCTGATACCCAATGATCTAGAGAAGGCTCAGAGATTCCACCATGGCCTCAACTTCGAGCTACAGAGATATACCACCGTACAGGCGAGGATTTCTTATGAGGAGGTTCTTGCAGAGGCGAGGATCCAAGAGGCCATTGTCAGAAGAGCTAGACGTTCCAGCACGACCACGTCAGCTAGAGTCCAGCCCGGAGCAGGAGGACCCATCCGACGTCCCGGAGCGCAGACACAACAGAGAGCAGCACCATATCCACACCAGGAACTTTCGATTTGCCACTATTGTGGTAAGAGAGGTCATTTTGAGAAGGACTGCCGAAAGAGACTTGGGACATGCCTGATTTGTGGAGCCAGTCAGCACCTTGCCAGAGATTGCCCACAGCGCAGAGAGACAGCCCCACAGGCCAGACAAAGGCCAGCAGCACCAGCCCCGAGGATACTACCCCCACCAGGAGGACAACGTCCACCAGCACCCGGAGGATTCCAGAGGGGACCACCCTTGGCCCCACAACAGGCACAGTTTGATCAAGCCCGACAGCAGGCAGGAGGACAGAGACAGGGACAGGCCTTTGCATTAGCAGCCGCTGAGAAGGAAACAGAAGGAGAAGCAATCACAGGTACCATTTTAGTCGCATCCTTACCTGTGACAGCATTGTTTGATTCTGGGGCTACTTTATCATTTATATCTAGTAGATTTGTAGCAATGCATAGAGTAGCGACTTCCCCCTTACCTAAGAGTTGGAAGATTCTTACCGGAGGAGGTATCGTGCCGGTTACCAGCACTATTAGAACGTGCTCGGTAGTCGTATATGGTAGAGAGATGAGAGCGCGATTCCTGGTATTGCCTATGCCGTACTTTGATGTTGTATTAGGCATGGACTGGTTAAGTCAGTATAACGCCGTACTGGACTGCCGGAAGGGTAGCGTCACTTTTAGACCACCAGATCAACCGGAGTTCGAGTACATGCGAGGGACCGTCGAACAAGGAGTAGGACAGACAGTGGGAACTTGTATGACTATGGAGATTGCACACCCACCTATAGTTGCAGAATTCGAGGATATTTTCCCCGAAGAATTGCCAGGCTTACCACCCGATAGAGACGTGGAGTTTACCATTGAGCTAGTACCAGGAGCAGCACCGGTATCTTCTAATGTGTACCGATTGACGAAGAAGGAGTTAGACGAGCTGAAGCTACAATTAGTGGAGTTGCAGAGCAAGGGATTTATCCGTCCTAGTGTATCACCATGGGGAGCACCAGTATTGTTTGTGCCTAAGAAGGACGGAACAGTACGTATGTGTATTAATTACAGAGCCCTTAATGCTTTGACTATCAAGAACAAGTACCCCCTACCGCGGATTGACGATTTATTCGACCAGTTGACCGGAGCAGTGGTGTTCACAAAGATCGACTTGAGATCGGGTTATCATCAAGTGAAGGTGCGAAGAGAAGACATTCAAAAGACAGCATTCAGGACTCGTTATGGTCACTACGAGTTCTTAGTGATGCCTTTTGGACTGACAAATACGCCGGCTGTATTTATGAACTTGATGAACAGAGTATTCCATCAATACTTAGACCAGTTCGTGGTAGTCTTCATCGACGACATTTTGGTGTATTCGAAGAGCCACGAGGAGCACGAGGAGCACGAGAAGCACTTGAGACTAGTGTTAGAGATGCTGAGGAGAGAGAGACTTTATGCCAAGCTTAGCAAGTGCGAGTTTCTCCTAGATCATGTCGCCTTCCTTGGACACGTCATCTCAGGAGACGGTATCTCAGTAGATCCGGCGAAGATTTCATCCGTAGAGACATGGCCAACCCCTACCAATGTCTCAGAGGTTAGGAGTTTCCTAGGACTTGCCGGATATTATCGGAGGTTCGTAGAGAACTTCGTGAAGATTGCAGAGCCAATGACCTGCCTGACCCGTAAGGATCAGGAGTTTACTTGGACAGAGGAATGTCAGAAGGAATTCGATGAGCTGAAGAAACGCTTGACTACAGCACCCATCTTGACCATACCTTCTGGACCCGGAGGATTCGTAATCTACAGCGATGCGTCTGGGAAAGGATTAGGATGCATCTTGATGCAGCATGGAAAGGTTATAGCTTATGCTTCTAGACAGTTGAGGACACATGAGAAGAACTATCCCACCCACGACTTGGAGCTTGCAGCGATGATTTTTGCGTTAAAACTTTGGAGGCATTACCTATATGGAGAAAGAGTGGAGATATTTACTGATCATAAAAGCCTGAAATATGTCTACACTCAGAAGGATCTAAATCAGAGACAGAGGCGTTGGCTCGAGGTGATGACAGACTTCGAAATAGAGCTACAGTACCACCCAGGGAAAGCCAACGTAGTAGCAGACGCATTGAGCAGAAGACCTATGGCGTTCTTCTTGACTACCCAACAACACCTGTTGAGAGATATAGAGCAGATGGGTATAGAGGTTGTTATATCTGGAGTAGACGGACAGTTGTCGAGTTTCCAATTGCAATCGACACTGGTAGAGAGAATCAAGACTGCTTTGCCGACAGATGCCAGATTTTAGAGGCTCAAACAGAGGACCGAGGCTGAATTACAGACAGGACTACGGATACATGAAGACGGAACACTGAGATGCGGAGATCGTCTCTATGTTCCAAATAGAGAACTTCGACAGGAGTTGATGTTAGAAGCACACAGTTCCACCTACTCCATTCACCCAGGAGGCACGAAGATGTACAGAGATCTAAGACAGTACTACTGGTGGCACGAAATAAAGAGAGAGATAGCACGCTTTGTGGCCAAGTGCCTGTATGTCAGCAAGTCAAGGCTGAGCCCCAGAGATCTGCCGGATTGCTTCAACCACTTCCTATACCAGAGTGGAAATGGGAGCATATCACCATAGACTTTGTCACGGCTTCCCGAGGAGTCCTAGTGGGCGCAATGCCGTATGGGTAATCGTGGATAGACTCACCAAGTCCGCGCACTTTTTTCCCTTTAGAGTTGGGCAATCGACGGAGGCTTTAGCGGATATGTACATGAGAGAGATTGTGCACCTACATGGAGTGCCAGTTAGCATTGTGTCAGACAGGGATACGAGATTTACATCTTACTTTTGGCGGAGTATGCAAGAGAGCCTTGGTACTCGCTTGAAGTTTAGCACAGCGTATCACCCACAAACAGATGGCCAGTCGGAGCGCACCATTCAGACACTTGAAGACATGTTAAGAGCGTGCATGCTGGACTTCGAAGGATCATGGGAGGACCACTTACATTTGGTCGAGTTTTCTTACAACAACAGCTATCAAGCTAGTATTCAGATGGCTCCCTATGAAGCGTTGTATGGAAGGAAATATCATTCTCCTGTATGCTGGAGTGATATAGGCGAACGACAGATTCTCGGACCAGAGTTGGTTGTTCGGACGGTAGAAAAGGTAAAGAAGATCCAAGGACACCTTCGAGCAGCACAAGACCGACAGAAGCATTGGGCGAATGCACATCGCCGACCCTTAGAGTTTCAGGTTGGAGATCACGTATTCTTAAAGATCTCACCCACTCGAGGGACTATCAGATTCGGAGGCAGAGGGAAGCTGAGTCCGAGGTACATCGGACCATTCGACATATTAGAACGCGTCGGAGAGGTTGCTTACAGATTAGCGTTACCGCAGACCTTAGAAGGAGTCCACGATGTCTTTCATGTATCTCAATTGAGAAGGTACATATCGGATCCTAGTCATGTGCTTGACTATTCCGAGATCACAGTCGGGCCAAGCCTATCATATGAAGAAGAGCCTGTGGAGATTCTAGACAGAAGCGAGAAGGCATTACGAGGGCAGACCATTCCCCTAGTTCGTGTTGCATGGAGGCATCATGCACCAGGCGAGTCGACTTGGAAACGAGAAGAGGACATTAGACAACGCTACCCCCACCTCTTCGAAGGACTAGGTACGTATTAGCACTTCACTTATTCAGTTAGAAATTCTTGCTAGGCGTATGTTTTAATTTTAAGGACGAAATGCCCTAAGGAGGGTAGATTGTAAACCCCCTCAACCAATATGGGGTTTAATTTAATTTAATCCGGAGCCTAGGATTTTTTTTTTGGAAGTTAATTAGAAATGTGCGACAATCATATGTACCCCTTACCATTGTGCAACCCAAGATGCTTGTAATTTTATCTCACCTTAACAGCGCAATGTTCGTTAAAAAATTTTGTCCTGCGCCCTAGCTATAAATCCAATTAACTTAAAGCCTTTTACCTCAATTGAAACCAAATCAGGACATATACACTCTTTCACATGGACTAGCCCACCCCACCAAGACCAGACAGGCCAAACCCTTGAGTCCAGCCCATCATCTCCATCCTTCCTATAAATATACAACTATTTACTCAAACCCTAATTCACTATTCACCACCTTCCTCAAAACCCTAGCCGCTCCCGTGCATCCCGAGCTACCCCCACATCCGACCGCTACCCAACCACCGGACCGCCACCCAACCATCGGACCACCATCCCCACCGCCAACGCAGGACCCCCAAGCCGCTGCTGCACAACTGTGCGCCGCCACCGCTGGTGCACAACAGTGCGCTGCCGCCGCTGCTGCACGTCAGCCGCTGCCGAGAGACCCAAGCCGCTGCCGCCTCTACCAGGCCGTGTAGTCGCTGCAACTGCCCCCGCTGCCCCGTTGGTCGCAGACGACGCCGGAGCTCTGCCCCGCGAGGAAGACGGCCAGGACGAGCAGAAATCTCGTCGAGTCAGCCAGGTACACGACCCTAGTTCGCTTCTCGCATAATAGCGTTGTATGGTTGTTTACCGAGTCATCGTGTCGATGTATCCTGTGTCGACACGAACCTGTTAAAACGAATTAATACAGATATGTATGCATGATGATAGTTAAACTAGATGATAACAAACAGAATTAACCATAATTATATACATGTTAGTATGATGAGTAACAGGAGTTAAAAATTGGTTAGTAACTAGCAAAAACCTAAAGTTATGAGACCGGTCATATATGAATAGTAATTCACCTGGAATACTTAACATAGGAAACAAGGGCAGGTATTCATACCAAACATTGATAATTGGTAATCAATAACTTAGTAATAATTTGCCTCAAAACAACGTTAACCGAGGATAGAACGAGTGTACACCCTAGCTACGTGCACACGCGGTGCTGTAATCGATTAACCGTGAACTTGAGACAGACCCTCAAGAGCAACGTAGTGTCAGTACACTGGGTCTTATTGTCTGATATAGAATTCTATATTATATTGTGTGCCAGGATCATCGGATCAGACATGAGACATCGCTGGAACAGGCTTCTGGCATTCACAGCTTTCAGATACAGGCAAGATACCTTGCTATATTTACTGTCTAAATTAAATATGCATCTGTTGTATTGTATTCTTGTTGCTTGTAATTTATACAACTGTGCGCGTCCGAGTTGTCTCGGGTGCATTCGACGGTTACGTCGATGTTAGTAAATATATAAATATATGGACTTAGCCTTAGCAGACTCAACCCTTTGGATAATACTCTGTTATTGTCTGAGACCTGACACCTTGCACGGACACTGAGATATATTCATATTGGGATGCGGGTTTGCGCACTCGACTAGCTATCGTTGCGTATCACCTACATCACGGTTAGTAGGTAGTCAGGATATAGATTAGAGACTTGGCATATAGATACATGGTATGCACGTTGAGTAGTCGACTTGTGTATCTACATTGGGCGGGGAGGACAACTAGGAAGCATATGGGGTACACACATTGGAGCCGTAGTTTCGGAGGAACCTCGGGTCCAATGAATTTCCCTTTATACTGATGCCACATTCTTCGGAGCGATATGGACGATATACTGTACAGATGCCATTCTCTTCGGAGTATGGACGCTATGCCTACGCCTACTCATACGCATCAGAGTTGGACTCACATTGCATTCACTTAGATGGCTAGTACACCCTTACTGTATTTATTTTATTCAGTATTCATATATAGCATGTTGTTTCTTGTATCTTGTTACGTCCCTCTGAGGACCTGGTTTCTTCCTAGATTTAGACGAGGCTTACTACCCCACTGTATATGGCCCCGGACAGGAGACGAGATTTGCTACAGCTGAGGAGTTGGAGGTGCAACCGTCAGAGTTTCCGTGATCAGTTGGTAGGCCTTTAGCCTAGTTGGAGGGCATCATTACCTACTCAGCTGATGCTCTAGTCTTTTCTTTTATATCTCATTTCAGTACTTTATTTCGTCATAGTAGTGGGTTTGTTCCCACCAGACATCACTGGTTGTACTATGATATCTTGGGACTGGTATTTATTTAACCAGCAGTTTATTTAGTGTTTCTTGCTCTTTATATTGTGGATGAGATTAGTTTACCTGTTATTAGCTGATATTGGACATGTTAGTATTTTAGGACAGCGTAGCACTCTTCGTGGATCCATTAAATTGGGATATCTTCGGAGACGTGTCAGCTGGCTATTGCCACGTGGCCTGGTTCCGTATATTTTTGGGACAGGGGCGTGACACAAAGTATGAGTTCTTTCTTGACAAGGTTGAATTCCGTGGTCATGTGATTACAGGTGACGGGATCTCAGTGGACCCAAAGAAGATTTTAGTAGTGGAGTCGCGGGCTACTCCAAGTTCAGTGGCAGAGATCAGGAGCTTCCTAGGGCTAGCAGGTTATTACCGGAGGTTTATACAGGATTTATCCTGAATTGTAGAGCCGATGACTAGGCTAACCCGTAAGAACGTAGAGTTTGTATGGATAGAGGAGTGTCATGCCACTTTTGAGGAGCTGAAGAGGAGATTGACGACAGATCCAGTATTGACATTGCTATCGGGATCAGGTGGATTCACTATCTATAGTGATGCTTCATGGAAGGGTTTAGGTTATGTTTTGTAGCAGAATGGAAAGGTAATTGCCTATGCTTCTAGATAATTATGTCCCCATGAGAAGAATTATTCTACCAATGATTTAGAGTTGGCAGCGATCATATTTCCTCTAAAGTTATAAAAATGCTATTTGTACGGAGAGCGTGTGGCGATCTTTTCGGACCATAAGAGCTTAAGTACGTATTTACGCAGAAAGAGTTGAACATGAGACAGCGGAGGTGATTGGAGTTAATGAAGGACTTTGACATATTATTGCAGTACTATCCAGGAAAGGCCAACGTAGTCGCTGATGCCTTGAGTACGTACCCAGTGACTATGTACTTGACTATGGATAGACACTTATTGGTTGATCTTGAGAGTTTGGACATTGAGGTTCTAGTTCCTGATGTAGAGGCACATATGTGGGGATTACAAATATAATATGAGTTGATAGACATGATCATGGATATATAGTATGATGATGAGTCTTTGAGGAGCACTAGAGAACAGGTTCAGATGAGATTATCAGAGGACTTCACTATGGCTGAGGATGGATCATTACGGCAAGGTACTAGATTATGTGTGTCGAGTGGGGCATTATGAGAGGAGGTTATTTAGGAGGTGCATCGATCTCAGTACTTTATGCATCTAGGTGCCAACAAGATGTAAGAGACCTGAAGGAGCATGCATGGTTGTATGGTACAAAGCGGGAGGTAGCGTACTTCGTTTCCAGTTGTCTAGTGTTCCAAAAGGTAAAGGAACAGAGGCAGAGGCCAGGAGTTTTACTTTAGCCTTTACCTATTCCTGAGTGGAAGTGGGAGCATGTGACCATGGATTTTGTATCGGGGTTTCCGTGTTCTCCAGGTGGGAAAGATATGATTTAGGTTATCGTAGACAGGTTAACCAAATTGGCTCATTTCTTGCCATTCAAAGTGGGTACGTCTATGAAGAATATAGCGGAGATATATGTGCGACAGATTATCATATTGTATGGAGTTTCGGAGATCATCATCTCCGATCAAGATAGTCGCTTCATATCCCACTTCTGGAGTATTTTATTGGCAAGCTTGGGTACCCAGCTTAAGTTTAGTACAACATATCACCCACAGACATATGGCATTCGGAGAGGACTATTTAGACTCTTGAGGACATGCTTAGTATTTGTGGTTTAAATTTTTGATGATCTTGGGAGGATCATCTTTACCTGGTAGAGTTTGCTTAGAACAACAATTACCGAGCCAGCATTAAGATGTTACCATTTGAGCTTATATGGAAGAAGATATCACAATCCTTTATCTTTGGATGATGTTGATGAGAGAGCCTTGTTAGGACCAGAGATGGTTGTCGATGCAGCTGAGAAGGTAAAGCTTATTGGAGATAGACTTCGGGTGGCGCATGATAGACAACAACATTGGACCGACAGTCACCAAAGACCTTTAGAGTTTGAGGTATAGTTTTTATTCTGTATTGCTTGTGATTGCTTGTTTTAGATTGAGTGTTAAGGTTATATTTTGTTCTAGGTTGGCGATCTGGTGTTCCTACAGATTTTTTCGACACGGGATATGATTCGCTTTGATGGTGGCAGAAAGCTTAGTCCATGGTACATGTAACACCCCGTTCCGCTCAAGCGGACTGCCGTCTCAAACGGCAATCGTGCAACTGTCCCGACCCGCTTTGCCTCAAACAAGAAGCAAAGGATATCCAGACCTGTCCCTACAGGAATCTGGCTTGGACTTTCAGAGGCTCGCTCAGACGTATCGCTCTACCGAGGCAAATCATCGCTAAGGTGGGTGGCTAAGGTGAACTTGTCTTTGCTTAGCCAGCACACATATAAAATCTGGAATATTTATGCTAGTCGCTAGGTGAATCACCCCCTGCATGCTAATAAATCCAACGCACCTAGCTAAGGGAATAATCCCAACTCATATTGCTTGCTAGAACATGGAAAAAGAAAATACTACTTATGTTCAGACCCTCGCATGCTAAGTCCCTTAACGGTTTTATCCCTCGGCTTACCTTCGGGTCCGAGCAAACGTGCCTGCTTATGTTCCTTAGAAACGCATGCTTGTCTGCTTGAATGTTACCGTATTTTCATCCAAACTCCGGGAGACTACTCAGTAGTCGTTCCGTGTATGATTGACCCTGCAAGTATCCAGGACCATTAGGTCACCAGGCAGTCCCGAACCAGGGGAATGCATCAAGACAAGTTATTGTACAGAACCATGATTCAAGTATCCCGTATACTCGTGTACTCGTGTTCCCGTGCACTCGTGTTCTCGTGTTCTCGTGTTCTAGTGCACGCGTGTTCTCGTGTATCTCGTGTAATCGTGTTGCCTGAGATTGGTTAAATTATGTTGCCTAAGATTGGTTAAATCGTGTTGCCTGAGATTGGTTAACCCTGACTTGCATGTCGCGGACAACTCGGAAACGAGGCATAGTTCCACGGACGGTCACCGGGGCACTGGGGCCGCTCCGATCCGGATGGAACTTCAAGTGTGGTTCATCGTGTGCAGGCGAGTGGTTTACAGCATATCGTGTACTCGGTTGCATTCCACTTGGCCTAGGACCACATCATGTGTAGTCTATCGTGTGCTGGCGAGATGGTTTGCAATATATCGTGTACTTGGTTGCATTCCATCTTGGCCTTGGACTACATATACAAATCCATCGTGTACGGGCGAGATGGTTCGTAGCGCATCGTGTGCTCTCGTTGTGTTCCACTCTCGTCTGGGATTAGTCCTTTATGGCTTTGCCAGCTGTCGCGCCCCGATCCCGTAGGGGCCGATCCCGTAGGGCCTATCGTCCTCGCTTGGTCCCTACGGAACCATTCATCCTCGCTTGGTCCCTACGGAACCATTCGTCCTCGCTTGGGCGCGATGCCGTGCAAGCCTAAGTTGCGCTTGCACCAGGCAACGTACCTGCACAAGACAAGTTAGACAAAATATACATATATAGGCACAGAGTAAAATGCAGCGAACCCAAGTTGAACACATTTGATAGCACACAAAATACTTTCTTTTTATTGAATACTTGAAGATTTGGATTACAAAATGCTTGCTTGGCTGAGTTACAAAATATGCCTTAGAAGGCTTACAACTCTTTTCACATTCCCAAAACTAGCCACAACGCCCATTACATTATGCCCTTGTAGTAGGACCAAAATAGCAAAACATCTAGCAGAAGAGGAAGTAGCCCACTGGAGAGGTAAGCAGCGGAAGAAGCAGCACGAACGCAATCCTAAGGAAGTGTGCGCACACGCTGATTCAGGTTGAGGATGCTTGCCAGACTCTCGCTCCCAGCACCTGGATATTTGCCCACAAACGTGGGTCAGTACTACCACATGTACTGGTGAGCGACCGTGGCCAAACTCACCTTAGAAATCCACACTAAGTAAGCATATGAAGCTAGCATTATTAAGTGGTCTTTCTGGTTGTCTAGTTTCTTTTTAACAATTCATGCTAGGAAACATAGACAATATTTAGCATATGCATATGATATTTCTTACCCACGGCCGAGCGGTTATCCCTGCAGCAGACACACAAGTTAGCCACAATTTGCTTATGAATAACTTATGAATCGAAAATAGGCATCAATGTGTTAGGTATGCAAGAAGGTAAATCTAGCATGCGCCCTAACTATATGATGGTCCCCTCCACGGGATTAGCAGTTGGGACGTACAAGCCCATCTCACTAATAGACAAGTCTACCCTCCCGTAAGTAAGGACGTTCTCGCCTCAGGGTATCTAGATCTCTTTCCGGCCGAACGATCCCCAGTGCCCCAGGGACCGCCCGAGAGATAATCCTTGTGCACAAGTTGTCCTGACCATATGCATGAATGCAAGCCCTATCAGAAAATATGCTATCATGCAACTGATGAACAATGCACACATAAGTCTATCTCTTCCTTTCTCTTTTCTCTTTTCTAGATCAAGTCCAGAGTTTTCCAGCTATAATACTCGAGGCACAGCATACAAGGGACAATAAGCATTCCATAAGCAACTAGTAAATTAGCAGTTCTATACTTGAAGCATGCAATACTTTCTTTCTCTTTTTAGCTTATCTTTTTAGTGAGGCAGCATAATTTATGTGAACTAGAGATTCTTTATTAGGCATGCAAACTTAAAGGATTCATCGAAGGGCCTAAGCCACTCACCAAATGAATCGAACGAGAGGATGGGGAAGCCTAAGCGACGTTCACTCTTTGGTTATGCGTCCTGAAAATGCAACAATACTTGATTAGCATACTTCAATCTCTTTCCCTTACGATTCTAAAAGAAAGCGCAAGCGAGAAGGCGAAATCATGAAAACCAAGTCATCGAAAGCAACTCAAAACCCAAAGCAACACAAAACCAAAAAGCAAAGCAACCAACGAAAACTCTTGGACTCATTTCAATAGAAGCCGTTCGATTAATTCGAAGGGTTCATTGCACTTCGTCCGTGTTGATTTGGCGGTAAGGTTTCCCCGAGACTCGATTCTCAACCGAGTCGAAGCAGCGTAGTGTTTCTTAAGTAATCGTTCGGAGCGGGGCGTTACATACTACCCCACTGAGAAGAAGTTTCATCCTCGAAACTTAAGAGATCAAGGAGGCAAGGATCAAGCATCAAGAGTTCAAAGGAATAAGACTCACCAACATCGTGTCCGCTCTCGTCACGCTCTATATTCAACTGATAAACCCTTGGCCTTCTTGTCTGATCAGTTGGTTCCGGAGCAGGATCCGGAGGGGTCTGAGTCTCAACCCGAGCAGTCTTGTTGTTTCCATCCGGGTATGGCGGCGGAACCCTCTTGTTTCGGCAGTTCACTGCCTGATGCCCTTTTTCCCCGCAGTTATAACACTCACCATTTGCACCACGACAAATATCTACGGTATGGCCTGGTTTGTGGCAGTAAATGCAATTAGGACCTGGGCGCCGCTCGCCCGTTGTTTTCTTTTCTCCATTATGGTATCTTTTAGCAGGAGGGTTTCGAGGAGCCGGTGCCCTTTCTGGAACATTTTGCGGAGTGAACTGCTCATTCTGCACGGCTGCCTCAAAGGCTTGTATATAGGTTTTGCACTCCCGGTTCATAACATCTTTTCTTAGATTATCGTTTAAGCCTTTTATGAACCGATGTGTGCGAGCTGCCTCATCGGGAATCATCGAGCTAGCGAACTTAGCAAGTTTGGAGAATTCTGACTCATAATCTTCGACAGACATGCTCCCTTGCTTAAGCTCGGTAAACTCGTCTTCTTTTCTCTGCTTGACAGCTGGCGGAAGGAAATGTGCAAGGAATGCTTCCTTGAACATTCCCCAAGTAATCCTTCCATCCTGATGTTTGGTGGCGAGGTCTGCTTTCTTGACTTTCCACCAGTCGTGTGCTCGTAACCGCAACTGCATATCTGCGCACGCCACCCTCTTGTTCGCAGGTATTGAGGCAAAGCTAAACAAGCTTTCCATCTTTGCGACCCAGTCCATCACCTTATCCGGCGTGGTCCTGCCTTCAAACTCCGGAGGGTTCAACTTCAGGAACTCAGCGCCTTTAAAGGTAGACTTTCCGGCCGCGCGAGGAGGCTCGTTTGTTTCTGCTAATCCTGCGCCTTGAGGCATGGTCGGGGCAGTCACAGGTGTCGCGGCGGTGCCAGATGCACCACTGTTTGCTGCTAGTGTTGTCACTATCTGCGTCAGAGAGTCAAGCTGCTTTTGTTGTGCCAAGGCTCTAGCATCAGCTCGTTGCTGTTGAGCCTCGAATCGTTCTTGTTGTGCAGCATGACGATCGTTTTGATTCTGTAACATTGCAATCAATCTATCAATTTGATCATCGCTCACGCTAGCTGCGCGCGATGACTCAGGGTTACCAGCACCTGTTCTTGTCATCTTTGCTGCAAAAGAGAGTAGCTTGCATTAGTCTCATAACGTATTATAGACTTATTGCATGGGACGTTGGGTTTTTCATACTCTTAGGGACCTTTCATACTCTCGATTTACTTCTTATAGATTTGAAATCTATTTTCGAAATTCGGGACTTTTGAAATCGCTTGAAAACTTATATCCTTTTCGAAGACGATGTTTGAAGAGGCCAAGGACGTAAAGCCATGCTCTGATACCACCTGTCGCGCCCCGATCCCGTAGGGGCCGATCCCGTAGGGCCTATCGTCCTCGCTTGGTCCCTACGGAACCATTCGTCCTCGCTTGGTCCCTACGGAACCATTCGTCCTCGCTTGGGCGCGATGCCGTGCAAGCCTAAGTTGCGCTTGCACCAGGCAACGTACCTGCACAAGACAAGTTAGACAAAATATACATATATAGGCACAGAGTAAAATGCAGCGAACCCAAGTTGAACACATTTGATAGCACACAAAATACTTTCTTTTTATTGAATACTTGAAGATTTGGATTACAAAATGCTTGCTTGGCTGAGTTACAAAATATGCCTTAGAAGGCTTACAACTCTTTTCACATTCCCAAAACTAGCCACAACGCCCATTACATTATGCCCTTGTAGTAGGACCAAAATAGCAAAACATCTAGCAGAAGAGGAAGTAGCCCACTGGAGAGGTAAGCAGCGAAAGAAGCAGCACGAACGCAATCCTAAGGAAGAGTGCGCACACGCTGATTCAGGTTGAGGATGCTTGCCAGACTCTCGCTCCCAGCACCTGGATATTTGCCCACAAACGTGGGTCAGTACTACCACATGTACTGGTGAGCGACCGTGGCCAAACTCACCTTAGAAATCCACACTAAGTAAGCATATGAAGCTAGCATTATTAAGTGGTCTTTCTGGTTGTCTAGTTTCTTTTTAACAATTCATGCTAGGAAACATAGACAATATTTAGCATATGCATATGATATTTCTTACCCACGGCCGAGCGGTTATCCCTGCAGCAGACACACAAGTTAGCCACAATTTGCATATGAATAACTTATGAATCGAAAATAGGCATCAATGTGTTAGGTATGCAAGAAGGTAAACCTAGCATGCGCCCTAACTATATGATGGTCCCCTCCACGGGATTAGCAGTTGGGACGTACAAGCCTATCTCACTAATAGACAAGTCTACCCTCCCGTAAGTAAGGACGTTCTCGCCTCAGGGTATCTAGATCTCTTTCCGGCCGAACGATCCCCAGTGCCCCAGGGACCGCCCGAGAGATAATCCTTGTGCACAAGTTGTCCTGACCATATGCATGAATGCAAGCCCTATCAGAAAATATGCTATCATGCAACTGATGAACAATGCACACATAAGTCTATCTCTTCCTTTCTCTTTTCTCTTTTCTAGATCAAGTCCAGAGTTTTCCAGCTATAATACTCGAGGCACAGCATACAAGGGACAATAAGCATTCCATAAGCAACTAGTAAATTAGCAGTTCTATACTTGAAGCATGCAATACTTTCTTTCTCTTTTTAGCTTATCTTTTTAGTGAGGCAGCATAATTTATGTGAACTAGAGATTCTTTATTAGGCATGCAAACTTAAAGGATTCATCGAAGGGCCTAAGCCACTCACCAAATGAATCGAACGAGAGGATGGGGAAGCCTAAGCGACGTTCACTCTTTGGTTATGCGTCCTGAAAATGCAACAATACTTGATTAGCATACTTCAATCTCTTTCCCTTACGATTCTAAAAGAAAGCGCAAGCGAGAAGGCGAAATCATGAAAACCAAGTCATCGAAAGCAACTCAAAACCCAAAGCAACACAAAACCAAAAAGCAAAGCAACCAACGAAAACTCTTGGACTCATTTCAATAGAAGCCGTTCGATTAATTCGAAGGGTTCATTGCACTTCGTCCGTGTTGATTTGGCGGTAAGGTTTCCCCGAGACTCGATTCTCAACCGAGTCGAAGCAGCGTAGTGTTTCTTAAGTAACCGTTCGGAGCGGGGCGTTACACCAGCGACTCATGTTCATATAGATAAGTCATCCTCGCTTAGCGGCTATCCGCGTGCGAGTTACTGCATCGCATCAAGTACAACTAAGCACACCAAATACTGTCCCGTTCAATAACTCTCGTGTTGCATGTTGCATATGCTATGCTCCTGAATGCTTATACTTGCCCGTGCTTGAATTAACATGTTTGCCTCAATGTTTGCCTTGGACAGGGAAGGAGAAATGGTAAGTTGGTAAGTCTCACCGTGTTTCCTCAAATATCGCACGGCGCACTGCCCGACACGATAAGCTATTCAATGTTTGCATGAAACTGATCCTAAGGCAACTAGAAAGATAACTTAATAGTTGTGCACGGAACCTGTACTACGTGTTTGGATTTGTCGAGCGGGCGAGTAGCTTCCCCACCAGTGCATTCAATGTACTGATAATCCACCAGTTTGTATGCAGGGTGCGGGAGAACCTCGTACGGTACGGACGCCTTCTTCGTGCGTGCTAAGGCCATTAGTTCCCTCTGAAGCCTTGCAACGGTGCATCCGGGACTGAAGCGCTTATACAAGACATAAGTTATGAACATCGCCTGACCATCGCCTGTACATTCATTCCATAGTTGTAGCCACTTGGCACGCTTTTACTGTTTCAGTGAGAGAGGCTTGAGCGACTTGTAATCTCGGCTATACGCCGCCTGTAACACAAGTTCATATCAATAAAGAGATTACTTTACTTGTTTCAATGCTTTCGCTATATTTGTCGACTCAGTGAACCTATTACCGATCCCTATGCGTTCAGGACTCCGCTGCACTCGGACAATCTGTGCGACTCTGTGGCTTAGAACTCTTGCCACCAGCCAATGAACCATGGCCTTGCACGGGCGTGGATCACGCTCGTGCGGCATCACGCCCGGATGGGTTAAGCGCTCGTTCCGCGGGAGCACTGGCGAGGGTGATTCCCGCCTAGCGGGAATGGCCGATTGCCTGCGGGAGATCGGGGCGTGACAGGTTGGTATCAGAGCCTGGCTTCTACGCCTTTGGACTTCTATTCGATATCTCTGTTTCGAAAGCTCGTTCGTGGGTTATGTGCATGCTCTCTCTCAATGCCTCGATGGGATGTTCCAACAATAAGTCTAAATACTTTCAAAATGCGTTTTGAATGATATGCTTGCTTGTCTGGTTGTATGCTGCGAGTGGCCTTTGTGCCAACCTGTGCGAACCCTTGAGAGTATCGCTAGTAGCTTGTCCGATTTTTACTAACCCTAAGTTTGGTTGAATGCATCTATTCGAGGGACGCCTTGAACTAGTGCACCATCCAAGACTTAGAAAAGGTAAAACTCGAGTGCTAAGACTTCGCTATCACTGAGCTGGTTGACGTGTTCACGCTAGAGGGTACCTTCGAAAGTGCGCACGATCCAGTCTAAGCGGTATGCTGATTTCGAAGCTTGTGCAAGTGAATATCCAAATGAACAAGTGCAACGACTTGTCTAGGATTGCCTCAACCCTAGATTACTGCTTGTCCTTAGTAAGTCTCAAGGACGAGACTTTTTCTAAGTTGGGTAGGATGTAACACCCCGTTCCGCTCAAGCGGACTGCCACCTCAAACGGCAATCGTGCAACGGTCCCGACCCGCTTTGCCTCAAACAAGAAGCAAAGGATATCCAGACCTGTCCCTACAGGAATCCGGCTTGGACTTTCAGAGGCTCGCTCAGACGTATCGCTCTACCGAGGCGAATCATCGCTAAGGTGGGTGGCTAAGGTGAACTTGTCTTTGCTTAGCCAGCACACATATAAAATCTGGAATATTTATGCTAGTCGCTAGGTGAATCACCCCCTGCATGCTAATAAATCTAACGCACCTAGCTAAGGGAATAATCCCAACTCATATTGCTTGCTAGAACATGGAAAAGAAAAATATTGCTTATGTTCAGACCCTCGCATGCTAAGTCCCTTAACGGTTTTATCCCTCGGCTTACCTTCGGGTCCGAGCAAACGTGCCTGCTTATGTTCCTTAGAAACGCATGCTTGTCTGCTTGAATGTTACCGTGTTTTCATCCAAACTCCGGGAGACTACTCAGTAGTCGTTCCGTGTATGATTGACCCTGCAAGTATCCAGGACCGTTAGGTCACCAGGCAGTCCCGAACCAGGGGAATGCATCAAGACAAGTTATTGTACAGAACCATGATTCAAGTATACCGTATACTCGTGTACTCGTGTTCCCGTGCACTCGTGTTCTCGTGTTCTCGTGTTCTAGTGCACGCGTGTTCTCGTGTATCTCGTGTAATCGTGTTGCCTAAGATTGGTTAAATCGTGTTGCCTGAGATTGGTTAAATCGTGTTGCCTGAGATTGGTTAACCCTGACTTGCATGTCGCGGACAACTCGGAAAAGAGGCATAGTTCCACGGACGGTCACCGGGGCACTGGGGCCGCTCCGATCCGGATGGAACTTCAAGTATGGTTCATCGTGTGCAGGCGAGTGGTTTGCAGCATATCGTGTACTCGGTTGCATTCCACTTGGCCTAGGACCACATCATGTGTAGTCTATCGTGTGCTGGCGAGATGGTTTGCAACATATCGTGTACTTGGTTGCATTCCATCTTGGCCTTGGACTACATATGCAAATCCATCGTGTACGGGCGAGATGGTTCGTAGCGCATCGTGTGCTCTCGTTGTGTTCCACTCTCGTCTGGGATTAGTCCTTTATGGCTTTGCCAGCGACTCATGTTCATATAGATAAGTCATCCTCGCTTAGCGGCTATCCGCGTGCGAGTTACTACATCGCATCAAGTACAATCGAGCACACCAAATACTGTCCCGTTCAATAACTCTCGTGTTGCATGTTGCATATGCTATGCTCCTGAATGCTTATACTTGCCCGTGCTTGAATTAACATGTTTGCCTCAATGTTTGCCTTGGACAGGGAAGGAGAAATGGTAAGTTGGTAAGTCTCGCCGTGTTTCCTCAAATATCGCACGGCGCACTGCCCGACACGATAAGCTATTCAATGTTTGCATGAAACTGATCCTAAGGCAACTAGAAAGATAACTTAATAGTTGTGCACGGAACCTGTACTACGTGTTTGGATTTGTCGAGCGGGCGAGTAGCTTCCCCACCAGTGCATTCAATGTACTGATAATCCACCAGTTTGTATGCAGGGTGCGGGAGAACCTCGTGCGGTGCGGACGCCTCCTTCGTGCGTGCTAAGGCCAGGAGTTTCCTATGAAGCCTTGCAACGGTGCGCCCGGGACTGAAGCGCTTATACAAGACATAAGTTGTGAATATCGCCTGACCATCGTATGTATATTTATTCCATAGTTGTAGCCACTTGGCACGCTTTTACTGTTTCAGTGAGAGAGGCTTGAGCGACTTGTAATCTTGGCTATACGCCGCCTGTAACACAAGTTCATATCAATAAAGAGATTACTTTACTTGTTTCAATGCTTCCGCTATATTTGTCGACTCAGTGAACCTGTTACCGATCCCTATGCGTTCAGGACTCTGCTGTACTCGGACAATCTGTGCAACTCTGTGGCTTAGAACTCTTGCCGCCAGCCAATGAACCATGGCCTTGCACGGGCGTGGATCATGTCACGACCCGCACCCGATTATTCGGGCACGAGTGCGTGGGTACGTCCAGCCTACGCCGCAGTGTCAGCGGTAGTACGCTGTCTAGGTCGTCATCACAGGTAATTTTAAATCTATCTCATCCACAATAAATAGACAAGGAAAGTAACAGGAAATAGGAATGCTAACTTTTATAAAACAAATTGTGACAACAGATCCATAGTTAATACAAAGCCAGAAGATAGATCGGGGACAAACCCGAGTATATGCTGAAAGGAAATAAAATAATAACTAACTGGCTACTCCTCCTCAAAGGTAGTCTCCTGAGTGGGAACCGGCTCCTCATATGTGTCACCTGCTAACTCATAGTGGGCATAATAGGTAGGGACAAAGTCCTCATCATCGCCTAAAACAACGGATCCAGTCAGGAAAGGAGCAAAGTACACAATGCACAACAAGATTAAACTAAATATTCATGACAATTAACTTGAGTATCATGTTGAGAAAGTTGCATAGAAGAACATCAATATCTCAGAGTTAATGCTATAAAAAGGAATATGAGAAAGCAGGAAATAAATGAGACAGGAAATGAAACTACAACAGTCAGCAAGAACTATAACAAGACCAGAAGCTATCTGTGTGAACTTGTGTTTACTTTAGAATACATAGTTGGCATGTAGAGGTTTATAAGGCTAATCCGGCCGTCATAGACGGCTATTAAAGATGAACAATTGAGATCCGGCTGAGGGTACAGTCGCGTACCAATAGCTATTAAACATGATAGGAGGAAAGGTAAACTACATGCCTTCTAGTATTCTCCCACCCGACATGAAAAGCAAGACATGAAATACAGTATCCAAGACATGAAATCCAGTATTCTAGCACTACGTGTAATCATCAAGGGTACTAGTAGAGCAGGGAATTAACTATCACAATATAAAGATTAAACTTGAAGTGCAGGTACTTGCCTGTTGTTTGGATCCGATTAATTGTACTCGGGGAAATTTTCCAGAGGTGAGTCCAGATGCTGAAATAAATATTACCATCACGCTCAGAAGATGTCAAATAGCTAGAAACGCCTGTCCTTGGGTCCAATTTGGAGACAAGGGCAAAAACGGCAGTTTCGGGTCAAAACGGGGTCCGCCGGTGGGCCCGCTTTGCACCGAAAAACGTGTCCAGGTCAAAGGTCTCCAAATTCACCAAACTTAGTGTCAACAGGTCAGGAACGCTGATACGAACCCAACAGAACTTCCAGATTTGGATTCCGATGAGCCAAACACAAAATTGCCCGTCGAGCGGGGCCTGTGGGGCCCACGACACGCGATTTCGTCAACGTTCTCAGAATCGAACCAAACTTGACCCACAGTACCAGCGTATCACTACGATTCCGATGGCGCAAGTTTTGTCTTGATCTGACGAGTGCACAAGAAGTTAGGGCGAATTGCAGAAAAGTCAGATACGGGGCGATGTCCGCGGATACGCGTTGATTCCGGTGTGCACGCACACCCGAATTAGCTTCCGCGAATTCTCACACGTCCGTATCGACGGTGCGCACGTATCTGTGAAGACCGCACGCGACCAAGTCGTCCCGTTTGGCGGGACGTACTCAGTTCCGGGGTGAAACAGGGTCTGGTTTTTCCTGTTTTTGGATCGCGGTGTGCGATCACCACAGGACGCGATGCCCCGAGCGGTTTATCCGGACACCGAGAGGGTCATACAGGCTTCGCAACGCAATTTGCAGAATCAAAATCTGAGCTACGAGCAAGAAGATACACGCACCTGAACTGGGCTGAAAACCCGGAATCTGAATCGTGTCCGACACGTGTCCGACACGTGTCGACACAAAATCAGCTGAATTAGGGTTCGGGTTAGGGTTTTTGGAGCTTGGCCGGAGACGGCGGTCCGGCCGAAGATGAGGCGGAGGGAGGCCGAGGGTGGCTCGCCGGCGGAGCTGGGGCATTGGCCGGCGGTGGCGGAGCGCTGGGAGGAGTAGGGGCCGGTCGGCAGCGGTTGCGGCTGCGCTGGGTCTGCTGTCGGGGCGGAGGAGGGAGCTGGATGGGGCGGAGGAAGGAGGGGGAGAGGGGAGAAGGCTGGAGGAGGCTGGGCGAAGCTGGCGGCACGGTGGCGAGGTGGCCAGCGGCGGAGTGGGTGAGGGAGCCGGAGGGGGTGACCGGAGGGGGAGGGTAGGTGGCCGGAGAGGCTCGAGGGGGGGTTTATGTAGGCTGAGTAGAGCGGAGGAGAGAGGGGAGGTCGGCCGGCGGGTGCGGGGTCGTGGCGGCCATGGCGCGACGCTCGCAGCGACGTGCGGAGCGGGTGGAGCGCGGCGGACTCAGGCGGTTGCGGGGAAATCGCGGGGAGAGGGGAAAACGGATCCGGGCGGGTCGGGTTCAGTCGGGTGGACCCGACCCGACCCGCTAGGCCAACGGGCCGGTTGGGCCCAAATGGGTTGGGCCGAGAAATGGGCCGGGTTAGGTTTTTAGAATTAGATAAATAATTAAATAAATAAATAAATAAATAATAATTTTAAACAGTAAATTAAATATTTAATTAATTAAATAGTTTATTGGCATTTAAAAATAGGTCTGAGGCCCAATAAATTCCAAAAAAATTATCCTAAGTCCAGTTTTTTATTTTACACCCAAAAATATTATTTCCATGATATTTTAATATTATTTATTAATAATTAAAAAATCATTTAATAATTAGAAAGTCTGATTTTAATTACAGAAAATTCCCAAAAAATTCCAGAAAATCGCGAAAAAATCCTAATTTAAAATTCTTGTAAAATCTGGGGGTTTACAATCTACCCAACTTATAAAATTTCGTCCTCGAAATTTAAAATTAAGCCATAATCCTTTACGTATCTCAATCGCAATCTCCTTGCGAAAATTTAAATCCTAATCATGTCCACTGCAACCACTTCATGATTAAGGTGACTACTGTTCCAATCAGAAATTCAATTTATGGTTATTACTTCTTACTTCCACAAATTACCCACAGGCAGGTTTTAGATTAAGTTCATATAGCATTTTCAAGATTTGCACATGACTTTGCCTCACGATTTTAATTATCATAATTTCCTCTAGAAGTGATTCGAGTCCAACAATATTCCCATTCAAGATGGTATGCTTCAAATTTTTAAATTTCATTCATCTCCTCAATAATCCAACTAGGTAGTCCAACCACCAATTCGTAATTTGTAATTCAAATTATCAACTTGAAAAATGTAGTCCACCCATGTTCAAGTCTGAAATTCTATAGTTTTATCTTCCAAATTCAAATTGATGATTTTACCTTCATTATTCAAAATTTAAATCATGTAACTAAGGTACAACTATTGGGTCCTCGATATCAATTCATTAATCATCTTAGTTACTCCTTTAAATTTTCAAAATTATAATGGCTTGCTTCTTCCAACCTGACCTTACTCGGTCACGATCCAAGGACATTCCTCTCAAGTTGACAAATGCATTGCTACCCAACTTAGAGTTTACCCATTCATCACAAAAGACTATATACCTTAAGAAAATATTCCTTAATATGTTTACCTATGTCATTCAATCCTCGAATTTTAACGCCGATCATGATATGTCCTCAATTACGAAAGTTAATCCTCAAGTATGTGATCGGCCTATGTGGCATATCCAGTACTATCTATGTACTAACTTATACCAGGCACGAGATTTCGTCTTTCCGAAATAAGGGAAGACGAAGATCAATAATGAAGAGTTCAAGGGTGGGGTGATAGAAAAGAAATATCGGGGTCAAGGCATTTTAAAGTATTCAGGTGGGAATTGTCAAGCGATTGTGGATTGAATCCTATCTCGATAATTCCTATTCACATACTCGTATTAATACAGTTATGCTCAGACATGTCTAGGGCAGGTATACTAGTCAACTGTATATCTCAATCCACGCAAAGTAGTGCGAAGGGCGAACCAAATGCACTAAGGTTGATCAGACCGTAATACATTGATTCTGAGTAGACAATTGTATTAGTGTGTTGACCCACTAATACATATGTCATGAACAAGCTTGATAAAAGGATAAGCTTGCAAAACTAGGCTATAAAATAGCAGCATAAGTCAAGCACAGCAAAATGAAGTGCGCTAGATGGTGATGAAAGAAGATACAAATTATTTAAACACACAAAACAACCTACAATAAGCTCAGTAACAAAGGATTCTACAAACTCTACAGCATACCAGGTTATTAGCAAGTTTAAAATTTACTAGGTTGGGGCTGAGGTCACGAACCAATGGGCACGAGCTAAACAATACTAGAAAATGGTATCTACGAATCACTTACGCGCATTAGTTACTCTAAGAGTCTGCACGTTCTCCATGGTCATCATCTAAGCTTGTCCGTGTTCTTGAGGTGGTGCCCTCTGCTGCGCTGCTGGGGCCTGGCCTGAACTGGAACTTTTGTGCAGTGTGCGTCTTTGAGCAGCAGGACAGTCCTTCATTTGATGTGCTGTTGGTCCACAATATAGACAGGCATCTAGTCTCTTTCTATAATCCTGCCAAATATGACCTTGTTTTCGATAATAGCCACAAGTGGGAGCTTGTTGGTTCTGTCCTTGAGTTGGATTCATCCGTGGTCGCTTTGCAGCTTTTTCCTGTTGTGCTTGGTCTGGTGCTGATACAGACGGCCGCTTCCGGCTGGACTCGATCCTTGTGGTGTACTCCACAGGTCGCGCTGCAGTAAGAACATCCTCGTCGAATATAATTGCATTTGAACTGCTCGGCTTCCGTGACTCCGAGCTAATTCTGTCGATGAAGTTCTCCGCTTGTTTTTGCTGAGTTTCTTGTTGAACCTTCTGATAGGCTTGCATCATTATGTAGAACATGCGGAACATCTGCTGTTCGTCCATAGGCGGTCCCGGTGGGAAGGAAGGCATCGGTGGAATAGGCTGTGTCGAGGGTGGAATGCCATCTTGACGGATTATTGAGGCAGGCTGACTTGCTTGACTGCCTTATGATGATTGGCCTTCACCGACTGGTATCACATCGTCTTCTTGGGTAACCACAACAGTTTGTGGTGTTTCTGTATGAGTCTCGTTGCTGGCTTGTGGGTCTATTTCCCTGTATCCAAAATAACCAATAAGAGGCGCACAGGAATCAAGGCAAGATGCAAGTTCATATTAGTTCGAATACGATACAGATATCAAAAATAATTCAAGCAAGTGGATGAGATCCTATAAACTTATCCTAGCTTTATTGCAGGCCTGTTCGGTCCCTAAGTTGAAACCGAACAATTTAGTTGTTGGACCTGCATGGGCCACCACAAAAATGTGTCACGACCCGCACCCGATTATTCGGGCACGAGTGCGTGGGCACGTCCAGCCTACGCCGCAGTGTCGGCAGTAGTACGCTGTCGAGTCGTCATCACAGGTAATTTTAAATCTATCTCATCCATAATAAATAGACAAAAAAAGTAACAGGAAATAGGAATGCTAACTTTTATAAAACAAATTGTGACAACAGATCCATAGTTAATACAAAGCCAGAAGATAGATCGGGGACAAACCCGAGTATATGCTGAAAGGAAATAAAATAATAACTAACTGGCTACTCCTCCTCAAAGGTAGTCTCCTGAGTGGGAACCGGCTCCTCATATGTGTCACCTGCTAACTCATAGTGGGCATAATAGGTAGGGGCAAAGTCCTCATCATCGCCTAAAACAACGGATCCAGTCAAGAAAGGAGCAAAGTACACAATGCACAACAAGATTAAACTAAATATTCATGACAATTAACTTGAGTATCATGTTGAGAAAGTTGCATAGAAGAACATCAATATCTCAGAGTTAATGCTATAAACATGAATATGAGAAAGCAGGAAATAAATAAGACAGGAAATAAAACTACAACAGTCAGCAAGAACTATAACAAGACCAGAAGCTATCTGTGTGAACTTGTGTTTACTTTAGAATACATAGTTGGCATGTAGGGGTTTATAAGGCTAATCCGGCCATCATAGACGGCTATTAAACATGAACAATCGAGATCCGGCTGAGGGTACAGTCGCGTACCAACAGCTATTAAACATGATAGGGGGAAAGGTAAACTACATGCCTTCTAGTATTCTCCCACCCGACATGAAAAGCAAGACATGAAATACAGTATCCAAGACATGAAATCCAGTATTCTAGCACTACGTGTAATCATCAAGGGTACTAGTAGAGCAGGGAATTAACTATCACAATATAAAGATTAAACTTGAAGTGCAGGTACTTGCCTGTTGTTTGGATCCGATTAATTGTACTCGGGGAAATTTTCCAGAGGTGAGTCCAGATGCTGAAATAAATATTACCATCACGCTCAGAAGATGTCAAATAGCTAAAAATGCCTGTCCTTGGGTGCAATTTGGAGACAAGGGCAAAAACGGCAGTTTTGGGTCAAAACGGGGTCCGCCTGTGGGCCCGCTTTGCACCGAAAAATGTGTCCGGGTCAAAGGTCTCCAAATTCACCAAACTTAGTGTCAATATGTCAGGAACGCTGATACGAACCCAACAGAACTTCCAGATTTGGATTCCGATGAGCCGAACACAAAATCGCCCGTCGAGCAGGGCCTGTGGGGCCCACGACACGCGATTTCGTCAACGTTCTCAGAATTGAACCAAACTTGACCCACAGGACCAGCGTATCGCTACGAGTCCGATGGCGCAAGTTTCGTCTCGATCTGACGAGTGTACAAGAAGTTAGGGCGAGTTGCAGAAAAGTCGGATACGGGGCGATGTCCGCGGATACGCGTTGATTCCGGTGTGCACGCACACCCGAATTAGCTTCCACGAATTCTCACACGTCCGTATCGACGGTGCGCACGTATCTGTGAAGACCGCACACGACCAAGTCGTCCCGTTTGGCGGGACGTACTCAGTTCCGGGGTAAAACAGGGTCTGGTTTTTCCTGTTTTTGGATCGCGGTGTGCGATCACCACAGGACGCGATGCCCCGAGCGGTTTGTCCGGGCACCGAGAGGGTCATACAGGCTTCGCAACGCAATTTGCGGAATCGAAATCCGAGCTACGAGCAAGAAGATACACGCTCCTGAACTGGGCTGAAAACCCGGAATCTGAATTGTGTCCGACACGTGTCCGACACGTGTCGACACAAAATCAGCTGAATTAGGGTTAGGGTTAGGGTTTCTGGAGCTTGGCCGGAGACGGCGGTCCGGCCGGAGATGAGGCGGAGGGAGGCCGAGGGTGGCTCGCCGGGGGAGCTGGGGCATTGGCCGGCGGTGGCGGAGCGCTAGGAGGAGTAGGGGCCGGTCGGCAGCGGTTGCGGCTGCGCTGGGTCTGCTGTCGGGGCAGAGGAGGGAGCTGGACGGGGCGGAGGAAGGAGGGGGAGAGGGGAGAAGGCTGGAGGAGGCTGGACGAAGCTGGCGGCACGGCGGCGAGGTGGCCAGCGGCGGAGTGGGTGAGGGAGCCGGAGGGGGTGACCGGAGGGGGAGGGTAGGTGGCCGGAGAGGCTCGAGGGGGGGTTTATGTAGGCTGGGGAGAGCGGAGGAGAGAGGGGAGGTCGGCCGGCGGGTGCGGGGTCGTGGCGGCCATGGCGCGGCGCTCGCAGCGGCGTGCGGAGCGGGCGGAGCGCGGCAGACTCGGGCGGTTGCGGGGAAATCGCGGGAAGAGGGGAAAACGGATCCGGGCGGGTCGGGTTCAGTCGGGTGGACCCGACCCGACCCGCTAGGCCAACGGGCCAGTTGGGCCCAAATGGGTTGGGCCGAGAAATGGGCCGGGTTAGGTTTTTAGAATTAGATAAATAATTAAATAAATAAATAAATAAATAATAATTTTAAACAGTAAATTAAATATTTAATTAATTAAATAGTTTATTGGCATTTAAAAATAGGTCTGAGGCCCAATAAATTCCAGAAAAATTATCCTAAGTCCAGTTTTTCATTTTACACCCAAAAATATTATTTCTATGATATTTTAATATTATTTATTAATAATTAAAAAATCATTTAATAATTAGAAAGCCTGATTTTAATTACAGAAAATTCCCAGAAAATTCCAGAAAATCGCAAAAAAATCTCAATTTAAAATTCTTGTAAAATCTGGGGGTTTACAGATCACGCTCGTGCGGCATCACGCCCGGATGGGTTAAGCGATCGTTCCGCGGGAGCGCTGGCGAGGGTGATTCCCGCCTAGCGGGAACGGCCGATTGTCTGCGGGAGATCGGGGCGTGATAGGTACATCGGACCCTTCGGTGTTCTTGCAAGGGTCACTGCAGTGGCTTACAGACTAGACTTACCACATGCACTAGAGGGATTGCATAATGTATTCCATGTGTCGCAGTTGAGACGGTACGTGGCAGATCCTAGTCACGTATTGGATCACTCGGAGATCAAGGTGGGTCTGACTCACAATTATCTAGAGCAGCCGGTGGAGATTCTGGATTGCAGGAAGAAGGTGATACGAAACTAGATGATTTATTTTATATGCGTCGGGTGGAGACATTAATCTCCGGGAGAGTACCCAAAAGGGGGAAGTCGAGATGCACGAGCGATACCCTTATCTGTTTGGGCAGTATGGTAATCTTCTTTCTTGCTGTGATTGCTTGTTGTAGTGACTAGTTCCTTCTTTAAATTTCAAGGACAAATGGGGGATAGACTTGTCACTACACATATCTAGATAGGAATATTTTTGTCTATTCATATTCTTTATATATTATGTTAATATTATATATTAGATATTGTATTTTGGTTAGTGGACTAGTTTATTTATTGGACTTGACTCTAATGGACCTAATTAGACTTATCATGATATATTGAACCCAATATTTTGGGCTAGGCCCATAGACTCAACCCTCTTGGTTAATTAGATGATTTAATTAAACTTTTATTAGGATTAGATGCTTCCTAATATAGCCCTCCTAATTAATTACCTAAATGATAATTAGTGGGGGCATATTGGTCTTTCAGTGTTGCTTGGGAGAGAGGTAAGGGGTCGGTCGTCTATAAGAGGGGAGAGAACACTCTCTCTTTCCTCTTTATTCTTTATTCTTTTAGATCTCCAATTGTGTTCTTTCCCAAATTGACTCATCCCTCCACCAAATTCCCTTAATTTACTCTTATTTCCTCTCATTTTCACCAATCATGGACCATTGAAGCTTGGATTATAATGAATACTTAGAGAAGAAGAAATTGGCAAGGAGTTTATGTCTAGATCATATCCATTTGAGCAATTCATCGAAAATGTATCTTCTAATAGGTATATATATTAATTTTCCCTTTATTATAGACTCTAATTCATGTATTTGACTATTAGGAACCCTTCTATGGCTTAGGTCTACCCATAATTAGAAGTTCAAGGCCTAATTAACACCAAATATGACTTCTACATGGAGATTTATGCTCAATTTAGAGGAATTTTGAGATTTGTGCACCAAGTATTTGTAATTAGACCAATTAGATCTAATTAGACTTAGATTCGTAGTGCGGAGCAAGATACATGTCCACAAATCTATACGGGTAGGCCGTATCACAATACTTTATAATACAGGATAATTTTGGGGGTTTTTTCTTTGACACAGGTGCCACACACATGCCATATTGTACCATAATATTTGGAATGGCTTGCTAATACTTAGTTTAGACTCTATTTATTATTTAAAATACGTTGGTAGGCTTTGGTTTAGGTTTGGAGAAGTTTGAGATGTGTATCATGAGCGTATCCTAGTGTATCCTAATTATGTACCACAAGTGTTTGGTATAATGCTTATTAGTGTATATTAGTGTAGGTATTCACTCTTATCCTGTATATATATATATATATATATATATATATATATATATATATATATATATATATATAAAAGTCATTATTAATTGCTATAAATGTGTGAGTATATATATATATATATACCTTTGTGTAGTGTGTGTGCTTGTGACACACATAGGTGACTGTGTGTGTAGCGGGAGGTATCGGGTTATACAAGTAGCAACAGTTTATAGGGGGTGTATCATTTGTCCAACTGATGGAGGGGGTATGTGTTTGTGTTGTGAGCAGTTGTCTTGGGAGAAAAAATTGGGCACTTGGTGAATATCATCAGCAGCCGTGTATCAGTGCACTGTGTACACTGATACACATTAAAGCAGATGTAGATAGCAGCAGTGCACTGTGCCAGAGTGATGTGCACAAGTGTTCAGGTGTTGTGGTCAGTAAACAGTATAGGTTTATGTGTGCATACACTTGTGAAGTGAGGTGTCATTTGGAGTGAACCAAGTGGGTGAAAGTGATCAGTGATGTGTTGGTGTGTTAGGAAATAAATCAATGAGTGAGAGAGAGTATTGTGAGGACTGCAATGTGCATTCATATTCACTGTGTGCAAGTAAACATATAGGCAGTGCATCCATGTGCACTGCAGTACATAGAAGAGTCGGGTAGTAGATGGGTGGTTCATGTGGCACCCTGTTCCTCCTATTCGAGGAGCGCGGCTAAGAAATACAAGATGGTATTGTTCGATCGGGATAGATTAAAACATGAACTCATCCTCGTTATGGATTTGCTTATTCGGAATCAATTCTCATATTCAGTGGACCATGCCCCCGGGATCGAATTAGCTGCAGAGTCAGGAGGGACCTCTTCGCTGTATCTTTTGTTGCCTCATATTTCGATGTCGCTTGTTGCTTTCGTGCCTTGAGTTAGTTTTTGGATTTGCTTGCATTTTTCTTGAATTGTTTCGATGGATTTTATTGTTTTCGTTCATTGAACTGTACTTCAATTCTGAGATTGGAAAGAGCGGAAGAGATATTGATCGAGTTGTTCGTGATGCAGGTGAACGAGCAGTAAGCGGCTTATGAACGGAGTTTTGAAGTGCCTCTTTCCTTCTCCCATCCAACCTACTAAGTGATTGGATACCATCCCGATTAGCTAGCCCTTCTTCTAAGTCTTCACAATCTATAAATCTTGCATTCTTCTTTGCCCCGATCAGACGATACCAAGTAATAACTAAAAGATGTCAAGATAAAATGGGAATAGACTTGGACTATTATATTACTTGTAAATTAAACTTGTGAATGGTTATCTTAATGTATGCTAGTTCGTGCAAATGTTCTATACATACTTCAATTTTAGTTAGAATGCATCTTCTTCTATGAATTGTGCTAAGTATAGAATACACCTGATATGCAATAAACTGTCAGGAAGACTATGCAAAATGAATCATGCAATATTGCTTGTCTCATGTTCATATTGCCTCAATTGCATCGACGATAACGTAGCATGAACGATTGATCACGAACAACTTGTGCACAGGGTCAATGGGTGCCTGCGGACGGTTGCTGCGGCACTGACACTGATCCGATCCTGGCGGAACTTCATGATAGTCTCACGTGCGAACGGGATGGCGTGTAGCGCCTCACGTGCTTCGTTATATACTATCCTCGTTAAACGACTATAACTCGTCCATTATGGCTTCTAACCAGTGATCCCAACGTGTATTTAAACCTGTTGCAAACTAACTTGTGTGTTCGTGGTAGGGAAGGTATAGTAAGTATTGTGCAGGTGGTTCAAATGGGCAGGTAAAAGCTACCGAACGGTGGTAAGTTCATTTCAATAAATTCTATATGCTGCTTACTTGTAAATAAACTAAGGCAAGATAGGAAGACCACAAATAATATGCATGCTTCATATAAATAACATGTTGATTGGTATAGTTGGGTTAGCTCGCCTTCATTCGTACATTTCGATGTACTGACCCTTGTTGAAATAGGTTCCCCGTACTAAGGTGAACCGAGCGAGGAGCCAAAGTCGTCTTTCCCGATCCAATCCAGCTGTAGGCGCATCCTGATCGCGTCATATTTTGAAGCAAGGAGCTAGCAACTCAATTCACAATGCAGCTCTGTGGGAAGGCCGTCATCCCGTCTGGAGGTCTTTACATTTTAAAGTTTAGTAAAGGGATGTAATATATAGGACTGCTATCTCGTTTTGTGTCAACACTTTTATAAGCCCGTACGACAATTAGCTGACTCGTTCAAGAGTTTGTAATAGATATTCATATCAATAAAGAGAGCTTTTCCAGCTTCAACTTGTGTTTCAATTTATTTGCTTACTCTGAATATGTGCTCGTTATGCAAAAATAATTTAGTCTTGTGCGGGCACAACCCCAGGCCCGCACAACGGTCACGCTCGAGGGATACCCTACGATTTCACGAAATTAGGGCGTGACCTATTGGTATCAAAGCACAACTTCAAGTTCCATGATCCTTGTACTGGAAAAGTTTCTTTAACGATCAATTCCTGTGTGAACTCTTCAATTCGCTAGGCCAAAATGAGATACGTTCATGCAATGAGTCCATAATACATTATGATCTTAATGTAATTTACCTTCTTTTGAAGGAATGGCACCAGCGCAATCCTCAGCGATAGCACCAGACGAAACGCAAGGCCAAGAAAGTAGTTTGGATGCTTCGAAAAGTTTACGAAGCCAGCGAGCCATGTCTCGCGTCGATCCTATCCAGCAACTGATGTAGATGTTGGAGGCAAACCAACAAAGAGATGATGCTCGTCAAGCCAAGTTCAAAAGCAATCTAGAGGCTCGATTCTCAGTCCAAAAAAAGTAGGTAGATACCCTGCAACAGATCGTGCAGACTTTGGCCTCTAACCAGTCTGCGGCAACACCAGCGACACCGGTGGAACAGTCCGTGCTTGAAGTCAAGACTCCACCAATTTCAAGGACGAGGGAAGTGACTGCCTTCGACTTTGGCGACTTCAAGAAAGTCTGCAACACTCTATTCAACGGGACTGAGGACCCAATCATTGCTCTAGATTGGCTCGCCGAACTTGAGGATCATTTCAAACTGCTTGAAGTATCGGAGGAGAAGCGCGTCGCATGCGCTCTAATACAGCTCTGCCTCAACGCGTACGATTGGTGGGACATGCATCGACGATCTCTTCAATTTGACCATGGGGAGGAGGCAATCTCGTGGATGACTTTTTGTGCCACGTTTGAAGAGGAGTTTATACCCCCTCCAGTACAACGTCAGAAGGAGAATGAGTTCGTGCAACTACGACAAGGCAATATGACAGTTAAACAGTATTCCGTCGAATTCAACCGACTCTCCAAATTCGCTAGCGCCTATTTACCTGATGCAGCGAGTCAAGCTAGAAGGTTTGAAGGTGGTCTACGCCCTGCCATCCAAGTGCACGTGGTCGTTCATCAGTATCAGACAATGTGGGAAGTCATGAATCATGCTCTATCTCTTGAACTGCTGTATCCTCACGTTCCTACCGGCGCTGTGCATACATCCAATCACAAACGCCAAAGCAACAATAAAGGAAATACCGCTGCAAAGTGCCCTAACAACGGCGGTCCACAGAGAGGAAACCCAGGGCTATCGTATAATTTCTGCAAGAAACCAGGGCACACGGCTGACAAGTATCGCAAGAAACTCGGGCAATGTCTCGTTTATGGTGATTCAAACAATAGAATTCGAGACTGTCCAAAATATTCTGCTCAACATTACGTTCCCTAACGGTAGGTTCTATTCCTAAGTTTTGTGGACGAAACTTCCAATTAGTTGGGTAGGATGTGGCGCCCCGTTCCTCCTATTCGAGGAGCGCGGCTAAGAAATACAAGATGGTATTGTTCGATCGGGATAGATTAAAACAATAACTCATCCTCGTTATGGATTTACTTCTTCGGAATTGATTCCTATATTCAGTGGACCGTGCCCCCGGGATCGACTTAGCGGCAGAGTCAGGAGGGACCTCTCCGCTGCATCTTTTGTTGCCTCATATTTCGATGTCGCTTGTTACTTTCGTGCCTTGAGTTGGTTTTCGGATTTGCTTGCATTTTTTTGAACGATTTTGATGGATTTTATTGTTTTCGTTCATTGAACTGCACTTCAATTCTAAGATTGCAAAGAGAGGAAGAGGTATTGATCGGGCTATTCGTGATGCAGGTGAACAAGCAGTAGGCGGATTACGAGCGAAGTTTTGAAGCGCCTTTTTCCTTCTCCCATCTAACCTACTAAGTGAGTGGCTACCATCTCGATTAGCTAGCCCTTCTTCCAAGTCTTCACAATCTATAAATGTTGCATTCTTGTTTGCCTCGATCAGACGATACCAAGTAATGACTAAAAGTTGTCAAGTTAAAATAGGAATAGACTGGGACTATTATATTGCTTGTCAACTAAACTTGTGAACGGTTATCTTAATGTATGCTAGTTCATACAAATATTCTGTACATGCTTCAATTTGAGTTAGAATGCATCTTCTTTTATGAATTGTGCTAAGTATAGAATACACCTGATATGCAATAAACTGTCAGGAAGACTATGTAAAACGAATCATGCAATATTGCTTGTCTCATGTTCATATTGCCTCAATTGCATCAACGATAACGTAGCATGAACGATTGATCACGGACAACTTGTGCACAGGGTCAATGGGTTCCTGTAGACGGTTGCTGGGGCACTAGCACCAATCCAATCTGAGCGGAACTTCACGATAGTCTCACGTACGAACGGGATGGCATATAGCACCTCACGTGCTTCATTGCATACCATCCTCGTTCAACAACTATAAATCATCCATTATGGCTTCTAGCGAGTGATCCCAACGTGTATTTAAATCTGTTGCAAACTAACTTGTGCTTTCGTGGCAGGGAAGGTATGGTAAGTATTGTGCAGGTGGTTCAGACGGGCAGGTAAAAGCCATCGAACGGTGGCAAGTTCATTTCAGTAAATTCTATATGATGCTTACTTATAAATAAACTAAGGCAAGATAGAAAGACCACAAATAATATGCATGCTTCATATAAATAATGTGTTGATTTGTATAGTTAGGTTAGCTCGCCTTTACCAGTACATTTCCATGTACTGACCCTCGTTGAAACAGGTTCCCCGTACTAAGGTGAACCGAGCAAGGAGCCAAAGTCGTCTTTCCCAATCCAGTCCAGCTGTAGGCACATCCTGGTCGTGCCATATTTTGAAGCAAGGAGCTAGCAACTAAATTCACAATGCAGCTCCGTGGGAAGGCCGTCATCCCGTCCGGAGGTGTTTACATTTTAAAGTTTAGTAAAGGGATGTAATATACAGGATTGCTATCTCGTTTTGTATTAACACTTTTGTAAGCCCGTGCGGTAATTAGCTGACTCGTTCAAGAGTTTGTAATAGATGTTCATATCAATAAAGAGAGCTTTTCCATCTTCAACTTGTGTTTTAATTTATCTGCGTACTCTGAATATGTGCTCGTTATGCAAAAATAATTTAGCCTTGTACGGGCGCAACCCCAGGCCCGCACGGCAGTCACGCTCGGGGGACGCCCCAACGATTCCACAAAATTGGGGCATGACAGTTCAATGGGAAATGTTCAAGTTAGAAAGAGGGTGATAACTTTGCCTGTGGGTATATGCTAGCTTGAGAACTGCACTGAGGTATAGGGTTGTGTACTGATACTCTTGTATCAGTGAAGTTAGGATCGGGTATCAGTCAAGTGAGAGAGGTTACCGATGCTTTAGTACAGCAGATGTAAGGGGCAAGTAAGGGTGAATTAAGTATCTCAATTATTTCGGGGGTAGTGTTAGGTAATGATAGGATTAAGGTATATTGGTATGGAGTTGTATATTAGTTTAACTATCAAGGTATTAAAGTTGAATATAAGTAATTATGGTGTTGAACCAATAGGATGTGAAGTAGTAGAAGTAGAAATGGATATAGATAAGATACTAGAAGATGGTTAAGGTGTTGAGTTTAAGGGTTATGAGTTAGGATACTAGTATTAGGTAATTCTAAATAGTAGGTAATACTAGTATGTTATAAGTTTATGTATAGTTACTTAAATACTAGATTGGCTAGTATAGACCTAAAAATCTAGGTGTGACTTAGTATTACCAAGAGTGAACTAGTATACCCTGGTAATTAACCTAGAATCGAGGTATGAACCCAGATTTAAGGTATTGACTTAGTTTGGCTAGTATGACATAAAAATGACCTATAAAATTATATTAGTGCATTCTTAACTCATTTTTTATTCATTACACTCAAGTGACATGATATTTTCTATATAGGACTGTATGACACCAGCTCGGACACCGAGATTTACTATTTTCTCAGGACCACAGGCGAGTACATCTTTCTGTTAGTTTTTGTTTTATGATAGTGTATATATCACTTGTTCTAGAACTGCTATAATTGATTATGACATATTATTATACGGATTGGTACTATATGGATCATGTCAGGAGATGTTATCCCCTACCGTGTTCAGCCGGTACTCCTTACACATGTATTTTATCGTATGCATCGGGTATTATTTTTATGTGCTTCATGTGCATCCACTATTTTGTGTACTACTGTGATTATATTATATTAGTGTGCGTAATGTTTCGTGATCAGATCAATGAGTATTGGTTGGGGAGGAAAAGTAGAAGTGGGTTATGTGATCAAGCCCTATCTTACTCATGTGTATGTCGATTATATACCTCACATATAATCGAATTACCTTAGTTTACTAGTGTGCAACCTAAGCCAATCACATAACGAACTTGTGCTCTTCGGCACTTAGTCAGTAATCTAGTTTTTCTTACTTGCAGTTCATTTCATATTGCCTATATTTATCTTTGCAGTTCATATTGTATTTATCTGCTATTCCAGCTATATTTTTATTCTTAGTTACTTGTGCATCTTGTATTCTTTTCTATTGCTTATCATATATTCTCTATTATGTATTTGGAACGGCTTGCAGAGTTTTGTACTTTACTCTAATCCTGAATGGATATATTTTTCAGATAATTGGCTAGAGGAGCTGTATCCCACTTATTATGGGTCGCAAGATGGCGAGCCACTAGAGGGTACTCTCCTAGAGTAGGAGGACTTAGTACCAGTGACCGAGGAGGCTTAGAAATTTATTTTGGACATTATATTAGTCTTATTATTATACTTTTGATATGTATATAGTATTTGGTAGTCGTGTTGTGCCTAGACTTGTGGTTTGGACTTGTGATGTATTGTGACTCCTTATTTCTCTCTTCTATTCCATATAGTGCTTTTATCTTCCTTAGTTTGATATGGTGATTGAGTATTTATTAGCATTTATCACCTATCATATTGTTCCTCCATCTGGAGTTGAGATATCATTGATAGGTACAATATATATATATATATATATATATATATATATATATATATATATATATATATATATATATATATTGTGTGTGTAATTTTTAGATAGTATTGTTGACCTAGATATCGTTCAACCGCCGATGTTACGGCATAGGTTGGAGGTACCAACATACTCGTATCCTTACACCGGGTGCGGGTCATAAAAAATTTCTACCTAAATTTCTCTCATTCTCAATAAAATTAATTCTCAAGGAGGCCTAGGAGCTTGGATTGCAAGGGCACTACTTGGAGTGGAGATTCGAGGAGCTTGTGTCCATTTCATGTCCTCCCAGAGGTATTTCATTAGGATTTGACTCCCAATAGATGTAAATCTTATTTACCTTCAATTTCATGGTTAATTTATGGTATTAGACCCTTAGATACCCTTCTATGTCTAAAGACTACCCCTAGGAAGAAGAATTAGGTTCTTTTGAGACTTATGGTGAAAGTTACATGAATTTTTGTGCCCAATTTGGAAGAAATTCAAGATTGGTGCATCAAGTATTCATTTGGTCAAATAGACCTAATTAAACTTGTATTGGTTGTGTGAGGCTAGATACGTGTCCATAAATAGATACGAATTGGCCGTATCATGATACGCCATGATACGGGGTGGTAGAATTAAATATTTTGGGTGTTTGTGTTCAATTGGGTTAATTCTCCATTTTATTGCACTATACTTAGTTAGTATAATTATTGGATATTATAATTCATGTATATGTAGTGATTCATGACTATGAGAGAGGTGTGTCATAGAGTATTATGGTGTGTCACTAGTGTGCACACCATGCATTTGATTATTGGTAGAGTTAGTAGTTATTGGTGTTAGCTATGTATCTAGATATGTATAGTATTATATATATGTGGTGCATATGTCTGTGTGTGTAGTTGTGTGTATGTATTTACGTATAAATAGTATGGAGTATGGATGCATCAGTATGTATAGCTAAATAGGTGTAGCAGTGAGTGAATTGGGTTAGTGTGTGTGGTGTCAGGTATGTGCAGTCTAGAGGAGGATTATAGATTGACTTGTAGGCAGTGATAAGGTAGTGAGAGCAGTCCCAGTGTCTTGTGTGTGTTAGTCTCTTAGGGGTTAGGGTGATGGCAGTGTGTGGAGGATGGTATCGAATTTTGGATGGATGTTGGGTTGCAGGTTGCTCGAGCAATAACAGGATAGAAAGCAGCAAGGTGCAAGCTTGTTGGGGGTTGCATGTGCAATACTTGAGTGTAGACATTAGGGAAGTTAGCTACCATGTTGGGTAGTGAGGGAACTATTAGTATGGTGTCTTGTGTGTGCAGGTGTAGGAGGTAGTTAGTGATGGAGTGTGATTGCAGGCAGTATGCAGTGAGACATGGGGGTAACTGAACCCTATGTTCAGGCTAGATAGAGTACAGACATGTGACCTTGTGTGTTGTGGGTATGTGCACAGTGAGGTTTGGTTGTGTGTGCTATGGGGGAGACTTAGCATGAATATTGGTTTATAGAGTGTGGAGTAAAGTGTATATTAATATGTTAGTTTCAAGTAGTAGATACTTGTGTCTTGTAGTGGTGTGAGATGAGTGTCTTATGAGTGTGTGAAGTTGGGTTGTATCAAGCATGTGTCAGTGAGGTCTGTCACGCCCCAGTCCCAAAATGACGAGGGACTGAGCACGTGAGCAATGGCCAGCAGCACGCACCGATGGACAACCCAATTTAATGGATCCATCAGGGCATGCTTAAGCTGTAGTCTAGCAATACTAAGTTACAGTCTCAGGTATTTCTAATCTCATCCACAGATAACACAGATTAATGGCCAGGAAATAAATGCAATGGAATTAAATTAGCAATAGCAAATAAGGTTATCTCGGGGAAACAATTCCGAGAACTTAGTTTATTACATTTAAGGAAAATAAACAGGAAATAAAATACTGAACTGGAAATACTGTGCAGCTCAAGCAGGTGCTCAGGAGAAGTCTTCGGCCACTACTTCGTCCTCTGTTCCTGGTTCTGTTCCGAGGAGTGCTCCGGTACCGTACACTTCTGGGTAGTTCTCTTCAGCTGTACCTGGGGACATCATCCATTCCAGGTCCTCAGGGGACATAGCAAGGTACAGAAATATCTCAAGCCATAATGAATATCAGTGCAGCAATGAAATAAACAGCAGGGTAACTATGTAAACCAGCTAAGTGATATGCAAGTGAGAGTTCTAGTCATACTCAGGCTGAGACTACTACAGGATCAGTGTTGGAGAAACCATGGCAGTATTTCTCGAGAGGGCCAGTACTTGTGCCAGAGCTCTGTATCAGAGACTAAGACACCTCCAGATAACCATGTTTTCATTATATTATTTTCAGCCTTGATATGATAATCCTCTCCCCACCCCATGTAATCTCACGTCACAGTTCCAGAATATCAGGTACAAGTCACGCAAGATATAACTAATGCAATGAGTCAGGCTAGAATCTACGCATGTAACTGTAAATGTCATGAAAATGTAACCTATACGGAATCACCAGGTAAATCTCAGGCAATTCCGTCACATGCAGCGTGTCAGGTGTCCTGGGTTGAGCAGTTAATCAAGTTACATAAGAAACTACCAGAAATCAAGTAAAATACTATAATCAGAAATGTCTAAGAATTGGCAAGCTTTTATGTTCCTACTGTTGCAAAATTAACCAAGAAAATATATATCAAGCTGCAGGGTTTGGCAATGTATACTTGCCCTCTGATGTATAACTAAGTCCAGGAATTATTTAGCAAGACTGCAAGTTTTGGCGAGGTACACTTGCCTGTGGTTCTGGCTATGTTCGCAGTTCTGACTTCGACGGGAATTGCAGGCGGTACTCCGGTTGCTGAAACAAACATCACCATCAGATCCAGAAAATATCGATCAGCTAGAAACGCCTGTCCTTGAGTCCAATTTGGAGACAAGGGCAAAAACGGCAGTTTCGGGCCAAAACGGGGTCCACTGGTGGGCCCGCTTTGCACCGAAAAATGCGTCAGGGTCAACGGTCTCCAAATTCACCAAACTCAGTGTCAACAGGTCAGGAACGCTGATACGAACCCAACGGAACTTCCAGAATTGGATTCCGATGAGCCGAACACAAAATCGCCCGTCGAGCGGGGCCTGTGGGGCCCACGACACGCGATTTCGTCAACGTTCTCTGAATCGAACCAAACTTGACCCACAGGACCAGCGTATCGCTACGAGTCCGATGGCGCAAGTTTCGTCTCGATCCGACGTGTGTACACAAAGTTAGGTCGAATTGCAGAAAAGACGGATACGGGGCGATGTCCGCGGATACGCGTTGATTCCGGTGTGCGCGCACACCCGAATCAGCTTCCGCGAAAACCCACACGTCCGTATCGACGAGGCGCACGTATCTGTGAAGACCGCGCGCGACCAAGTCGTCCCGTTTGGCGGGGCGTACTCAGTTCCGAGGTGAAACAGGGTCTGGGTTTTTCCTGTTTTTGGATCGCGGTGTGCGATCACCACAGGACGCGATGTCCCGAACAGTTTGTCCGGACACCGAGAGGGTCATACAGGCTTCGCAACGCAATTTGCGGAATCGAAAACGGAGCTACGAATCAAAAGTTACACGCACCTGAAGGGGACCCGAAAAACAGGTTCGAGCCGTGTCCGACTCGTGTCGGACACGCGGGTGAATTAGGGTTAGGGTTAGGGTTTACTGTTCACTGCGGCGGGGCTCCGGCGGCTGGGACGGCGGCGGAGGGCCGGGGGCAGCTCGGCGAGGCAGCGCGGCGAGGCGCACGGCGGCGACGGCCCGGCGGTGGCGCTGAAGGCGGCGCTGGGGGGGAGCTGCTGCTGCTCGACGCTGCTGGAGGTGGAGGGAGGAGCTGCGGGCGGTGGCTGGCCGGTCCGGGGTGCGGCGGCGCGCTGGGGGTTCGTCGGCGGCGGAGACGAGCGGTGGGGGTACGGCGGAGAGTGGGCGGCTGAGGGGAGATCGGGGAGGAGGCGGAGGGGATTAAATAGGGGCAGCGGCGGGGCGAGGGGCCGAGAGAGGCGGGGAGTGGGGCGGAGAAGGCGGCCAGGTGGCGGGGTCGTGGCGGGCAGCGCGGCGGAGGGCGCGGCCGGCGGGTGCGGCGCACGACGCGGGCGGGGGAGACGTGGGGACGAAGGAGTGGACGGGTCGGGTTTGCGGGTCGGGCGGCGGATCCGATCCGACCCGACCCGGGGGAGCGGGCTGGGTTCGGGTCCGTTGGGCTGGGCCGGCCCAACGGGCCGCGGGCCGGGCTAAAAATAAATAAATAATAAATACTAATAATAATATTTAAAAACCAGTAATTAATTAAATAATAAATTAATTAAATAATAAAAATACTTTTTAGGCATTTAAAAATAGGTCCGGGGTCCGAAAAATTCCAGAAAAATTGCCCTAAGTCCAGTTTTTCATTTTACATCCAAAAATATTATTTCCATAATATTTTAATATTGTTTAATATCAATTAAAAATCATTGAATAATTAAAACCCTGTTTTTAAATTACAGAAAAATCCCAGAAAATTCCAGAAAATTCTGAAAAATCCAGTTTTAAAATTTTGAAAATTCAGGGGGTTTACAATATACCCCCCTTAAGAGGATTGCGTCCTCGCAATCAAAGAATAACCGGTCAACAGAGATGACGCGGTCGCAACATCGTTTGAAAATACATCACAAGATGCTTCAGGGAAATACCGTTTCCCTAAAATTTGAAAGTTTACACTTTCCAGGATAATTTAGTTAAAACCATATCTTTTGTGAAAGCCAGGTTGTTATTAACAAGTTGCAATTCACTAGGTTGGGGCTGAGGTCACGAACCAAGAGGCACGAACTACACAAGACTAAAAACGGATAACTATAAATCACTTACTCGCATCGGCTTCCTGCACAGCAATCGCGTAAGCTTGCTCTCGTCCTTGAGGTAGATTCCTCTGCTGCTGCTGAGTTTGCTGGTTCGCCCTTGGTGCTCCTTCTCCACGTTGAGTGCAATCCCTTACTGAATGCTGACGGGATCCGCATGCCAAACACAATCCTAGTCTGCGTCGGCATTCCTTGGCGATATGGCCTGCTTTGCCACAATAGTGACAAGTAAGGAGGACTACCGTTTGTGGTGCAGGTGCCTTCTGCTGTTGGTGCGGTCTTTTTGCAGATTCTTCTTGTGGTGTTCTGGAGGTTGATGATGGGGAAGACCTCTTCAGTCTGGCCTCTCTCTTAGTGACGCGCTCCACGCGTCGAGCCGCAGCAAGAACGTCCGAGTATGATGTTGGTGCGACGGACCCAATCAGTTTCTGCAGCTCAATGTTCAGTCCGTCGAAGAATTTCTCTGCCTTCTCTTCCTCAGTCGGGATCAGGGTGGGGGCGAAGCGACTCAGACGGATGAATTCTGCGTTGTACTCTTCCACCGTCATGGAGTCCTGAGTGAGGCGGTTGAATTTGTCCCGCAGTTCTGATCGAGCGATGGCAGGAATGTACATCTCTTGGAAGAGTCTGGAGAACTCCTCCCAAGTGACTCGGTCTGGTCCGAGTCGCGTCTCCTCGGATAGCCACCAGTGATGGGCATTGTCCGTCAATTGCATTCGGACGGCGGTCATCCAGCGTTCTCGGGGAAGCTCAGCTGCTTCAAGTTGATGCCGTATGTTGGTGAGCCACTCGTGCACTTCTGTGGGATCCTCTTTTCCAGAAAAAGTGCGGGGCTTCAGTTGGCGGAAGTCCGTGATTGAGCCTGTAGTTGGCCGTCGAGCTGGTAGGTTGGCCTGCCCCAGTGCAGTCACTATGCTGTCCCTCAAGAAGTTAGCTTCGCGACGCTGAGCCTCGTGCTGAACTTGTTGCTGAGCTTGCATCATCGCGTAGATCATCTGAAATATTTGCTGCCCGTCGATCGGCTGTCCTGGTGGGAACACGGGCATTGGTGGGACGAACTGCGGCGGTGGTGGGATGTCATCGCGCCGGAATCGGGAGGTAGGTGGACCTGCCTGCTGGCTCTGTTGAGTTGTGGGGATTCCTCCGACTGGTGTCACGTCGTCGCCGTAGGTGACACCTGTAGCTTGTGGCGTTCTGACGGGAGTCTCGTTGCGTTCTTGTGGGTCCATTTCCCTGTATCCAAAATAACCAATAAGAGGCGCACAGGAAACAAGGCAAGATGCAAGTTCAAGTTAGTTCGAATACGATACAGATATCAAAAACGATTCAAGCAAGTGGATGAGATCCTAAAATTTATCCTATCTTATTGCAGGCCTGTTCGGTCCCTAAGTTGAAACCGAACAATTTTAGTCGAAGACCTGCATGGGCCACCACAAAAACCATGTCACGCCCCAGTCCCAAAATGACGAGGGACTGAGCACGTGAGCAATGGCCAGCAGCACGCACCGATGGACAACCCAATTTAATGGATCCATCAGGGCATGCTTAAGCTGTAGTCTAGCAATACTAAGTTACAGTCTCAGGTATTTCTAATCTCATCCACAGATAACACAGATTAATGGCCAGGAAATAAATGCAATGGAATTAAATTAGCAATAGCAAATAAGGTTATCTCGGGGAAACAATTCCGAGAACTTAGTTTATTACATTTAAGGAAAATAAACAGGAAATAAAATACTGAACTGGAAATACTGTGCAGCTCAAGCAGGTGCTCAGGAGAAGTCTTCGGCCACTACTTCGTCCTCTGTTCCTGGTTCTGTTCCGAGGAGTGCTCCGGTACCGTACACTTCTGGGTAGTTCTCTTCAGCTGTACCTGGGGACATCATCCATTCCAGGTCCTCAGGGGACATAGCAAGGTACAGAAATATCTCAAGCCATAATGAATATCAGTGCAGCAATGAAATAAACAGCAGGGTAACTATGTAAACCAGCTAAGTGATATGCAAGTGAGAGTTCTAGTCATACTCAGGCTGAGACTACTACAGGATCAGTGTTGGAGAAACCATGGCAGTATTTCTCGAGAGGGCCAGTACTTGTGCCAGAGCTCTGTATCAGAGACTAAGACACCTCCAGATAACCATGTTTTCATTATATTATTTTCAGCCTTGATATGATAATCCTCTCCCCACCCCATGTAATCTCACGTCACAGTTCCAGAATATCAGGTACAAGTCACGCAAGATATAACTAATGCAATGAGTCAGGCTAGAATCTACGCATGTAACTGTAAATGTCATGAAAATGTAACCTATACGGAATCACCAGGTAAATCTCAGGCAATTCCGTCACATGCAGCGTGTCAGGTGTCCTGGGTTGAGCAGTTAATCAAGTTACATAAGAAACTACCAGAAATCAAGTAAAATACTATAATCAGAAATGTCTAAGAATTGGCAAGCTTTTATGTTCCTACTGTTGCAAAATTAACCAAGAAAATATATATCAAGCTGCAGGGTTTGGCAATGTATACTTTCCCTCTGATGTATAACTAAGTCCAGGAATTATTTAGCAAGACTGCAAGTTTTGGCGAGGTACACTTGCCTGTGGTTCTGGCTATGTTCGCAGTTCTGACTTCGACGGGAATTGCAGGCGGTACTCCGGTTGCTGAAACAAACATCACCATCAGATCCAGAAAATATCGATCAGCTAGAAACGCCTGTCCTTGAGTCCAATTTGGAGACAAGGGCAAAAACGGCAGTTTCGGGCCAAAACGGGGTCCACTGGTGGGCCCGCTTTGCACCGAAAAATGCGTCAGGGTCAACGGTCTCCAAATTCACCAAACTCAGTGTCAACAGGTCAGGAACGCTGATACGAACCCAACGGAACTTCCAGAATTAGATTCCGATGAGCCGAACACAAAATCGCCCGTCGAGCGGGGCCTGTGGGGCCCACGACACGCGATTTCGTCAACGTTCTCTGAATCGAACCAAACTTGACCCACAGGACCAGCGTATCGCTACGAGTCCGATGGCGCAAGTTTCGTCTCGATCCGACGTGTGTACACAAAGTTAGGTCGAATTGCAGAAAAGACGGATACGGGGCGATGTCCGCGGATACGCGTTGATTCCGGTGTGCGCGCACACCCGAATCAGCTTCCGCGAAAACCCACACGTCCGTATCGACGAGGCGCACGTATCTGTGAAGACCGCGCGCGACCAAGTCGTCCCGTTTGGCGGGGCGTACTCAGTTCCGAGGTGAAACAGGGTCTGGGTTTTTCCTGTTTTTGGATCGCGGTGTGCGATCACCACAGGACGCGATGTCCCGAACAGTTTGTCCGGACACCGAGAGGGTCATACAGGCTTCGCAACGCAATTTGCGGAATCGAAAACGGAGCTACGAATCAAAAGTTACACGCACCTGAAGGGGACCCGAAAAACAGGTTCGAGCCGTGTCCGACTCGTGTCGGACACGCGGGTGAATTAGGGTTAGGGTTAGGGTTTACTGTTCACTGCGGCGGGGCTCCGGCGGCTGGGACGGCGGCGGAGGGCCGGGGGCAGCTCGGCGAGGCAGCGCGGCGAGGCGCACGGCGGCGACGGCCCGGCGGTGGCGCTGAAGGCGGCGCTGGGGGGGAGCTGCTGCTGCTCGACGCTGCTGGAGGTGGAGGGAGGAGCTGCGGGCGGTGGCTGGCCGGTCCGGGGTGCGGCGGCGCGCTGGGGGTTCGTCGGCGGCGGAGACGAGCGGTGGGGGTACGGCGGAGAGTGGGCGGCTGAGGGGAGATCGGGGAGGAGGCGGAGGGGATTAAATAGGGGCAGCGGCGGGGCGAGGGGCCGAGAGAGGCGGGGAGTGGGGCGGAGAAGGCGGCCAGGTGGCGGGGTCGTGGCGGGCAGCGCGGCGGAGGGCGCGACCGGCGGGTGCGGCGCACGACGCGGGCGGGGGAGACGTGGGGACGAAGGAGTGGACGGGTCGGGTTTGCGGGTCGGGCGGCGGATCCGATCCGACCCGACCCGGGGGAGCGGGCTGGGTTCGGGTCCGTTGGGCTGGGCCGGCCCAACGGGCCGCGGGCCGGGCTAAAAATAAATAAATAATAAATACTAATAATAATATTTAAAAACCAGTAATTAATTAAATAATAAATTAATTAAATAATAAAAATACTTTTTAGGCATTTAAAAATAGGTCCGGGGTCCGAAAAATTCCAGAAAAATTGCCCTAAGTCCAGTTTTTCATTTTACATCCAAAAATATTATTTCCATAATATTTTAATATTGTTTAATATCAATTAAAAATCATTGAATAATTAAAACCCTGTTTTTAAATTACAGAAAAATCCCAGAAAATTCCAGAAAATTCTGAAAAATCCAGTTTTAAAATTTTGAAAATTCAGGGGGTTTACAAGGTCTAAGAGTGTTTCTAGTATGTTTCAGGTGTAGTGTTAATATTGGGGTATGTTAGAAATAAGATTTATAAATCATGTGAGGATTTGAGTAATTGACCAGTGTTTAGTAGAGGCCTGAGTTGAGAGGAGGGAGATTTAAGTAGACTTGTGAGCAGTGCAAGGTTGATACATATGTAATATACTACACTGATGTGCAGTACATAATTATGCACATCAAGTTAGTTCCGGCATGGAGCAGTTGGGAGTTAGTGTGGTATAGAGTTCAAGTGATTTAGGTAGTGTAGTGCCCCACTCTGTATTGGCACTATGTACAAGAGATATCGGTTTGATGACTCAAAAAGAATATCTTCCTTAAGAGCTCCTTGTTGAACCAGAAGATGACTGAACTAGGTGAGTGGGCAGAACTTTGTTCTCTGATTCTTGCACAACTTAATAATGAATTTGAGTTTTATAATGCATGTTGCTAAGAAGATTATCGTTTCTATTGCATAAATAATAGAACTGCATGTTTTGCTAGAACTTGAATGCTTGTCAAAAGATAGAACCATTGCCATGCTAAAAAAAGATAAAAATTTTGCATGCTAAGTTACACGAGCATCGCTATCAAATGAACCATTGTTATGCTAATAAGAAAAAGTAAATGATTGCTTGAACTTGTCTTCATATTGCTTGTGTTTTGATAAAACTACTTTATACTTGAACTTGATCAGAGATATAGCAGCCAGTTCACACAAATATAGAAGAGAATATTGGCCCATCCGGTCTCAGTCAACTTGATTTTGAAAGTTAACTAAACTATGCATTGATATGTCGTGATCTGAAGCCTCAATACTACTTTTACATGTTGTCTGTATTACGTCTATTCAACTGTAATCTTTTATTTATTTGAGTCTAGGACTGATGTAAGTTGAGTCGCACTGTCAAAACCCAAGTACTTATACCCAGATACCTAGTCCACTCAAATGAACCAAAGAACACATTCATTTACAAAGTCTACCATACTGAGAGGCCGAACTCGTACCGAACTCGGACTGAACTCGGTTACCCTTTTGGTATGAAATCAACCAGTTCAATAGCTCATGATTTCTTAGCCCGACGATTAGAAATTTGAATTAAATTCCATCTGAATTCTGGCCGAATTTTGTTTGCCTACACCCTATAAATAGGATTGGAAGTCTTTATTCTTACTCACTCAACCATTCTTAAGTCTTCTATCCTATTGTGAGAAAACCTCTAAAGCCTTAACTTTTCCGTCCCAAAGAGCAACTTTCTAGCCTTCCTAGTGCCAAGTGTAATATCGATCTAGAAGTCTTCAGAGTTGTAAAGAGCTTTGTTCTATCAGTTAGACTCTCTCTCTTTCTCTTTCTCTCTCTCTCTCTAAGATGTGAAGTTGCAAGACTTCAGATCAAACTTCAAAGTGTAAGAAGTGGAAAGCCTTCGGATCAAAGCTTGGGATTCGCTATTGGTGATTATAGTGGATAAAACTCTGAGCTTGAGTTCTTGGGACTGGACTAGTCTTCTCGGAGGAAAACCAATATACATCTTGGTGTTTGTGTTTGCTTTCTCTCTCTCTACTTTACTGCTTTACTTTACTGTCTCTATATATACTGTTATTTGCAACTGCCTTCACTCTTATAATCTAAATTTGGGTAGATTATTCTGCTGCACTCTATTCACCCCCCCTCTAGAGTTGCCTCACGGTCATTAAATTGGTATCAGAGCTAGTATTCTTTATATTAGAACTATTGCTCATACCAATTGCTCCTACAATTAGTATCAGAGCTAGTTCTCTTGATATTTGGCTTAACATACATAGGACTTATGGCAACTCTTAGATCTATCCACACCAACAATGGTGTGGCCAGTCCATAAATAGGTCACCCTTATTTGATGGTACTAACTACACGTACTGAAGACACGTATGAGCTTCTACCTAAAGTCACTTAATTTTGACCTTTGGACTGTAGTAGTAGAAGGATACAAGAAGCCACCTAGAATAGTCATAGATGGTAATCTTATAGAGAAGCCTCATGATAAGTACAGAGACACCGAAGAGAAACAAGCTAGTCTTGATGCTAAAGCTATTAACGCTCTATTTTATGTTGTATACAAAATTAAATTTAACATGGTCTCCACTTGCGGAACTTTGCACAAAGTATGGAAACTTCTTGAGGTCACTCATGAAGGAACCTCCCAAGTGAAGGAATAAAAAATAAGTCATCTAACACAAGAGTATGAAGCATTCTAGATGAAGAAAAATGAGACGATCACTCAAATGTTCACAAGATTCCTCGACATCGTCAACCCTCTATTATCACTTAGCAAGGAGTACAGCAATCATGAGAAGATTCACATGGTACTCAGGGGACTCACGAAGAATTAGAATTCCAAGGCTACTGCAATCATAGAAAGGAATGATCTTACCACGATGACTCTCAAGACGTTCATGGTCAAGCTGATGACTCACGAGTTGGATCTCAAGAAATTTGAAGAACCCAATCCCAAGGAGAAGACATTTTCTCTTAAGTCATATTACAAGAAGGTCACCAACTATAACTCTGACGACAATGAGTCTCAAGATAAGAAAGTTTCCCTAACCACCAAAAACTTCAAAAAATTTCTAAAGCTTGAGAAATCAAAGAAGAAGGAGTCAACTGACAGCAGTGATGAAGAGCCTATATGCTACAACTTTAAGAAGACAGGGCATATAAAAAAATATTGTCCAACCCGAAGAAAAGGAAATCGCCACAACTACTCATCCAGAAGAACATTATCACGGAAATATGCAAACACTAGTATTTAGCACGAAAGTGAAGCTAGTGAATCCGAAAAAGAGAATCCTTGAGAAGCAGCAAACCTATGCTTCATGGCATTAGCTGATCAAGTAACAGATAACAACTGTTATGATAATTTTACTTTTGATGAACTAAGTAATGCTTTTAGTGATATGTTTGAAGATTTTAGAAAACTTAGAAATAAGTATAAGCATGCTAAGAAAGATGTTTAAGAATGTCAAACTGAAATAAAGAGACTAAAATCTCTACTAAGTGAAGTAAATGATACCTCAAACGATTCAGACGAGAATTCTAGACTTAAGCTTAACCTCCACGAGGCACTTGGCAACCTTGAAAAGAGCTCTCAAGAGAATGCTAAACTTAACGAAGAACTCGAATCTAAAAAGAAGAAGTACTCCATTGCTATACGTGGAATAGATGCTCTCACTGCTAAATATGATAAAGTATATGCTACCTCTAAAAAGTTAGAGATTAGATTGGGTAAACAGGTCGAATAAACCTCCACCCAACCTAATACGAGACTTGTAGCAAGATAAAAGAACACTCACAGCTATGCTCCTACCTACATGCATAAAAGTTCATGCAATCATCATGCATATAGAACCAAACACAATAATGCATTCTATTATAGAAGACCATAAAGAAATGTTCCACACAATCATGCATTTTATCCACATAGACCACAAAGAACTGCTTCACACAATCATATCAATCATGCTGCACCAAGCACCAATCACACAGCTATATGTCACTATTGTGGTAAGAAAGAACATATATCTAGATTTTGTGTAACAAAAAAATTAGTAGATATAAATATTTATGCATGGGCACCAAAAACTAACACAACAGGACCTTAAGGAAATGGGTACTAAGGGTTACATCTACAACTCGTTTTGTAGGTGGACCAACCCTCTCATGCTAGAAGCAAATGAATTCTTGATAGTGGTTGCTCAAAACATATGACTGGTGATGCTAACATATTTGCAACGCTATTGATGAAGAAAGAAGGTTATGTCTCCTTCAGCAATAACCTTAGAGGATACATAATTGGTAATGGTAATTTAGGTATTCCTCCATATCCTGTCATAAAAGACGTTTGTCTAGTAATGGAATTAAAACATAACCTACTCAGCATCAGTCATCTAGCTGACCATAGTTATGGTATTAACTTTGTTAAAAACAAATATTTTATTTATAAAAGATCCACTAGTAAGGATATCTTTGAAGGGATTAGAGAAGAAAAAATATATACATTCTATCTTGTAAAAGACATAAACAATGCAGGCAAATGTCTATACGCCAACAAAGATGACAGTTGGGTATGGCATATACGTATAGGACACGCAAACATTGACACTATTGCAAGACTATCCACAAAGAAACTCGTAAGAGGCTTACCAGAGATTACATTCAAAAAAGATATGGTATGTGCTGACTGTAAAAAGAATAAAGCTACTAAATCTTTATTTGAATCAATCAACTCTGTAAGTACCTCTAGACCTCTCCAACTCTTGCATATGGACTTATTTGGACCCAGTAGAGTCGCCAGTCTTGGCGGTAAGCTTTATGCCTATGTTATTGTTGATAATTTTTTCTAGATACACATGGGTTTATTTTCTTGCAAATAAAAATAAAGCATTTTCTGAATTTGTCACTTCTTGCAAAAAGGATCAAAATGAAAAAAGTTTCAAAATTACTCATATCCGAAGTAATCATGGGGGCAAATTCGAAAATAGTGATTTCAAAAGATTTTGAAATAAAAATAGTTTTTCTCATAAAATTTTTTGTCCTAGAACTCCACAACAAAATGGTATTGTAGAGCGGAAGAATAGAACTCTTGCGATATGGCTATAGTCATATTAAATCAGTATAACCTTCCAAAATATTTTTGGGCTGAAGCTGTAAGTACTTTATGCCATGTTTTGAATAGGGTGCTTATACGACCTATATCGAAGAAAACCTCTTATGAACTTTGGTTTGGTAGAATCCCCACAATTAGTTACTTTAAAGTTTTTGGCTGCAAATATTTTATTCTTAATACAAAAGATAATCTAGGAAAATATGACTCCAAGGCCGATGAAGGTATTTTTTTAGGTTATGCCGCCAAAAGTAATGGATTCAGAGTACTCAAAAAAACCTCATTGACTGTTAAACAATCAATCAATATTATATTTGATGAACACAATGCTCAAGCACTAAACAAAAATGACGATGAAGGTAGTCAATCCGCAACCAACAAGACATCAGAAGATATAAACAGTACAAGTCATCCGGGAAATCTACCAAGGAGACTAAAGTTTTCCACAGATCATCCTGAAGACTTGATAATAGGTGATGTATCGAAAGGTGTAAGTACACGTTCCTCAAATAGAGATATCATTGTAAATATTTCTTTTATTTCTCAAATAGAATCTAAAAATACTGATGAAGCTTTTGCTGATAAATTTTGGATTTCTGCTATACAAGAGAAACTTAACCAATTTGAACGCAATCAAGTTTGGGAACTTGTTCCTAAACCTAATGATTATCCGATCATTGGTACTAAATGGATTTTTCAAAATAATTAAATGATGATGGTTCAGTTACACATAACAAAGCATGTATCGTAGCTCCAGGATACAACCAAGAGGAATGTATCGACTACGATGAGACTTATGCTCTTGTTGCTAGACTGGAATCTATCAGAATGCTTTGCGCTTTTGCTAATTTTCATAACTATAATTTTTTTTTAAATGGATGTTAAAAGTGCTTTACTAAATGGAGTTATCAAAGAAAATGTTTTTGTTAAACAATCCCCTGGTTTTGAAGATTCAAACACCTTGTCACGACCCACACCCAAATATTCGGGCACTAGTCCATGGGTACGTCCAGCCTACGCCGCAGCATCGGCAGTAGAACGCTATCTGGGTTAACTCTAACTAACTAACATCTCAACAATATATATATGGTACCAGTCAATCATCTCAACTCCAAAAGGAGAAATAATATTGTATCTCACAAATGTAACTATTCTCAATCACAATACAAACTAAGAAAGATAGAGCACGAATGGAATAACGAAGAAAAGAAACAAGATACAATCCACAAGTCTGAAATAATATACATGCCATAAATTTTAATAACAGTCTAATATAAATCTATCAAGATAAACTAAATCTCCTCAAGCTCTGCAACTAAGTCCTCCTAGTCTATAGGAGTATCCTCTAATTGTATGCCCTCCTGCTGTCCATATAATATAGGACACTTATCTATGAGCCAATCATCTAGAAATATCTAGTCAGGATTAGAGCGAAATACATACCTCTGAAAGAAGTTTCAAATACATAATCGAGCATATAAAACAGATAATAGAAAAGAATACAAGATATCTAAACAACAGAATAAAATGAACTAGAGTGAACAGTAATGTACTGGAAGAAGAACTAGAAATATTAATATCTGCAATATAAAGGAATAACTGAAATCTAACTAATATGCCTCGGAATACAAGTTTATTATTTTATCGGTTTAGGTTGAATACGAATACAATAAGGTAACTCGATTACAAGTATGGTATATAATTGACATGTACACGAATACACTAGGGCTTTGATCACATAATCAACTCTTACTCCTTCATCACCAACAAATACCAATGGATTCAATCACGACACATTACGAACATGAATATGGGCAAACTGAACACGAGCAGTGTGTGTACACGATTATAAGCACCAAACATGCTCTATCATATCCCTATACATCTTGTTGGGACATGGAGGCATAGAGTACTGAGATCGATGCGCCTCCTAAAGAATCTCCTCGTACAATGCTCCACTTGGCATACACAATCTGGTACCATATCGTAAAGATCCATCATCTGCAATACTGATATCCTCTTCCAACCCTATCTGGACCTGCGCTCTGATGCTCCTCAGAGACTCATCCCTGAACTATGTGGCCCTGATTCGGTCCATCAACTCTGACTGTACCTGAAGTCCCTACATCTATGCTGCAACTCCAGGAACAAATATCTCAATGCCCAAGCTATCAAGATCGGCCAATAAATGTCTGTCCCTCGTCAAGTACATAGCCACTGGATACCTGCTCAAGGCATCCGCGACTGCGTTGGCCTTCCCTAGATGGTATTGTAAAGAAATATTGAAGTACTTTATCAACTCCAACCATCGCCGATGGCTCATGTTAAGCTCTTTTTGTGTAAACATATACTTTAAGATCTAGTGATCTGTAAAGATCTCTACCCGATCTCCATACAAGTAGTGCTTTCATAGTTTAAGAGCAAAAATAACTGCTGCTAACTCCAAGTCATGGGTAGGGTAATTCTTCTAATGCGGGCATAATTATCTGGAAGCATAGGCAATCATCTTCCCGTTTTGCTGAAACACACAATCCAAACCCTTACCCGATACATTACTGTAAATAGAAAATTCTCCTGTCCCTGATGGCAGTGTCAATATTGGAGCTGTAGTCAACCTCTTCTTTCCCTTCTCAAAAGCAGACTGACAATGCTCAGTCCAGACGAACTCTACGTCCTTCCTGGTTAGTCTAGTCATCAGATCCTTAATCCTGGAAAAATCCTAAATAAACCTCCGATAATAGCCTGTTAGTCGAAGAAAACCCCTGATCTCTGCTACTGAACTCAGGGTAGACCATGACTCAACTGCTGATATCTTCTTCGGGTCTACTGAGATCCCGTATCTTATAATCACATACCCAAGGAATTCAACCTTATCAAGAAAGAACTCATACTTCGTAAGCTTGCCATATAGCTTCTCCTTCCTGAGGGTCTCTAGAACTATCCTCAGGTGCTTCTCATACACCTCTGGGGTCTTCGAATATATCAGTATATCATTAATCAATACTACCATAAACTGATCCAGGTACTGATAAAACACCTTATTCATCAGGTTCATGAAAACCGCCAGGGCATTGGTCAACCCAAACGACATCACAAAAAACTCAAACTGCCCATACCGAGTCCTAAAAGCTATCTTCAGAATGTCTTTCTTCTTTACTTTCACCTGGTGGTACCCCGACCTCAAGTTTATATTTGAGAATACCTTCACTCCGCTCAACTGATCAAATAAATTATCAATCTGCGGCAACGAATATTTGTTCTTGATAGTGAGGTTATTGAGTGCCCTATAGTCGATACACACATATGCCGACCCATCTTTCTTTGGTATAAATAATACTGGAGCACCCAATGGTGATGAACTGGAGTGGATAAAGCCCTTATCCTGTAACTCATCCACCTGCTTCTTTAACTCCTCCAGTTTACTCTTGTTCACTCTTTAGATGTGTTATGATATTTGCTCTACGCCTGGCACCAAATCTATAGAGAACTCCACATCTCTATCCGGTGGCAACCACGGCAACTCCTCCAAAAAGACATCTATATACTCTACAATCAATGGATGTGGTGGCTTCTGCTTTTCGACCAAAGCTCCACAGAAGTCTCATTCACTCTGCTCTTCTGCTTCTCTGACGAACTTAAACTCTGTCTCTCCTGGCATCTGAAATAAAACTCTGTCTCCTCGATAATCGATACTAGTATGATGCCTACTCAACCAATCCATTCAGAGTACTATATCGTAGCTCGTAAGTGGCATTACGAGTAGACATACGCTAAACTCTCGGCCTCCCAAAGAAAGTCTTCGGTCCTTGTAAAAATTACTGACCAGGATAATGCCACCCCCGGTCGTGATCTTGCAAGTCCTCGCCAACGGTTTAGACTCAAGATGATATTTCAGAGCAAAAGATACAGATATAAGACTATGAGAAGCACCAAAATCAAATAAAGTATAAGCTGGAAAAGAATCAAGATAAACTGAACTTGAGATAACATCACCGACTGGCTCCTCCTCCTCAACGATCATGACGAAAGCTCACCCCTGTCACTGGGCACCTCTCTACTACTGCTGGTGCTGAGGAAAATGCTTTTGTTGTGATGGTATAAGAGGTCATCTCTGTTGTCCCGCATGCGTGCTCTTTGTGCCTGAGCTCCGCTCTGAGCTGGACGAGCTGGAACTTTAGGACAAGCCCTCAACTGAAGGTCTCCTGATCCGCAGAAAAAGAACTGGTCTAATCTCATCCTGCATGCATCACATCCATGTCCTTTTTTCTTATATAAAGTGCAAGAAATAGCTGTCCTCTGGATCTGGTATATTTGTTGTGCCGGCCCTCTAGCTGGTCCATGATATTGCTGCCTCGGCTGTTGGAAGTGCCTCTGGTGCTGCTGCTGAAAATGAGGTCACTTCATTGGACACGTGTTGGTACTGGATCCTCTTATGTCCCTCAACCTCTTTTAATCGAGATCTAGATCATCTTTTGCCTGTTGTTCCTAACTCAGAATCTCCTCGAAAGTAGCGATAGGATCTCCATTCGTATGTGATTTGACTTCCCTGTTCAGACGCTTTCTGAACTTCCTGGCTCTTTCTTTGGGGTTCTGCCCCTCCACAAAATGACCTAATCTGTAATACTCTGTCGCATACTAATCCACCGTCATACCTCCCTGAATAAGGTATTAAACTGTCTCTCTAGAGATGTCAGAGCCACATCTGAAAAGAACTTTTTTTTGAAGTGCTCTTTGAAAGCTTCTTAAGTAAGTCCTGGTGCTGAGATCCTGGGGTCGGTCCTGAACCAAGTCAATGCAATGTCGAACATAATGCTCCCTGCGGCCTCTATCTGCAACCTCTCTGGAATCTGCACCAACTGCAGGTTTCGCTTAATGTCTTATATACAATCATCAGCATATATGATCCCTTCAGTGCCTTTAAAGTCCTTCGGCCCCATCCTCTTGAAGTATATGATGGTCCCCGGTATCGGCTGCTGCAGGGTAAACTGAGGTGGTACCGTTTATGGCTGGACTATGGCGGCTCTCTCAACTACTGCGAGCACAATCTGGTGAGCATTTTTAATGCTCTACCTCATAACCTCTGACTGACGCTGCTACGACTCTATCATCTGCTGAACAAGCACAAATATCTGTATCTGATCAACTACGGATGGTGGGGATAGAAGATCCCCTGAAACTATTGGTGCTGCCATCTTTACCGGAGGTGGAGCACCTTCGAAAGCTGTTGCAGAAATACCAACCTGGATCGATGAAGCTGACCTCTGGAATATAGCTGCTAGAACAACGTCTAATGGTGCTACCCTCATAGGCGATTAAGTGACTGACCGCACTGACATGGCACCTGAGCACTGGGAATGCATCTTCGGCAATATCCTAAAGATAGATGGAACAAAGGAATCAATATTGAGTATGGTACGATATCATCAATGAATGGCAAATTTTATTCAACGTAAAGCAAACATTTAATAGATAAGGATAGCAAAACTAATATTGGAAATATTTTCTAGTTTTGATTGAGTATACTCTCAGCCTAGATCCTATTTCCTAAAGCAGGCTCGTAGTAGTACTCTTGGTGAGTACTACTACGATATCGCTCTAATTGTGACTCCGGACCTGCATAGGCCACCACTAAAAATGTGTCACGATCCGCACCCAGATATTCGGGCACGAGTACGTGGGTACGTCCAACCTACGCCACAGCATTGACGTAAAATATTGTCTAGGTCAACTCTAACTAATTAACATCTCAACAATATATATATGGTACCTGTCAATCATCTCAACTCCAAAAGGAAGAACAATATGGTATCTCATAAATGTAACTATACTCAATCATAATACAAACTAAGGAAGATAGAGCACGAATGGAATATTGAAAAAAGAAACAAAATATAAACTACAAGTCAGAAATAATATACATGCCATGAATCTCAATAACAGTCTAATACAAATCCACCAAAATAAACTAAACCTCCTAAGGCTCTACAACTAAGTCCTCCTGGTCTATAGGAGTATCCTCTAATGGTATGCCCTCCTGCGGTTCGTAGAATATGGGACACTAATCTATGAGCCAATCATCTGGAAAATTTATACAGTCAGGATTGTAGAAAAGTATATACCTCTGAAAGCAGTTTCAAATACATAATCGAGCATATAAAACAGATAATAGAAAATAATACAAGATATCTAAACAACAGAATAAAATAAACTAGAGTGAACAGGTAATGTACTGGAAGAAGAACAAGCAATATTAATATCTAGAATATAAAGGAATCACTGAAATCTAACTAATGTGCCTTGGAATACAATTTCATTATGTGTCGATTTAGTTTTAACACGAATATAATAAGGTAACTTGATTACAAGTGTGGGATGTCATGATCCGCACCCGGTATAGGGGCACGAGAGCATAGGTACGTCCAGCCTACGCCGCAGCATCGGCGGTAGAACGCTGTCTAGGTCATGTAACTAACTAATCAATCTCACATGAATATCCAACTCTATAAGGAGACGTAGATATCATAATAATAATATGGAAATACTCAATCACATAAACTCGAGCACGATGAGATATTGAAGAAAATAAATAAAATACAAGATAAGTCTAACAACAATAAATAATCTAACCTGCAATCAATATCATCCAAATCTCCAAGTATGTCAGAACAAGTCCTCTATGTCACAGTCTGGAAAAAATATCTAGTCAGGATTGGAACGAAATACACCTCTAACAGTAGTTTCACATATATTGACAAAAACTGTAACACAGTATAAAGAAATACAAGACAGATAGGAATACTAGCAATATAAAATACTGGAATAAGGAGTACTGGAATAAAGAATACTGGAGCATATCATCATCAATGTACATCTAGCAATGAAATAGAAATCCAAGTACACGCAAGAACAATGAACTGGTATATAAGTGTGTACAAGAACAACAACTAGAACATGTAAAGATGCTAGATCAATATACTAGAGATACATGTCAAGAACCATCTAACTAAGTGTGTGAAACATCAGTATATCATGTGATCGGCTTGGGACTATATGACTCATTACATTGATTAGCGATCATCCCCAACAAGTTCGGCTAACCATATGTAACAGCGATGAGGCATGTAAGGGTCAGGCTGCACCAACGTGAGGTATGGGTGAGCTATGATGCATGTAAGGTTGGATATGATCACATAAGCTACTAATATTTCCATTTTTTCCCCAGCTAGCACGATGGATTCCAATCACGACTCTTCGTGACAGGTCTCAATGATACCAACTCGTGTAAATAACCGTGTCAGAGTCATGTACGCTATACAATAATAGTTATAGAGATAATTAACATAATGGAACTGTCAGAGAATGTACTCTCCTATGGTCCTTAGCTGGTATGAATTAGAGTCCAAGTCACAGTCTAAATAGCCTATGTATTACAAATTTACCATGTCAAAAGATAATTTATTTTAATTTATTTAATTCTGGAATAATTACTCTAAAATCCTATTTTAATCTTATTATTCTGATTTTTAGGTTAATTCCTAAATTTTGTCCAAAGGAACAGAATTTTATCAACTCGAGACTCATGGCACGCAAATCGAGGCAATCTGTTGACCAAAAAGACAATGACACAAACTCGACTTTCATGCAAGATTTCCTGTAGATTTCAGTGTCAAAAATATGCTGGAATTTATGGCTCGTCCAAATTCAATTTCATTTGGGAATTATGGCACATACAAGTTTCGTATCGTACACCGATGGTTAAATTCTAACCTAGAAGTTCTACAGAATTAACAGTATGAAAATACACTGAATTAAATTATGGGAAAAACATATGTTAATGATCTCGATATTAGATTTCCGAAACTTCAAACGGTTTATGATTCTGATTCCTGGTTCTCCCGAAATCGCAAAAACATCGAAATACGTCTATTTTTGGACATACTGTGCTCTACGAATTTTCCAGAATTTAATACTCATAATTTCGTAAAACAAATTATATAATCAGAAAGATAACCTCAATATCGTTCTAACACAAAAAACTAGGTCTTGTTTGGAGTCCGGAGCTATGCGCAATGGCTTCTAGAAAATGAAGGAACTCTAGATGGCAATTCTCCAAAAATCGGCTCAAGAAAAACCCTAGAAAATAACTTAAACTATTATATATATTCAGAGGAGAGAGAAAGCAGCCGCGGCTCAGATCTTGACACATGGCAGACATCCAACGCTGCCCGCCCAAATCGGATGGTCACAGTTCGATGCGGCTCGGCTCAGTTGAGTCCGAGTCGAACTCTGACTCGGCTCGGCTCGAGGTCGGCTCGGCTCGGCTCGCACCCACCCCGCGGTCACTGACAGGCGGGTCCGGCACTGTTCACTGCGGGAGGCTGACAGGTGGGCCCCCTGTTTGCTGACTGGGCAGAAATAATTACTTTTTGGGTTTTCTTTTTAAGAAATTAGTTTTTAATTCAATTTTTCATAATTAACTCAAAATAAATGCTAAAAATAATCAGAAAATTCTCAAAAAATTCTAGAAAATATATTTGACTATTTAGAACCTAAAATAAAAGTTTGGAACATTTTTAATTATATTTATCTCTAAAATAAATTCTTAAAAGTCCTAGAAAATTTGGATTACTAGTTTTTAATTAACTAAAAATTATGGAAAAATCTCAATAGCCCCAAATTAACCTAATAACAACATTTAAGCACGAATTTTAGGATACGGAGGTTACAAGTCTACCTACCTTAAAAAAACAATTTTTCCTCGAAATTCAAGATCCTCAATAGTTGTATGTATTCATTTATATTATTTCTCCATCAAAATTTTAAATTCATCGAATCCCATAATCATGAAGTGAATCCATATTGCTATTTCACAAAAAAAAATTCCAAATTCTATAAGTATCATATTCCCGCAAACCTTTAAAATTAAAAATCAAATTCCATTCTTATCAAAATCTCCTCAAAATTTTTATGCTAATCACTAAATACAAAACTTAATATCCAATCCTCTAATTTTTTAATCCAATCAATGTATATTTATAAATTTAAATTCGTATCCCAAAATTTGAATTCAAACACTAATCCATTAATGATCTTACTCCTTGATTTTTTTTTCATATTATACTCAAACAATATAATACTTACAAGATCTTCAAATGCAACATTCAAAATAATTTTTAATTTCATATCTTGCAATCAAATAAATATAATGATAATCTCCTTACTTTCCTCGAATTTTAATGACAAATTCAATCATATCGTAATCTTCATAAAAAATAATAATTTAACAAAATCGTCAATTCTACCATATTAAATTCTCAACTCTTTATTTAAATTAATGTTTATCCTCAAAATTTAAGGTACATTGTCTCTCTTTGTCAAATCATAACCTCTTCATAAATCTTCACTACAGTCAAACCCTCAACAATCAAAGTTTAAGAGAATCCTACCTATAGTCATATAACACGCAATACAACACGCAATCTAGATAAAATATGCAATCTAGATGAAACATGCATGGTCATAGTCTCTTTTGTCATGGTATTATAGTCTCTGTCAGGGTGTACTACTAACTATATTCTAGCAAGAATATCATTGATACAAGCTATGGTACTAAGGAATCAATCAATCAAACAAACAGATAGAAAAGAAATATGAAGAAAGAACAGAACATAGCTTTCTAGCCCATTACATGGACATCTTCAACCTCTATCATACACTTAACTCTGGGAAATTTATTCACAAATTCATGTCCCTATATACTGTTACCCATATCAACTAATCACTAGTCCATAAGATATCCATAGATACATCCACATGGCACACACATGTCTATTAATACCAAAATCTGATACCAAGAACCTCTAACACAACCATCGGCCGAATAATGCATCCAAAGTTTGATACTCCTATCCTTTGGTACCACTGTTTGTACTACTAGCACACCCACTGCTAGCTCTCGTACCAACTGTAATTGTTTATACTAGTTGTTCTTATCACTTGAGTGCACGCCAAGTGCAACACACCATACTAAGTACTACTCTTCTCTAATACAACTTTAGGTGGACACCCAAGTCTAATTGCAGTGCCATCTCATTCATGCTTAAGTCAACAGATTCTTACGTATGCACTTCATCCACTCATATACTAGTATATATTTCTTATCCACCATAAAATTTTATCCTCAAAATGAAATCATCAAAATTTAACTTCTTGAACAATTTAAAATAAAATGCATATACTTTCCTCAAATGTCAAATATTCAAATATTGAAATAAAATTTTTAACCACTTCCAAAATCATTATATATTTGACTATGTTTATTGAATTGAATTTGAATCCTCAAAAATTTAATAACATAAAATCTTAACTCCTTAAAATTCTTTAAAAATTGAAATTCATTTCCACTCTTCAAATTATAAATTTAATTCACAAGCATCTAAGTACACATATATACTCACAGTCTCTAATACTCAAGGTGCACACAAATACATCAATTATCTACAACTCTCAACTGTGTACTGAATATTGCACTGCCTGGATTACTTGCACTATTACTTCCAATAATCAAAGTTATCATCACACATATTTTCTTTAATAATTTTTTTTATCTATATTAACTGGTACACCAATCTAATTATCATCACACGAAGTACTTACTGTTATTAGCACCTTGCTCAATAAATCCTTGATATAGAATCACTAGCACTATTGGTATTGTAATACTAGCTTCATTATTAGATCACCTCATCAAGCTTATTAGAACTCCCGATTATCGCACTAGTTATAACACCTATGTTTCACTTCACTCTCAATGGCAGGCATATGGTTCCATATCTCGATTGATGTATAAGCATATCTCTTAATCCTTTTACAGCCTGTTAAACTAATTTGTGATACAATTCACAACTTTCATTACTAATCCTGATATTTCTCTACTTATGACATCTCATTAAACCCTTTATGCATATACATTCCTTTACTCTTAACACATCCGGTATCAATCATCAAATTGAACATCATGCTCCATTAATCTTTAACACAATTCTTTGATACTTAATTATTTACATAGATCATCCAATTACATAATTTAATGACTATCCAGGACGGGTATGCTGGCTCTGATACTAACTCTTAGAACCTTCACTGATACTCTTACTCCTCTTTCTATAATACCAATACTAATTATAATAACACACATTATAGAACTATTGCTACGAGGTACTATGCTATGGGTTAACTCTAGATTAATGCCTATTGCTCCTATGTCCAACTAAGAAACACTTACAAACTCACAAGTCACACTAAGTCAAACTAATACAAGACACAACCAAAATTGCAAGTCACTAATTATTATACTAACAAGGAATCCTCAAAGAAAATAAGCTCAAAAAGGAACTGGATCAAGGACTGAAGGTATCTTTACTAATAGTAAAGAAAAGAAGCGATGGAACAAAGTCCTGGAATAACAGAAATAGATAAGTCTTGAAATGATACTTTAAGAACCAATTTAAGATACAACCTGATAATCATACACGTCTATCAGAAATCATGACACTCAGAATCCTCGCCACGCCAGTAAGCATAGATGCGATAAATGATAGGTTCCGTAACTAAGGTATGCAACTCTATAATCATGTCATCTAGAATCTTCGCCACGCCAACCGGAATGGCTGCGAGAAATTCTAAATTTTATAACTAAAGTATGTACATCCAAGTAAGGTTCCTACGTTCTCGTCACGACAGCTAATGTGGTTGCAATAAACTCTAGGTTCCATAACCAAAGTAGACGTTTTACCTTCCTCACTGTACTCATCAACATATGTCATCAGATGATACCGTAAAGTTTAGTCCGTAAAATTTATCTCGATATAAAATTAACTCAACAACGATACCAAGAATTAAATTTAACAACTGGTCAACAAGAATCAAACTCAATAATGATACCAAGATTTAAATTTAATAACTGATCAACAAGAATCAAGTTCAATAACAACAAGTGAGAGCAGACGGGAATAACGGGAAAATATTTAAATTGGAAATTCTAATAAGATTCTCAAGGGTCGTCCCAAGAATCTCTCAAGAATTTGTGATTGAGTATCCTCTCTCATCCTAGTATCCTATGTCCTATATTCTATAGCAGGCACGTAGTAGTACAACTAAGACGTCGCACTACTACGACATTGCACAACTTGCGAAGTCAGGCCTGTATGGGCTACCACTAAAAATGTGTCACGACTCGCACCCGGTATAGGGGCACGAGATCATGGGTACGTCCAGCCTACGCCGCAGCATCGGCGGTAGAACGCTGTCTAGGTCATGTAACTATCTAATCAATCTCACATGAATATCCAACTCCATAAGAAGACGCAGATATCATAATAATAATATGGAAATACTCAATCACATAAACTAGAGCACGATGAGATATCGAAGAAAACAAATAAAATACAAGATAAGTCTAACAACAATAAATAATCTAACCTGCAATCAATATCATCCAAATTACCAAGTATGTCGGAACAAGTCCTCTATGTTACAGTCTAAAAAAATATCCAGTCAGGATTGGAACGAAATACACCTCTAACAGCAGTTCCACATATATTGACAAAAACTATAATACAGTGTAAAGAAATACAAGATAAATAGGAATACTAGTAATATAAAATACTGGAATAAGGAGTATTGGAATAAAGAATATTGGAGCATATCATCATCAATGTATATCTAGCAATGAAATAGAAATCCAAGTACACGCAAGAACAATGAACTGGTATGTAAGTGTGTACAAGAACAACAACTAGAACATGTAGAGATGCTAGATCAATATAATAGAGATGCATGTCAAGAACCATCTAACTAAGTGTGTGAAACATCAGTATATCATGTGATCGGCTTGGGACTATATGACTCATTACATTGCTTAGCGATCATCCCCAACAATTCCGGCTAACCATATGTAACAACGATAAGGCATGTAAGGGTCAGGCTGCACCAAAGTGAGGTGTGGGTGAACTATGATGCATGTAAGGTTGGGTATGATCACATAAGCTACTAATATTTCTCTTTTTTCCCCAGCCAGCACGATGGATTCCAGTCATGACTCCTCATGACAGGTATTAATGGTGCCAACTCGTATAAATAACCGTGTCAGAGTCATGTACGCTATACAACAAAAGTTATAGAGATAATCAATATAAAGGAAACTGTCAGAGAATGTACTTGCCTGTGGTCCTTAGCTAGTATGAATCAGAGTCCAAGTCACAGTCCAAATAGCCTATATATTACAAATTTACCATATCAAAAGATAATTTATTTTAATTTATTTAATTCTGGAATAATTACTCTAAAATCCTATTTTAATCTTATTATTCTAATTTTTAGGTTAATTCCTAAAAATTTTCCAAAGGAACTGAATTTTATCAACTCCAGACTCATGTCACGCAAATCGAGGCGATCTATTGACCAAAATGTCAACCAACACAAACTCAACTTTTATGCATGATTTCCTGTAGATTTCAGCGTCAAAAACATGTCGGAATTTACGGCTCATCCAAATTCAAATTCATTCGGGAATTATGGCACATACAAGTTTCGTATCGTGCACCGATGGTTAAATTCTAACCTAGAAGTTCTATAGAATTAACAGTATGAAAATACATCAAAATAAATTCTGGGAAAAACATATGTCAATTATCTCGACATTAAATTTCTGAAACTTTAAACGGTTCCTGATTCTGATTCCTGGTTCTCCCGGAATCGCAAAAACATCAAAATATATCTATTTTCGGACATGCTGAGCTCTACGAATTTTCTAGAATTTAATACTCATAATTTCGTAAAACAAATTATATAATCAGAAATCTAACCTCAATATCATTCTAACACAAAAAACTAGTCCTCATTTGGAGTCCGGAGCTATGTGCAATGGCTTCTGGAAGATGAAGGAACCCTAGATGACAATTCTCCAAAAATCGGCTCAAGAAAAACCCTAGAAAATAACTTAAACTATTATATATATAGAGGAGAGAGAAAGCAGCCGTGGCTCAGATCTTGACACGTGGCAGACATCCAATGCTGCCCGCCCAAATCGGATGGTCACAGTTCGATGCTGCTCGGCTCAGCTGAGTCCGAGTCGAACTCTAACTCGGCTCGGCTCGAGGTCGGCTCGGCTCGGCTCGGCTCGCACCCACCCCGCGGTCACTGACAGGCGGGCCCAGCACTGTTCACAATGGGAGCCTGACAGGTGGGCCCCCTGTTTGCTGACTGGGCAAAAATAATTACTTTTTGGGTTTTCTTTTTCAGAAATTAGTTTTTAATTCAGTTTTTCATAATTAACTCAAAATGAATGCTAAAAATAATCATAAAATTCCCAAAAAATTTTAGAAAATATATTTGACTATTTAGAACCTGAAATAAAAGTTTCAAACATTTTTAATTATATTTATCCCTAAAATAAATTCTTGAAAGTCCTAGAAAATTAGGATTACTAGTTTTTAATTAACTAAAAATTATGGAAAAATCTCAATAGCCACAAATTAACCTAATAACAATATTTAAGCACGAATTTTAGGATACGGAGGTTACATGGTATATAATCGACATGTACATGAATATACTGGGGATTTAATCACATAATCAACTCCTACTCCCCCATCACCAATTAATACCATTGGATCCAATCACGACACGTTACGAACATGAATATGGGCACACTAATTACGAGCAGTATGTGTACACGAATATAAGCACCAAACATGCTCTATCATGTCCCTATACATCTTGTTGGCACCTGGATGCATAGATACTGAGATCGATGCGCCTTCTGAAGATTCTTCTCGCACAACGCTCCACTCGGCACACACAATCTAGTACCGTGCCACAATGATCCATCATCTGCAATACTGAAACCCTCTCCCAACCCTATCTGGACTTGTGCTCTGATTCTCCTTAGAGACTCATCCTCGAACTGTGTAGCCCTTATCCGGTCCATCAACTCTGACTGTACCTGAAGTCCCCATATCTGTGCTGCAACTTCAGGAACTAATACCTCAACTCCCAAGCTATCAAGATCGGCCAATAAATGTCCGTAAGTACATAGCCACTGGATACCTGCTCAAGGCATCTGCGACTACATTGGCATTCCCTAGATGGTAATGCAAAGAAATATTGAAGTCCTTTATCAACTCCAACTATCGCCACTGCCTCATGTAGAGCTCTTTTTGTGTAAACACATACTTTAAGCTCTTATGATCTGTAAAGATCTCTACCCGTTCTCCATACAAGTAGTGCTTCTATAGTTTAAGAGCAAAAAATAACTGCTGCTAACTCTAAGTCATGGGTAGGGTAATTCTTCTCATACGAGCATAATTGCCTTAAAGCATAGGCAATCACCTTCTCATTTTGCTGCAACACACAACCCAAACCCATACCCGATGCATCATTGTATATAAAAAATTCTTTTGTCCCTTATGGCAATGTCAATATTGGAGTTGTAGTCAACCTCTTCTTTAGCTCCTCAAAAATAGACTGACAATCCTAAGTCTAGATGAACTCAACGTCCTTCCGGGTTAGTCTAGTCATCGGCTCCACAATCCTGGAAAAATCTTGAACAAACCTCCGATAATAGCCTGCTAGTCAAAGAAAACCCCTAATCTCTACTACTAAACTCGGGGTAGACCACGACTCAACTGCTGAAATCTTCTTCGGGTCTACTGAGATCCCGTCTCTTGTAATCACTTATCTTAGGAATTCAACCTTATCAAGGAAGAACTCATATTTTGTAAGCTTGCCATATGGCTTCTCCTTCCAAAGGGTCTCTAGAACTATCCTCAGGTGCTTCTCATGCTCTTCCAGAGTCTTAAAATATATCAGTATATCATCAAAGAATACTACAATAAAGTAATCCAGGTACTGATGAAACACCTTATTCATCAGGTTCATGAATACTGTCGGGGCATTGGTCAACACAAATAGCATCCCTAAAAGCTTAAACTGCCCATACCGAGTCCTAAAAGTTGTCTTCAAAATGTTTTTCTTCTTCAATTTCACCTGGGGTACCCCGACCTCAAGTCTATCTTTAAGAATACCTTCGCTCTGCTTAACTGATTAAATAAATTATCAATCCGCGACAACGAATATTTGCTCTTGATAGTGAGGTTGTTGAGTTCCCTATAGTCGATATACATGTGTACCGACCCATCCTTCTTTGGTATAAATAATACCAGAGCACCCTACGGTGATGAACAGGAGCGGATGAAGCCCCTATCCTACAACTCATCCACCTACTTCTTCAACTCTGCCCATTCGTTGTTGTTCACTCCGTAGACATGTTGTGATATTGGCTCTGTGCTTGACACAAAATCTATTGAGAACTCCATATCTCTGTCTGGTGGCAACCCCGAAAACTCCTCCGAAAAGACATCAATATACTCTGCAATCAATGGAGGCGGCAGCTCCTGCTCTTCTACCAAAGATCTACAGAAGTTTCCTTCGCTCTGCTCTGCTGCTTCTCTGACGAACTCAAACTTTGACTCTCCTGGCATCTGAAACAAAACTCTTCCTCCTCAATAATCGATACTAGCATGATGCCTACTCAACCAATCCATCCCGAGTACTATATCGTAGCTCAAAAGTAGCATTACGAGTAGACATACTCTAAACTCTCGGCCTCCCAAAGAAACTCTTCGGTCCTTGTAAATATTACTAACTAGGATAATGCCACCCCTGGTCGTGATCTTGCAAGCCCTTGCCAACGGTTTAGACTCAAAATTATGTTTCAGAGCAAAAGATATAGATATAAAACTATGAGAAGCACCAGAATCAAATAAAGCATGAGCTAAAAAAGAATCAAGATAAACTGAACCTAAGATAACATCACCGACTGGCACCTCCTCCTCGACGGTCATGGCGAAAGCTTGTCACATCTGGAAAGAACTTTTCTAGTTGTGATTGAGTATACTCTCAACCTATATCCTATTTTCTAAAGCAGGCTCAAAGTAGTACTCTTGGTGAGCACTACTACTATATCGCTCTAATTGCGACTCCTGATCTGCATGAGCTACTACTAAAAATGTGTCACGACCCGCACCCGGATATTCGGGCATGAGTACGTGGGTACGTCCAGCCTACGCCACAACATCGACGTAGAATGTTGTCTGGGTCAACTCTAACTAATTAACATCTCAACAATATATATATGGTACCTGTCAATCATTTCAACTCCAAAAGGAGGAACAATATGTTATCTCATAAATGTAACTATACTCAATCACAATGCAAACTAAGGAAGATAGAGCACGAATGGAATAACGAAAAAAGATACAAACCACAAGTCTGAAATAATATACATGCCATGAATCTCAATAACAGTCTAATACAAATCCACCAAAATAAACTAAACTTCCTAAGGCTCTACAACTAAGTCCTCCTAGTTTATAGGAGTATCCGCTAATGGTATGCCCTCCTGCTGTCCGTATAATATGGGACACTGATCTATGAGCCAATCATCTAAAATAAATATCCAGTCAGGATTTGAGCGAAGTACATACCTCTGAAATCAATTTTAAATACATAATCGAGCATATAAAACAGATAATAAAAAAGAATACAAGATATCTAAATAACAGAATAAAATAACCTAGAGTGAACATGTAATGTACTGGAAGAAGAACAAACAATATTAATATTTGTAATATAAAGCAATAACTGAAATCTAACTAATGTGCCTCAAAATACAAGTTCATTATTTGATCGGTTTAGGTTGAACACGAATACAATAAGGTAACTCGATTACAAGTGTAGTATATAATCGATATATACTTGAATACACTGGGGCTTTGATCACATAATCAACTCCTACTCCCACACTCCCAACTAATACCAATGGATTCAATCATGACACATTACAAACATGAATATGGGCACACTGAACACGAGCAGTGTGTGTACACGAATATAAGCACCAAACATGCTCTATCATATCCCTATACATCTTGTGGGCACATAGATGCATATAGTATTGAGATTGATGCGCCTCCTGAAGAATCTTCTCGCACAATGCTCCATTCGGCACACATAATCTGGTACCATGCCGCAAAGATCCATCATCTGCAATACTAAAATCCTCTCCTAACCCTATCTGGACCTGTGCTCTTATGCTCCTCAGAGACTCATCCCCGAATTATGCGGCCCTGATCCGGTCCATCAACTCTGACTGTACCTGAAGTCCCCATATCTGTGTTTTAACTCCAAGAACTAATACCTCAATGCCCAAGCTATCAAGATCAGCCAATAAATATCTGTCCCTTGTCAAGTACATAGCTACTAGATACCTGCTCAAGGCATCCACGACTATGTTGGCTTTCCCTAGATGGTACTGTAAAGAAATATTAAAGTACTTCATTAACTCCAACCATCGCCCCTGCATTATGTTAAGCTCTTTTTGTGTAAACATATACTTCAAGCTCTTATGATCTATAAAGATCTCTACCCGATCTCCATACAAGTAGTTCTTCCATAGTTTAAGAAAAAAAATAACTGCTACTAACTCCAAGTCCTGGATAGGGTAATTCTTCAAATACGGGCATAACTGTCTGGAAGCCTAGGCAATCATCTTCCCGTTTTGCTGTAACACACAACCCAAACCCTTATCCGATGCATTACTGTAAATAGAAAATTCTTCTGTCCCTGATGGAAATGTCAATATTGGAGCTGTAGTCAACCTCTTCTTTTGCTCCTCAAAAGCAGACTGTCAATACTTAGTCTAGACGAACTCCATGTCCTTTCTGGTTAGTCTAGTCATCGGGTCCTTAATCCTAGAAAAATCCTAAACAAACCTCCGATAATAGTCTGCTTGTCCAAGAAAACCCCTGATCTCTTCTACTGAACTCAGGGTAGACCACGACTCAACTACTGATATCTTCTTCGGGTCTATTGAGATCCCGACTCTTATAATCACAAGCCCAAGGAATTTAACCTTATCAAGAAAGAACTCACACTTCGTAAGCTTTCCATATAGCTTCTCCTTCCTGAGGGTCTCTAAAACTTTCCCCAGGTGTTTCTCATGTACCTCCGGGGTCTTCCAATATATCAGTATCATCAATGAATACTACCACAAACTGATCTAGGTATTGATAAAATACCTTATTCATCAGGTTCATGAATACCGCCAGGGCATTGGTCAACCCAAATGGCATCACAAAAAACTCAAAATGCCCTTACCGAGTCCTAAAAGCTATCTTCGGAATGTCTTCCTTCTTCACTTTCACCAGGTGGTACCCTAACCTCAAGTTTATATTTGAGAATACCTTCACTCCGCTCAACTGATCAAATAAATCATCAATCCGTGATAACGGATATTTGTTCTTGATAGTGAGGTTATTGAGTGCCCTATAGTCGATTCACACGCGTACCAACCCATCCGTCTTTAGTACAAATAATACCGGAGCACCCAATGGTGATAAACTTGAGTGGATAAAGCCCTTGTCCTGTAACTCATCCACCTGCTTCTTTAACTCCTCCAGTTCACTGTTGTTCACTCTATAGATGTGCTGTGATATTGGCTCTACTCCTGGCACCAAATCTATAGAGAACTCCACATCTCTGTCCGGTGGCAACTACGACAACTCCTCCAAAAAGACGTCCATATACTCTGTAATTAATGGATGTGGTAGCTTCTGCTCTTCGACCGAAGCTCTACAGAAGACTCATTCGCTCTGCTCTGCTGCTTCTTTGACGAACTTAAACTCTGGCTCTCTTGGCGTCTGAAACAAAACTCTGCCTTCTCGATAATCGATACTAGCATGATGCCTACTCAACCAATCTATCCCGAGTACTATATCGCATCTTGTAAGTGGCATTACGAGTAGACATACGCTAAACTCTCGGCCTCCCAAAGAAAGTCTTCGGTCTTTGTAAACATTACTAACCAAGATAATGCCACCCCCGGTCGTGATCTTGCAAGTCCTCGCCAACGGTTCAGACTCAAGATGATATTTCAGAGCAAAAGATATAGATACAAAACTATAAGAAATACCAGAATCAAATAAAGCATGAGTTGGAAAAGAATCAAGATAAACCAAACTTGAGATAACATCACCGACTGGCTCCTCCTCATCAACGATCATGATAAAAGCTCGCCCATGTCGCTGGGCACCTCTCTGCTGTTGCTTCTGCTGAGCAAAATACTTCTGTTGTGATGGTAGAGGAGGTCCTCTCAATTGTCTCGCTGGTGGTCTCACAGGTGCTCTTTGTGCCTGAGCTCTACCCTGAACTGGACGAGCTGGAAATTTAGGACAAGCCCTCAACTGATGGTCTCTTGATCCGCAAAAAAAGAACTGGTCCAATCTCATCCTGCATGCATTACATCCATGTCCTTTCTTCTTATATAAAGTGCAAAGAATAGCTGCCCTCTGGATCTGGTGCATCTGTTGTGCCGGCCCTCTAGCTGGTCCATGATACTGCTGCCTTGGCTGTTGGAAGTTCCTCTAGTCTGCTGCTAAAAATGAGGTCGCTTTATTGGACCTGTGTTGGTACTGGATCCTCCTATGTCCCTCGGCCTCTTTTAACCAGGCTCTAGATCAACCTCTGCCTATTGTGCCTATCTCAGAATCTTCTCGAAAGTAGCGATGGGATCTCCATTCGTATGTGATTTGACTTTCCAGTTCAGGCCCTTCCTGAACTTACTGGCTCTTCCTTTGGGGTTCTGCCCCTCCACAAAATGACCTAATCTATAATACTTAGTCATATACTCATTCACTGTCATACCTCCCTAAATATGGTAATAGAAATGGCTCTTTGGAGATATCAGAGCCACATCTGAAAAGAACTTTTTTTTGAAGAGCTCTTTGAAAGCTTCCCAAGTAAGTCCTGTTGTTGAGATCCTGGGGTCGGTCCTAAACTAAGTCAATGCAATGTCGAACATTGTGCTGCCCGCGGCCTCTATCTGCAACCTCTCTAGAATTTGCGCCAACCGTAGATTCCGCTTAATATCTTATATCCAATCATCAGTATATATGATCCCTTCAGTATATTTAAAGTCCTTCGGCCCCATCCTCTTGAAGTCTATGATAGTCCCCGGACTCGGCTGTTGCAGGGTGAACTGAGGTGGTGCCTTCTGTGGCTGGACTATGGCGGCTCTTTCAACTGTTGCAAGCGCAATCTGGTGAGTATTCTCAATACTCTGCCTCATGACCTCTGACTGACGCTGCTGTGCCACTATCATCTGCTGAACAAGCATAAATATCTGCGTCTAATCAACTGCGGATGGTCGGGATAGAAGATCCCCTGAAACTGTCGGTGCTGTCCTCTGTACCGGAGGTGGAGCACCTTCGAAAGCTGCTGCAGAAATGCCAACTTGGATCGGTGAAGCTGACCTCTGGAATGTAGCTGTTAGAACAGCGTCTGATGGTGCTGCCCTCATAGGCATTTAAGTGACTGACTGCGCTGACATGGCACCTGAGCGCTGGGAACGCATCTTCGACGACATCCTAAAGATAGATGGAACAAAGGAATCAATATTGAGTATGATACGATATCATCAATGAAAGATAAATTTTGTTCAAAGTAAAGCAAATATTCAATAGATAAGGATAGCAAAACTGATATTGGAAATATTTTTTAATTGTGATTGAGTACTCTCAGCCTATATCCTATTCCCTAAAGCAGGCTCGTAGTAGTACTCTTGGTGAGCACTACTACGATATTGCTCTATTTATGACTCCTGACATGCATCGGCCACCACTAAAAATATGTCACGACTCGTACCCGGATATTCGGGAACGAGTACATGGGTACGTTCAGCCTACGCCACAACATCGACGTAGAACGTTGTCTGGGTCAACTCTAACTAATTAATATATCAACAATATATATATATATATATATACATATATATATATATATATATATGGTACTTGTCAATTATCTCAACTCTAAAAGGAGGAACAATATGGTATCTCATAAATGTAACTATACTCAATCACAATGAAAACTAAGGAAGATAAAGCATGAATGGAATAACGAAAAAATAAACAAGATACAAACCACAAGTCTGAAATAATATACATGCCATGAATCTCAATAATAGTCTAATACAAATCCACCAAAATAAACTAAACCTCCTAAGGCTCTACAACTAAGTCCTCCTGGTCTGTAGGGGTATCCTCTAATGGTATGCCCTCCTACGGTCCATAGAATATGGGACACTGATCTATGAGCCAAGTATATACCTCTGAAAGCAGTTTTAAATACATAATCGAGCATATAAAATAGATATTAGAAAAAAATACAAGATATCTAAACAACAGAATGAAATGAACTAGAGTGAACACGTAATATATTGGAGGAGAACAAGAAATATTAATATCTAGAATATAAAGGAATAACTGAAATCTAACAAATGTGCCTTGGAATAAAATTTCATTATATGATCAATTTAGGTTGAACACGTATACAATAAGGTAACTTGATTACAAGTGTGATATATAATCGACATGTACACACGAATACACTAGGACTTTAATCACATAATCAACTCCTACTCCCCTATCCCCAACTAATACCAATGGATCCAATCATGACACATTACGAACACGAATATGGGCACACAAAACACGAGCAGTGTGTGTACACGAATATAAACACCAAACATGCTCTATCATGTCCCTATACATCTTGTTGGCACCTGGATGCATAGAGTACTGAGCTCGATGCACCTCTTGAAGAATCTTCTCGCACAATGCTCCACTCAGCATACACAATCTGGTACCGTGCTACAATGATCCAGCATCTGCAATACTGAAACCCTCTCCCAACCCTATCTGGACCTGTGCTCTGATGCTCCTTAGAGACTCATCCCCAAACTACGTGGCCCTGATCCAATCCATCAACTCTGACTATACCTAAAGTTCCCACATATGTGCTCCAACTCCAAGAACTAATACCTCAACTACCAAGCTATCAAGATCTACCAATAAATGTCTGTCCCTCGTCAAGTACATAGTCACTGGATACCAGCTCAAGGCATCCGCGACTATATTGGCCTTCCCTGGATGGTACTGCAAAAAAATGTCAAAATCCTTCATCAACTCCAACTATCGCCACTGCCTCATGTTGAGCTCTTTTGGTGTAAACACATACTTTAAGCTCTTGTGATTGTAAAGATCTCTACCCGTTCTCCATACAAGTAGTGCTTTCACAGTTTAAGAGCAAAAATAACTGCTGCTAATTCCAAGTCATGGGTCTTCTCATGCGGGCGTAATTGTCTGGAAGCATAGGGAATCTCCTTCTCGTTTTGCTGCAACACACAACCCAAACCCATACCCGATGCATCACTGTATATATAAAAAATTTGTCCCTGATGACAATGTCAATATTGGAGTTGTAGTAAACCTCTTCTTTAGCTCCCAAAAGCAGACTGACAATTCTCAGTCTAGATGAACTCCACATCCTTTTTGGTTAGTCTAGTCATCGGCTCCGCAATCCTGGAAAAATCTTGAACAAACCTCCGATAATAGCTTGCTTGTCAAAGAAAACCCCTGATCTCTGCTACTGAATTCGGGGTAGACCACGACTCAACTACTGAAATCTTCTTCGTGTCTACTGAGATCCCGTCTCTTGTAATCACATATCTTAGGAATTCAACCTTATCAAGAAAGAACTCATACTTCGTAAGCTTGCCATATAGCTTCTCCTTCCTAAGGGTCTCTAGAACTATCCTCAGGTGCTTTTCATACTCCACCAGAGTCTTCGAATATATCAATATATCACCAATGAATCTTACAAAAAACTGATCTAGATACTAATGAAACACCTTATTCATCAGGTTTATGAATACTGTCGGGGCATTGGTCAACCCAAACGACATCCCCAAAAGCTTAAACTGCCCATACCGAGTCCTAAAAGTTGTCTTCAAAATGTTTTCCTTCTTCACTTTCACTTGGGGGTACCCCGACCTCAAGTCTATCTTTGAGTATACCTTCGCTCCGCTTAACTGATCAAATAAATCGTCAATCCGTGGCAACAAATATTTGTTCTTGATAGTGAGGTTGTTGAGTGCCCTGTAGTCGATACACATGCGTACTGACCCATCCTTCTTTGGTACAAATAATACCAGAGCACCCCACGGTGATGAACTGGAGCGGATGAAGCCCTTGTCCTACAACTCATCCACCTACTTTTTTAACTCTTTCAGTTCGCTATTGTTCACTCTATAGACGTGCTATGATATTGGCTCTATGCTTGGCACCAAATCTATAGAGAATTCCATATCTATGTCCGGTGGCAACCCCGAAAACTCCTCCGAAAAGATATTAATATACTCTGCAATCAATGGATGTGGCGGCTCCTACTCTTCTACCAATGATCCACAGAAGTCTCCTTCGCTCTGCTCTGTTGCTTCTCTGACAAACTCAATCTCTGACTCTCCTGGCGTCTGAAACAAAACTCTGCCTCCTCGACAATTGATACTAGCATGATGCCTACTCAACTAATCCATCTCGAGTACTATATCGTAGCTCAAAAGTAGCATTACGAGTAGACATACGCTAAACTCTCGGCCTCCCAAAAAAACTCTTCGATCCTGGTAAACATTACTGACCAGGATAATGCCACCCCTGTTCGTAATCTTGCAAGCCCTCGCTAACGGTTCAGACTCAAGATAATATTTCAGAGCAAAAGATACAGATACAAAACTATGAGAAGCACAAGAATCAAATAAAGCATGAGCTGAAAAAGAATCAAGATAAACTGAACCTAAGATAACATTACCGATTGGCTCCTCCTCCCCGACGATCATGGCAAAAGCTTGCCACATCTGGAAAGAACTTTTATTTGAAGGGCTCTTTGAAATCTTTCCAAGTAAGTCCTGGTGCTGAGATCCTGGGGTCTATTCTGAACCAAGTCAACGCAATATCGAACATTATGCTCCCCGTGGCCTTTATCTACAACCTCTCTGGAATATGTGTCAGCCGCAGATTTCGCTCAATGTCTTATATCCAATCATCAGCATATATGATCTCTTCAGTGCCTTTAAAGTCCTTCGGTCCCATCCTCTTGAAGTCTATGATGGTCCCCGACCTCGGCTGCTGTAGGGTGAACTGAGGTGGTGCCATCTGTGGCTGGACTAAGGCATCTCTCTCAACTGTTGTGAGTATAATCTGGTGAGTATTCTCAATCCTCTGCCTCATGACCTCTGACTGATGTTGTTGCACCTCCATAATCTGTTGAAAAAGCATAAATATCTGTATTTAATCGACTGCGGATGGTGGGGGTGGAAGATCCCCTGAAACTGTCGGCACTGCCCTTTGTACCGGAGGTGGAGCACCTCCGAAAGATATCGCAAAAATACCCACCTGGATCGGTAAAGCTGACCTTTGGAATGTAGCTGCTGGAACAACGTCTGATGATGCTTCCCTCATAGGCGATAAATTGAATGACCGTGTTGACATGGCACCTGAGCACTGGGAACACGTCTTCGACGGCATCCTGAAGATAGATGGAATAAAGGAATCAATATTGAGTATGATATGATATTATCAATGAATGACAGATTTTTTTCAAAGTAAAGCAAACATTAAATAGATAAGGATAGCAAAACTGATATTGGAAATATTTTCTAGTTGTAATTGAGTATACTCTCAGCCTATATCCTATTTCCTAAAGCAGGCTCGTAGTAGTACTCTTGGTGAGCACAACTATGATATCACTCTAATTGCGACTCCTGACCTTCATGGGCCACCACTAAAAATATGTCACAACTCACACCCGGATATTCGGGCACGAGTACGTGGGTACATCCAGCCTACGCCATGTAGAAGCATAAAAAATACGCTGAAGAGTTATATGTAGTATTTAAGTGCTGTGTGGCGTAAGACTTGACTTCAGAGCCATCGGCGTACAATAGAGCTTTATCGCTAGTACAGCGTAAAATATAAGCTCCAGGACAACCCCGCGTAATGCAGTATTTCCAGGCTGCTCCGACGTAAAAAGGTTGTTACATCGCCTTTATGGCGTAAAACTCATCTGCTTTTAATGCAGCATGGAAGTGTACAAGGAATGCTTCGTATTCCTCGAATGAACCTGTCAGATCATACAGTGAACCTGACTCCGGACAAAGAGTACTGCACAACTATCCAGACGACGGCTGTAATGATGGTGCGGCACAGAGACCCAAACCGTCATTTAGTGACATTTCCTTGGTATAAACTGCTTTTACGCATACAAAGGAATATGCTGCCTAGTTTTACACAGGCAGATGTGAGCTTTTACACTCTGCAGAAGACAAACGGACTGCCACGTCAAAAGCTGCTCTTCGTACAGAGCCCGAGGCACGTCTCTGCAGTTAATGCGCATGATGGGGGGCAGATCTCTACATTTAATGCATGGGATTTGGTTCTATTTTCAAAGACTGGGTGAACCATAATTACGGCTAAATACGTCCACATCATCACCTTTGCACATTACGCCGTCAGGCTATTTTTAGCTCAGGAGCACGTTGTACGCTATCTCCTTGTATACGCCAACCTGGCTATTTTCAACCATAGGAGTACGCCGTATGCTATCTCCTCGGAATACGCCAACTTAGGCTATATTTATATTTGTGTGTAATAAGGTTATTTGGTCCAGAATTAGCCTAAGACCTCAGTCAAGAAAGGAGGATCGACTATCTTCTATGGTAGCTACCTATCCATGCAGCACTGGGCTTCTACGCCTATCTGGCCTCTACGCTAGTTCGACAAATATTTGGCTTCTACGCCATGGTAACAGTTATTGGCTTCTACACCAACCTTTTCTACTCGAGGGACAGCTACCTACGTGGCTTGCATGACGTGATCTTCGCAGCATTTATGTGCATTATCTCTTAATGGGACACGCGTCACACGCTTATTCAAAGGATCATTTATATGTGGGTGGCAGTTGTTGTAACCGCCGCATAAAAAGTGCCACACTCTCCACTGTCCGACTTCTACGTCGACTGGACAGTTACTGTCACTAAAACCCTATAAATAGAGACCTCTATTGACAGAGGTCGGGGGTCAAAGGATCGTAAATTGATTTTTGAGAGAGAAGAATCAAGAGCTCAGACAGAGAGTAGTGATCGACAATTTTGGCATCGAGCATCTACTTCCCTTTGCAATCTTTGAAGCTTCTCCGTCTTCTACAGCACTTCTTCATCATCGTGTGGTCCAAGGGACAAAGTGATCAACCGCAGATCAGACTCCTATAGCAATATTTACCCAGATTAAAATTTGTACTTGACATCCTCGTATAGGATTAATTGTACTTCTTGTTTGTAAACCAAAGAGAGGGTTTCGTATAAACCTTGTTTTATTTCTTTCGTTTATTATCAAACACAAGATGGCGACTCTGCTGGGGACCTCTTTCTCATCTGACGAGAAAGCAATTGCTCAATATGATGCAGTATCAGTGGGATCAATAAAGAAGACTCTGGTCGTCCAGTTTGACCAGTCCTCCTACGAAGATATACTTCGAGCAGGGGGTAGCTCTCACTCTCTCTCTGTCCAAGACAACAGAAAACTGCGTAAGGTCTGGATGCCCCGTACATCCCCTACCATTCCTGCCGACTCTCCAGTTTCTCTGACCAACCAGGTTGTAGCTGCGCAACCTTCGTGCTCCGCACATAAAACTCTGTCTCCCGTTAGTGACGTGGCAGACAAAACTTCTGGTGATGCCTTAGTGCTATCCAGAAGTCTACTTCACGCTCCGTGCGTAAAACTCTATCTTCCGTCAGTGATGTGGCAGACAAAGCTTCTGGTGATGCCTCAGTGCTAGTCCAGAAGTCTACTTCACGCTCTGCGCGTAAAATTCAGTCTCCTGTTTGTGACGTGGCAGACAAAATTTCTGATAATGCCTCAGCGCCAAATCGGAAATTCCAAACGCGCCCTGTGCGTAAAGATGCATCTTCCCTCCGTGGAAAAGCAGATGGTCCCTGCAATCTACGCAAGGGAAAATAAGTGGCAGAATTCTTAACTTCTCGGTCTTTACGCTAGCAAGAGAAGAATCTGCCCGCCCTCCAGATTATGCGAGATCCATATGGCCGATTGAGGACTTTTTCTGTTTTACGCCAGCCTAAACTGACTTCCAAAATACGCCAGGCGAAGTTCCTCAGCGTAAAGAAGGCTCAGTTTGCGGAAAGGCACACTCCTCGGCGATCTTCTGCTACTCAGATGGCTAACCTGTTGTACACGGGTGGCAGGGGAAAAGTTATGGTCCCCAACATCCGCATGCCAACTGATGTGAACAGGAGGAACACGCCTTCTTCTTTTTCTTCTGTTAAAACTCCTGACTTGCGTGAATATCTGATCCAGAAGCGCAAGGATAGGGGATCTTCCAGCCTGTCTATTACGCCTCCTAGGGAGCACTATTGTAATAGTCATAGGATTGTAGTTAATTATTGTTGTTTTGAAGCAAAACGATCGGTTTTTGACCGGTTGAACTACTCTTTGTCTTTCCAGGAAGAAGAGCATACTTATGCATCAGTGAACATGGCTTCACACGTACCTAGAGGAAGGTCAAACTCAAGACGTCATCCCTCTAGAACTCCAAGCCAAAGGAGATTCGACAAGCTCCTTAAGAACACTGAAGCTGGGGTATTTCGAAATACCCGTTCGAGGTCGCGACAACAGGCTTCGTACTCTTCTGATTTCGATACTGGGGGTCGCCAGTTTCCCGAATCAGATGCTGAAAGTATAGAGTCAACTTCTACAGAGACCTATACTAACCCTTCAATGACACCCAGGGAGATGGGAGTCTATGCCATTGGAGATGAACGTGAAGATGCTTCCCCATCTGGAAGCACTGAGCAACGCATCACTGTGTTGGAGACATTTCTGAAAGAGATACAGTCCATGATGGAGAATATGCACCAAATGATGCTGACTCAACACACAGCTATTATGGCTCAAGCATCGGTCCCTCCGACTCAGATATGTATGGGGGTGGATTTACCACCATCCAATGCGAACCAGGAGCCTGTTCTAGATCAAGAGTCAGCAGCTCCCCCACTTCCTAACTCGGAGAATGTATTGCCTCTTGTTGGAGTCACGATACAACCGATCCCTCATCACTCCGCGATCCCTCTACCGGTTGAAGATCCAATGCCGGCAGTGCAAGAGTTGAAAGCCTAATTTGATGCCTTGAAGCACAAAGACTAGCTCAAGAAATTGGGAATCAACCAGCCTTACCCATCTATCTGGGATGAGGTTCCTTTCCCGCCTAAATACAAACCACAGACTATGGCTTTATTTGAGGGAAAGACATCACCGAGCCAGTACATAAACTACTTCAGTATAATGACGGTGTTATTGCAAGGGAATGACGCCCTCCTCACTCGGGTGTTCAAAGGCTGTCTCTCGGGAGTGGCTTATCAGTGGTACCGTAGTCTTGCGGACAACTACATTACTTCTTTTGAAGATTTCAAGACTTTGTTCTTCACACGTTTCTACGAAGGAGGGATGGACATGTCTATGTCCTCTCTCATCGAAGTAAAGCAGAAGGAAAAAGAGAACGTTCGTACTTTCATCGAACGTTTTCGTCAAGCAACTTTGCAAATGCCTCCCGGAGTTCCAGACTCGGCATTGGTGGACATTTGCAGGAAGAACCTTCTTCCGGTGATCTCGGTGTTCACAGGACCATATCAGTTCCATAATTGGCCCTCGTTCATCATCTCAGCGGTAGCCGCTGAAGACAACAGTCGGAAGGCACGTGATAATGGCATTATGATCTCTGCCTCTGATAGAGGCAAGAGATCATCCTCTAACAGCGACCATTCTCGTGGTTCTAAAGGAAAAGAAGCTCTGGCGATCAATACATCCAGACAAAAGACCGCGGCAACCACACAGACGAAACCTGAGACTTCCAGGCCTATTGAAGTGTACACTTTTGATGACGACAATATCCCGAGTATATTCGAGTGTCTAGTCAAAAGCGGCAAGATTACCCTCCCAGAGGTAAAGCGGCCTAGCGAAGTCGGCAGTACCAATAACCCCAAGTACTGTATTTTCCATAGGTACATACATCACCCCACAAAGGCGTGTTATGTACTGAAGAGGAAGATCCAGGAGTTGATCGATGCTAAGGCCATCACTCTGCGCAACAGCGAGAAGACGGTCACAGCCAACATGATCTCTCTACAATTGGGCAATCTGCCTCGACAAGAAATTTCGGACGGTGTTGTACCTATTTCCTAGACAACAATGAACATCGTTAGTCTCCCTCCAGCCAGGGGTCAAAATCATGACCTGGTACCCCTAACTACCCAGCAGGGCGAGATTATGTGGGTTCATCCAGATCTGGTGTCAGAGATCGAGGAAGAGACTCAAGCTGCTAAGGCTAAGTCTAAGAAGAACTCGAAGCGTAAACCATGTCACATGGTTACGGTATCCTCGGCATCAGAAGAAGAGGTTTTGGCTACTGGAACCCGTTCAGGGAAAGCTTACCTCAAGGACTATGGAGCAAGTCAGGAAGATGCATCGGCAGACGCTTCAGCTGCCAAGCCTTCAGAACCAGAACCCGCCATACCAGAGGCCGGTCCTTCGAGACCAACTTCGGCGGACAAGGGGAAGCAAAAAGAAGTACACTTTGATAAACCTTTGAAAAACATTCAAAACAAAAGGTCTAGAGAAGCTATATAACTTCGACATCCTGGCCCAATTGGCTAATACACCAGTCAGGTTGTCCATTTTTGAACTACTCAAGCTTTCTAAAGACACTCGTCAAGCCCTGAGTGAAGCATTAATACAGGCGGATGCATACTTGACCTAGCTCAAGTCCCCTGATGAAGAACCTGTGGCATGTCCTCAATGCCATAGTGTGATGGAGGTGGTCCCAAATATCACTTTCACCCAAGATGACATGCTGTTAAAACATAACATGCATGACAGACCCCTTTATTACACCGGATACGTCGGTTCCATGGAGGTTGACCGCATTCACATAGATCCTAGATCATCGATCAGCATCATTCCTCATAGTCTGCTCAGACCGCTGAGAATTCCTACCAGCGAATTGGCTTACACCACCACTACAATCGTGGGCTTTAATGCCAGAAAAGTAAGCCGTTGGGGAAAATTCGCCTGAGGATCCAGATTGGCGACCTCAGATCAGTGGCTACATGCTATGTCATTGATTCAGATGTGTCATACAATATTCTGCTGGGCAGACCTTGGATCCACGACCACAACATCGTTCCTTCGACTCTATATCAATACTTTAAATATGTAGATGCCCAAGGGACAGTACAAACGGAGTTTGCTGACCTGAACCCGTTTAAAGGAGTAGAATCCTACTACTCCGAAGCCATGTTGTACACTCAAGACTACATGGAGGAAGTATCAGGCGAGACAGAAGAGGAATCCCACCGGGAGCCAGAAGAACCCTCTGCCAAGCAACCTCTGTCAATCAAGGTGAAAGGACGAACTACTCGTCCGAAAGTCATGGAACCCATGGCTATCCACCTGAACAAAACCAGGTCAGGAAAAGGAGGTGATCCTCTAGTGATCACCTTGAACCAGAAGCCTCCACCCTTGGTCATCAACCTCCGGCACAGCAAGCAACCGACTGATGTAAATATAACCAGGAACGTGGTTTCTGATGATAATAAAGATCCTCATTTCCAGTACATTGACGCTCAAATTCCAAATTAGGAATCCTCTCCCTGTGACGATATAGAACCTATAGCACAAAAATTCTTACAAGCTATAGATTTCTATCATCCGTATGTGTGGAAAGTAGCGTCATCATCTAATATCATCACGACATATGGGCCACCTGAGGATTCTATCTTTATTGTCCCCTACTCGCAGCAGTCAGCGTCCAATAGTCTTCGGTCGCATGCGCAATAAATTGACTGCACAAAAGGATTCTCCCGATGATGATGCTGGTAAAATACAGGTTCACAGATACATCCCGCAAGCTTTAAAGATTATGCAAAGTATGGGTTATGACTTGAAGCTGGAACCAGGCCTCAACTACGGGAAAGGCAGACGATTGCCGTTGTACGGTGATCCCTACTGTCAACGAACTCATTTTGGGTTAGGGTATACCACCTCCCTTGCAACTTCTGAGTCAAATGAGGATATCTTTTCCTCTTCTCAAGATGGCTCGTCGCCCTCCGGTTCCTATGATGCTCTCGAACGAGCATTATCAGTAAATACGGTATTGATAGATTCCTTCGAAGCAGACGAACAAGAATCTGAACCATTTGAGAATGACTCCTGGGCTCAGCAAATGGATATACAGTGGAAACTCCGGTTCGAGCAGAGAGAACCTCCCACTGAAGATAAAATTATCCAGATTGATGTTGGGGATAAACTTTTGCCAAAGCCGATATTTATCAGTAACAATCTTTCCGCAGAAGAAATGGAAGAAATAATCTAGCTGATAAAAGAATATATCGACGTTTTTGCATAGAATTATGAGGATATGCCAGGTCTTGATCCAAAAGTGGCTACTCATAAGCTCAATATATTACCCAATTCGAAGCCTGTGAAGCAACATCAGTACTGGTTTTGTCCGGATATGATGGACGCCATTGAAACTGAAATCAAGAAGTTGATAGCCTGCGGCTTCATCCGAGAAGAACAACATCCTGACTGGGTCGCCAATGTTGTCCCAGTCATGAAGAAAAGTAGGAAAGTATGTATCTGCATCGATTATGGAGATCTGAACACAGCCTGTCCCAAGGATGAGTTCCCTTTTCCCATCACGGACGTCATGATCGATAATACATGTGGTTTTGAACGCATGTCTTTCATGGACGAATTTTCAGGATACAATCAAATTAAAATGTATCCTGAAGACGAGAAGCATACTACCTTCCGGATACCACTGGGGGTATATTGCTATACGGTCATGCCCTTCGGACTGAAGAATGCCGGAGCTACGTACCAACGAGCTATGAGTAACATATTCCACGAGCATCTACGTAAGACAGTAGAATGTTATGTAGACGATATAGCTGTCAAAAGCTGCCTCAAGGATAATCACATCCAAGACCTGAAGACAGTGTTTGAGTTGATGCGCCAACATCAACTCAAAATAAATCCTACAAAGTCCTTTCTGGGTGTATCTAGTGGCAAATTTCTGGGATTTGTCATTACCGCTAAAGGCATTCAAGTGGACCCTGATAAGGTCAAGGCCATGTTAAAAATGCGACCACCCCGTAATCTGAGGGAACTCAGGGGGTTTCAAGGTCGTCTGACTTACATCAGGAGATTCATATCCAACCTCTTGGGGAGATGTCAGCCTTTTTCTCGTCTTATGAAGAAAGGTGTATCCTTCGTATGGGACGAAGCCTATAAGCAAGCATTTAATGATATCAAACGCTACCTCACTAATCCTCCAGTTCTGGTGCCTTCCGTCATAGGAAGACCATTTTTGCTGTATGTTCGAGCAATAGATCATTCTCTGGGAGCTCTCCTCGTACAGAAGAACGATGAGGGTCATGAACAGGCCATCTACTATTTAAGCAAGATGATGGTTGGAGCTGAACACCGGTATAATCTAGTGGAAAAAGAATGCTTGTCCCTAATGTTCGCCATTCAAAAGACGCGACATTATGTCACAGGCCAGACTATTCATATCATCTCCAGGATCAATCCTCTTCGGGTATTGATGAACAAGCCAAGCGTTCTTAATTCCTGACTCACGACTTGGGTGAAGTTATTAACACCGTATGACATGGTGTACGTCCCTCAGAAGTCCATCAAAGGCCAAGCATTTACTGATTTTCTAGCTGCTCATCCAATTCTGGAAACCTCTAAACTATACGAGGATATTCCCGACGAAGTTGTAGAATATAATTCAGCAATGGAGAGTAATACATGGCAGCTATTCTTCGATGGTGCCTCCAGGACTGGTCCTAGGGGAAATATGGTTTCAGGAGTAGGAATTGTCCTGGTTACTCCTGAAAAACTCATCATCTATCGAGCATATTCTCTTAGTGAGCCCTGTTCTAATAATGTGGCAGAGTATAACGCTCTACTAATCGGACTCCAAGTCGCTAAAGAATTGGACGTCGAATCTCTGGAAGCTTTCGGTGATTCTCTGCTGATCGTCAATCAAGTCAGAGGAATATATGAAGTCCGTAACCCAGACCTAATCCCTTATCACCAAGCAACGGTCTAGATAGCCATGACGTTCAAAGGATTCTTCCTAGAGCATGTACCTCGATCTCAGAATCTGGAAGCTGATGCCCTAGCCAGTCTAGCTGTAGATTTAGCTATTCCTGTAAGAAGGAAGAATTCGGTGATCCTTCTTAACCGAGATTTATTCTGTGTGAAAAACAACTTTCACATAGAACGCAGCTACGTTGTGAACACAGGTCCTCCCAAGCGAGACTGGAGAAGCCCCTTTATAGATTTTGTGGCATACGAAATCTTACCGGAGGACCTTAAAGAAGCAGTATCCGTCAAAAGATGATCATTACGCTTCTATTTTGATACTTCTTCATAATGTCTATATCGCCGAACTTATGACGGACTATTATTACGATATCTCTCTGGTGATGAAGCACAGTGGATTATCCGTGAAGCTCATGATGGCGTATGCGGAGCGCATCAACCCGGTCCTAAACTACAGGATCGTATCAGAAGGATGGGCTATTACTGGACTACTATGATCACAGATGCAATAAAATATGCAAGACAATGCAAAGCCTGTCAGGTTCATGCAGATTTTATACATCAACCTTCTTAACATTTACATCCTACAGTTGCATCCTGGCCTTTCGAAGCATGGGGTATGGATATCATTGGTCCTATTCACCCGTCTTCTTCCAGAGGTCACCGGTTCATACTAGCCATCACCGATTATTTCTCCAAATGGGCAGAGGCGGTCCCTCTTATTGAGGTGAAGACATCCAAGTGATTAGCTTTATCAAACATCATGTCATTTACCGCTTTGGGATTCCTCGAAGGATAATTTATGACAATGGGCCTCAGTTCATCAGTCAAGCGTTTTATCGATTTTGCAATAAAAATTAGATATAAAATATGGCCCCTACGGCATACAATCATGCTGCTAATGGTTTGGCAGAAGCTTTCAACAAAACCATTATCAAACTCTTAAAAAAGTTCGTCTCTTCGAACAAAAGAGATTGGAACGAGAAGCTAGGAGAATATCTCTGGACATACCGTACAATGGTACGAGCACCAACGGGTTGTACCCCATTTTCATTGGTTTACGAGAGCGAAGCAGTTCTCCCTATCAAAATCCAAATTCCTTCACTCAGGATAGCAGTGGCCAATGAGTTGACACAGGAAAAGAATGACTTATTAAGGCTTCAAGAGCTAGAAGGATTAGATGAGAAACGCCTTCAGGCTCAACAGCGCATCGCGTTTTATCAGGCACGCATTTCCAAAGCTTTTAATCAAAAAGTGAAGGAAAGAGTGTTCAAAGTTGGCGAGCTGGTTTTAGTTGTGAGAAGGCTAATGATTATTACTCATAAGAGTAAGGGTAAATTCCAGCCTAAATGGGAAGGCCCTTATGTGATTGAGACGACATTCTCAAACGGCGCTTATAGATTAGCCAAGCCTAATGAAGACTTGTTAATGGCTCCTATCAACGGCAAATTCCTTAAGAGGTACTATGCTTAACCTCCTTTGCTCAAATGGAGTATGGTGAAGATCTCATTCTGACAATACTACTTCCAAAACAAAACTAGTTGGATCATATTCTATCATGTCCATATAACCTCTGAATAGATATGTTTAACTAATTTGGAACTTCAAGACCTATCACATCCATATTACCTCTGATAGTGTTTTATATACAAATTTAGTTGGATCATATTCTATCATGTCCATATAACCTCTGAATAGATATGTCCAGCTGAAGCCTACCGAAGGGATATCACGTCCATATTACCTCTGATATCACTTTCACTCTACCCTATCATTTATATTCAAAAATGATGGGTCTATAAAGTCAGATAAAATCTCTTTATTATCCCCAGAAAGAGCAAAATACATGTAAAAGCAAAAATTACATCATTTGGGAGGAGCAGTTAAGTCGCGAATCTGTCGCGCCAGAGTAACCATCCTCTCATCCCTAGTATTCAAGACGTCGGCGCGAGCCCGCTCCAACCTTGCCGCCTCATTGTTCAAAGCAGATAGCTCGGACCGAGCATGTACAAAACCTGCGTGGATGACACCCGCATATTCCAGGTTCTGCTGAGACATTTTCCTTCGGATCTTCAGCACATCTCGAGATGCCGACAAAGAGAGAGCCTTTTCCTCTGCCTGAGCGAGTTCATCTTTCAATTTGTGGACCCTCGCTGCCTCTTCCTCATATTCGCCCTCGCATTGAGCCAGCTGGGGAATGTCATACCCCAATATGACACACTCTTGATCCATCTCCTGCTGCTGTTCCTGGACGGATTTGTTCAGAGATTCTATTTGCCCAGCAAGCTCTGCAGTTAAGGAGTCATACCTAGCTTGAACGAGACCGTCGATGCTGCCTCGAGATAGTTGCAAATAATTGTTAATGGGTTGTTCCAAACCTTTAACTATTTGCTCTAGCGCATCAGCTCTGTCATTATCATTGAAGTATCTAATCTGCACTATACTGAAGTTGGAGGACGTCTTCAGAGCCTCGAAGCTTAGATTCTTCTCCAGCACCATCGATATCAGCGTTTTCGAAGTGGCGTAGAAAATGTTTGAGAACTGCTCAACTAACATGGCAAGATTCGAATGGGTGCTGGGAGTGGCTGCAATATCAGAGAATCCCTTTCCAGGAACGACTGTAGAGGGTGTCGTCACAGTCGTCGCTTCAGTAGAGGGCGCGACAAAGGTAGAGGCACCGACAACAGCTGAAGTGGCTGGCGTACTCAAAGGAGACATAGTCTTCATGACAGGATCATCCTCCTCTTGAGATATTGGAACTATTTCCGGCGAGCCGTCACCCGAAAATGTTTCCTCTTCGAAGTTGGGCACATCCATGTCATCGGCAGGAACTGAAACAGAGCCAAAAGGCGCGTCAACACTGCCCTCCCCGTAGATGTCTTCCCCTGAAAAGAAGACAAGAGAGTTAATATCAACATGATGTTAGTTTTTCTAAAAGAGGCATAAAGATGACATTTACCCATGGCCGATGGTATATATGTCGCGTCGGCAGCCAGTACAGCTAAATCATTTCTTAATGACGCTAAGCGAGCTGTCATACCTGGAGAAGGGGGTATACCAATTGACACTGGCAGGTATTCTTCCAGGTCTTCACCGAGATCCAATCGAGGTTCATCAGGTGGAATCTCGCTGGGTATACTTACAGACGCGGCAGGGGTTTCTCCCGTTGCTGGTCTGGATAAAGGTATTCTTATTTGGCTTGGTCTCGAAGGCGATCTCGTACCACTGCCCAAAGCGGTAGCAGCGACAGCAGCTTCGAGCAAAGAATCTCCGGCACTGACAGCCGGAACTGTAGAGGTTCCCTCTCTAATACGCGAAGGACCTCTAGTCAAAAATGTATCCCCAACAGGGGAAGCAACAGGTTCACTTCTAGGAACCTCAGGGTGGGGAGTTGTGACAAGACCACCAACCGTCTTCTTCTTCTTGCGAGGGAAAGCCTCCTTCAAAACAGGAACCCTTCGCTTACCAGGGATAACCAGACGCTCAGCAGGTAGAGGTATTTTGCCTCTCGGTACTGTCAGCAAAGGCTCATCTGGATTGACAGAGTCTTCACCTTCGTCAGAGGAAACTGATGGGAGTTCCTCTCTTCCCGCGAACTTAGAAAAAGGCATCCTAAAACTTCCATGCATATCAAAATCGCGATGGAAGGTATTGACGGCCACGTAAAACTGGGCGTACGAATGGAGGATGCGCAACTCCATAGAAAGAGAAGTCGCTGGTATAGTAAAGGCCGCTCCAGTACAACCCATTATGAAGTACCTCCATTCTCTCGCTCAATCAATAAGTCCACCTCTGGACTTGAAGCTGGTGATAGCATTGCCCACGTGCAACTGGTCATACCTAAACTTCCTGGCGAACCGACTAGGCAGATAGGACTCCAAAAAGCAATGGTCTTTACTTCTATACAATAAATGGGAAGGTCTAATACAGATCAACCAATAAAAAGCTTCAGGAGAAAAAACGGTCTTCCCTTCACCTAAATCCTGAAGTCGCGTCCCCTGTTGATTGAGATGTACAGTGGGGACGGTGCAGAAGAGCTTCCAGCTATGAGCAAAATTTAACGCTCGCCGACAGTCTAAAACTGTGGTCACGTTCCAGGTAGAATTCTTGTAATTTAACAAAAAATTATTCCCCAAACTGCTGGCAGAGCCGGGAGACATCACCCTGGGGTTATGGAGAATTAACCATCCCATCAAATACAGGAACGGTAATTGTACCCTGGAAAAGCTGTCACGTCGTGTTTCATCGGCAAGCAGCCCATCAGTAATGGCCCTCAGGCCAGCTTGTATCCGGCATACCATGGCAGGGAGCAAGCCCAGTCTTGCCCCAAACACCAAATGCACCGCGGGCCATAAAGTGTTACTGTGAATGCGATCCGAAGATACAATGCCGGGTACTACCAGTCGGCACAGCCATATGGAGAGGAAACCAGCCAGTTGAGCTTCCTTGGACAGAGGCCTGCGGCAATGCCTCAAATAACTGTAGGATTTAGTGCTTGCAGGATATTTCCCTATCCATTTGTCGAGAATTTGATCTGAAGCCCCAGCGTCTTCAATAAGGTCATCGACTACTTGAGCGCTAAGAACGCTCAGAAAGCTCAAAGGCCTATCCCTGCTATCCACGACTTTGTCTGGCTTAGCATTTCTAGCCTGATGGAAGAAGAGGTAGGACGCCCATTTGTTAGTATGAGCCAAATCAGAGGGATCATTATAAAAGGCAGTGCATGCTAAATAGTGGCACATCAGCTTCTGGTACACTGCCACCACCCGAGGATCTGTATCCCCCAACTCCCAGTTTGTGGGAACATACTCTTCATAAGGAGTATCCCCCATTGGCAGTCTTGAAATCTCTGCCATTTCGTGAAGGGCCAATCCCAACTCTCCCAGTGGAGTGGCGAAAGTCCCAGTGAGCGAGATATATCGCTCCGTCAAAGCCAGAAACAGGTTGGGGTTGAGAGGTAACCTAACACTGGTAGCACTCACAGCCGCGTACAGACCAATGCTCTCCAGCTCCGTCTGAAAGTTCTTCAGGGCCCAGTCAGCTAAACGAACCCATCAAAGATTTGTAGGGGTAAGCCACCCATTGGTCGAGGATTAACCTTGGAGTATACTCCTCCATGCCCCATGAAGTCATTATAGAAAGTCGGTAATTGGACTGGCTGGAATAGTGCAGTGTCTTCACTCGGGACAATGCCCAAAAATAATCCCCTGAAAGGGATGACTGGACCAGAAGGGCGGCTCACAAATGACCCTTGGTCTGATCCCTTCTGATAAATTATCTTCCCCGGCTGGCCGTGAAGATTGGGAATCAGAGTCCACGATATACTCCTGGGATGCATGGCATGGAAGAATGCCGAGATAGGGTAATCTCTCAGCATTTTGGGCAGATACAGGACCAGGCCCCCGGCAGGAAAGACCCAGTTTTCTTTCTTGGGCTTCGTCAGGGATTGTTTGTCAATCATATCCCCGAAGAGGAAAGTCGGTTTTATGTATTTGGCCCCGTCTATAGACGTCAGGGGCTCTCCGTTGATCATGCTCAACAGCATTCGCTCTCCTTGAGACGATATAAGGATTCTCCTTCCTTCTGGATACTGGGGTCCGGAAATAGGAAATGTCACATGGAAAAAATCCTCCAGGTAATTGGAGTTCAGCATCCCAGCAAAAGAACCCATCACCTCAGCCAACGAAGGTATCTGCAAGTTAACTACAAAGTGCAAGAAAAATATGTCAGTTTCTCTACTAGACCTCACAGTCTTGCAGTTTATGCCGAAGATGAAACAGTCTGTGCTTTTACGCCAAGACTGTGAAAACTTGAATGTTTACGCTGGAATCTCATTCCCAGGTGTAAAATCCAAGATTGGCAGTATACACAAAAATGACAGTCTGTGTTTTTTTATGCCAGACTACCAAAGTTTGAGTTATTATGCTGGAGTTTTCATCCAGAGCGTAACACCCAAACTTTGTAGTATACGCCAAATTGCGACAGTCAAGGCTTTTACGCCAGACTGTGAAAATATAGAGTTTTTACGCTGACACATTAGAAATATGGGCATAAAAGATAAAACATCTATGTGCATCATCTTCCTCGAAGAGGCGTTCAACACAGAAGATGACCTAGCGCATCCACGTACAACGTGTGCGAAGGGTTTTCTTCATTTTTATCGTCCCAAAAGCTTTACCTATAATGCCCACTGCACAGCTCGTCGGGGGGACACTTTGTTCAGAGCGAGGTTCGCCCTGCCCGATGGGAGTTGCTCTTGCTTGGGCAGAGGAGCGAGAAGAGGAGGCAGCCTTCTTTCCCTTAGAGGAGGAGATTGATTTTGGTGTCGTTTCTAAAAAACTCAGAATGCTCAGAGAGGAAACGAAGGAGAGTACTCAAAGAGACGAAGGTTTTCTTTTGCAGAAGATAGATGAAAAGTTTTTCTCTTAAGGCCTTGGGGTATATATAGAGTTCAGATGGACTCCTCGAATCCCTAACCAAATCCGATATTTAATATACGGTTATGATTGGGGACCACGTCAGCCTACTACTCAGGGAAGGCGGACATTCAACGAATTCAAAAAGTTTTTTCGTATAGAACAGATTCATGGTTTTACGCCAAGGAGCTTTTTACGCTCGGCAGCTACAAATCTACGGTTTTACGCTCAGAGGCTATAAGTCTATGATTTTATACCCGGATGCTTTTATGCTCGGTAGCTTTTACGCTCGAGAGGCTACAAACCAAAGACTTCACGCTCAGAAGCTATAAATCTATGATTTTATGCTCAGTAGCTTTTACGCTCAGAGGCGACAAATCTACGACTTCACGCTCGGAAGCTTTCTTATTAGAGGCTACAAATCTACAGTTTTACGCCCGGATGCTCTTACGCTCGGCAGCTTTTACACTCGAGAGGCTACAAACTTAGAATTTTATGCTCACCTACATTACAAATCTATGACTTTTCGCATATCTGAAAATACGCAGGCCAGAGTATGCATATATCTGAACAAATCTCAAGGCGATTAATTGCAAGGGTTCACGCAGAAGATTCTCCTTCTTAGCCTCAAAATATCCCAAGTATCTAAAGTATACAGAGTTCAGCATTGAAAATGACTCTTCTTCTTGGGTCGATTGGAAGTTCATCCAGAATCCAGTCTGAATATTTCCTTTACAGTTCAAGATGGCGAGTCAGTTTTAACTGCCATTTCTCGCCCTATTTCAAGAGATTTTTGGGAAATTATTCTTGAAGATGATGGTCTGAATAAAAATTCTCCTTCTCAGAAGAGTGACAGTTCAGAATTCTACGCATTTCCCCATTCCTAACAGCAGGACAGATCGAATATTCGACCTAAATGCTAAGCAGTCTTCCACGCATCGTCAGTTACGCGTAAAAGACAGGACGGGATCAAATACTCTTTTTTCAGAGTCGGCGTAAAGTTATCCAGACGTGTCGAAGCTACACATATTCAGACTTTATCATAGCAAAATATATATGATAAATCATCAGATGCATAAAAGAAGATGTTTTATTAAATCATGATTACATATGAGGGAAATCCAGTCTACAAAGAAATTTTTTTTCATCTTCATGATTACATATGAGGGAAATCCCGTCTACAAAGGATTTCTCATCTTCATTTAAAAGATCACCCCCAGAATCTGTTCTGTCAAGTTCTCGTATTGGTGGAGATCTTCTTTCGTCTTCTGCAGCAGTTCATCGACGTCCACAGTCGATGAACAAGAAAATAATTAATGGCGAGAGGATACACAACTGGGCCTGTATAAATTATTTAGAACCCATCCTCCATACGCCATGACAGATTGAGTTGAGTTTTTAGACCCAACTCAATACTGGAAGACAGGGCTAGTTTTTCTACCCTCGTCCACGAACGACGGAAGAAAATACAACTTGCAAGCTGTATGGTCGAATGTGACCCTTCCTCTCTCCGGGACGAATCGCCATATGAAGTTGCTGATTATCCCGAGCAAAGGAAGCTATGATATTCTTCCATGATCCATCGTTGCAGAGGATATTTGCTCGAAGACGCCTTCTTTTTCGGCTCCATACATACTGGAAGAACATGGTCTTCTTCTTCCTCAAGTCGACCCGACAAACTCTGGCAATCATCTCTGTGTGGTGAAGGAAATATGGGAAGAACAGGTTAATTCCTCAACCTTTATATAGGAAAAAGAGAACACACCAAAACCCAATAAATCCCCAAAAATCTGCCAAGAAATTAGCCTCGAGGAACGAGTCAGACTTGACCGTTTCATGCTTTATTCAAAGTGTTTCAAATTATGAGGAATTTGAAAACTTTGAAGGGGGTCTTGTAGAAGCATGAAAAATACGCTGAAGAGTTATACGCAGTATTTAAGTGCTGTGTAGCGTAAGACTTGACTTCAGAGCCATCGGCGTACAACAGAGCTTTATCGCTAGTACAGCATAAAATATAAGCTCCAGGATAACCCCGCGTAATGTAGTAATTTCCAGGCTGCTCCGACGTAAAAAGTTTGTTACATCGCCTTTATGGCGTAAAACTCATCCGCTTTTAATGCAGCATGGAAGTGTACGAGGAACGCTTTGTATTCCTCGAATGAACCTATCAGATCATATAGTGAACCTGACTCCTGACAAAGAGTACTGCACAACTATCCAGACGACGGCTGTAATAATGGTGCGGCATAGAGATCCAAACCGTCGTTTAGTGACATTTCCTTAGTATAAACTGCTTTTACGCATACAAGAGAATACGCTGCCTAGTTTTACATAGGCAGATATGAGCTTTTACGCTCCGCAGAAGACAAACGGACTGCCATGTCAAAAGCTGCTCTTCGTATAGAGCTCGAGGCACGTCTCTGTGGTTAATGCGCAGGATGGGGGCAGATCTCTGCATTTAATTCACGGGATTTGGTTCTATTTTCAAATATTGGGTGAACCATAATTACAGCTAAATACATCCACATTATCACCTTTGCACATTACGCCGTCAGGCTATTTTCAGCTATAGGAGCACGCTGTATGATATCTCCTTGAAATATGCCAACCTGGCTATTTTTAACTATAGGAGTACGCCGTATGCTATCTCCTCGGAATACGCCAACTCAGGCTACATTTGCATTTGTGCATAATAAGGCTATTTGGTCCAGAATTAGCCCAAGATCTCAGTCAAGAAAGGAGGATCGGCTATCTTCTACGCTAGCTACCTATCCATGCAGTACTGGGCTTCTACGTCTATATGGCCTGTACGCCAATTCGACAACTATTTGGCTTCTACGCCATGGTGGCAGTTATTGGCTTCTACGCCAACCTTTTTTATGCGAGGGACAGCTACCTAAGTGGCTTGCATGTCATGATCTTCACAGCAGTTATACGTATTATCTCTTAATGGGACACGCGTCATACGCTTATTCAAAGGATCATTTATACGTGGGTGGCAGTTGTTGTAACCGCCGCATAAAAAGTGTCACACTCTCCACTGTCCGACTTCTACGCCAACTGGACGGTTACTGTCACTAAAACCCTATAAATAGAGACCTCTATTGATAGAGGTCGGGGGTCGAAGGATCGTAAATTGATTTTTGAGAGAGAAGAATCAAGAGCTCAGACAGAGAGTAGTGATCGACGATTTTGGCATCGAGCATCTACTTCCTTTTGCAATCTTTGAAGCTTCTCCGTCTTCTACAGCACTTTTTCATCATCGTGAGGTCCAAGAAACAAAGTGATCGACCGCAGATCAGACTCCTATAGCAATATTTACCCAGATTAAAATTTGTACTTGACATCCTCGTATAGGATTAATTGTACTTCTTATTTGTAAACCAAAGAGAGGGTTTCGTATAAACCTTGTTTTATTTCTTTCGTTTATTATCAAACATGCCACAGCATCAATGGTAGAACATTGTCTGGGTTAACTCTAACTAACTAACATCTCAACAATATATATATATATATATATATATATATATATATATATATATATATATATATATATATATATATATGGTACCTGTCAATCATCTCAACTCCAAGAGGAGGAACAATATGGTATCTCACAAATTTAACTATACTCAATCATAATGCAAACTAAGGAAGATAGAGCACAAATCGAATAACAAAGAAAAAAAAGATATTATCCACAAGTCTGAAATAATATACATGCCATGAATCTCAATAACAGTCAAATATAAATCCACCAAAATAAACTAAACCTCCTCAGGCTCTATAACTAAGTCTTCCTGGTCTATAGGAGTATCTTCTAATGGTATGCCCTCCTGCGATCCGTAGAATGTGGATACTGATCTATGAGCCAATCATTAGGAAAAATATATCCAGTCAGAATTGGAGAGAATTACATACCTCTAAAAGCAGTTTCAAATAAATAATCGAGCATATAAAATAGATAATAGAAAAGAATACAAGATATTTAAACAACATAATGAAATAAACTAGAGTGAACAGATTATGCATTGGAAGAAGAACAAGCAATATTAATATATACAATATAAAAGAATAACTGAAATCTAACTAATGTGTCTCGGAATACAAGTTTATTATATGATCGATTAGGTTGAACACAAATACAATAAGGTAACTTAATTACAAGTGTGGTATGTAATCGACATGTATACGAATATACTATGGCTTCGATCACATAATCAACTCCTACTCTCCAATCCCAAACTATTACCAATATCAAATCACGACACGTTACGAATACGAATATGGGCACACTAAACACGAGCAGTGTGTGTATACGAATATAAGCACACTGAACAAGAGCATTGTGTATACACGAATATAAGCATACTGAACACGAGTAGTGTATGAACATGAAATACAATAAATCAATATCCGATACACACGATGAAATACATATAAAGGAGTACCCGCTGAACGTGGTAGGGAATAAAATCTTCTGACAGGATCCATGTAGTACTAGTCCGTGAAACCACTATGTCATAATTAAGTATACAGTTCTAGAACACTGAGATATATACACTATTATAAAATAAAAACTAACAAAGAAATGTACTCGCCTGAGGTCCTGAGCAAGGTGTGTCTCTCGATGCCCAAGCTGGTGTCACACGGACCTATAAATGGTATATGTATTAATACAAGATTTTAGAATAAAAATAAGTTAAACTAGTTCAATTCTAGGTCATAAAGCCATTTCTAAGTTAAAACTGTCAAACTAGGTCAAACTAGCTATCTCTAGGTTGTATGAGTCTAACTCTAGGATATTAGGTCCATACACTATGTAACTAGGCTATAATAGTTATATTAAGATACTAGGATACCAACAAGTACCGTATCATAAGATACACAAGTTATTAGATAGAAAAATACTAATATATATATATATATATATATATATATATATATATATATATATATATATATATATATATATATATATATAGTACTCTTAGCTAACTAATGCTAAGTGGATACCTTGGCTTTGAACCAATGCGGTATCACACCACCTACACACCCATCTTGATACTCAAACCCAATATCTTGAGTATAAACCAATACCTTAACATTACCTTGGTATCACACGGTAATTGAATTCTAATATGTAACTAACTACCCATACACCTAACTATTTACTAACATTCATTTAAAACTTATACAATACTATACTAACTACATACTAACAACCAATACGTATATATATACATATAACTAACTAGTTATCAGTATGACTAATTAACTTGAGCTATAAGTCAAGCTACCCTCCCCTTGCTGCTGTTGTGTATCCCCTTGCTGTTGTGCATTGCTCTAGTTGCTGCAGCTGCTGCCCTTGTTTTTGCTGTTGCGGCTGTAGCTACTGCTCTTGATGTTGCTGCTGCCCTTGCTACTATATTTGCTACTGCTCTAGTTGATGCTAATGTTGCTGCCATTGTTGCTAATGAATGTTGCTACAATTGCTGCTAATGCTGCTGCCCTTGCTGCTAATGAATGTTTCTGCAATTGCTGCTAATGCTGCTACTAAATACATGTTGCAGTTGCTCTAAATGTTGCTGCTTGACCCCCTCTCACTGCACACACTGACACTCTACACTCACTCACAAACTTAGACACACACAATCAATGTTGAACCCTTTGCCCTAATAGGTTCAACCCCCTCATCACACTCAAGAAAAAAACAAAAATTATAATGTAATCACTCACCCTAACCATAGCGATCTTCCAGAACAGAGGCGACAACTTCTCGATTAGATCTTCACTTCCATCTGTCGTCGATGGCAAGCCCTACGAACAAAGTATGGACTTTCTATTAGATTTTCTGTGGACAAGTACCATGAATCTTCACTTTGTGGTCTTTCTATGTGCCTCCACCCTCAACCCATATATATATATATATATATATATATATATATATATATATATATATATATATATATATATATATATATATATATATATATATATATATATATATATATATATATAATAACCACACTAGTGATGCATATGAACCCCCTATCTCTCATGACCACCAATACCTCAAAATGAACGTAGATATACACATAAATATATTATATATATACATATATATTATATAACAATATAATTATAATATTATAATAGCTCTAACCAATTTATATTGAATCTATATATATATATATATATATATATATATATATATATATATATATATATATATATATATATATAATAACCACACTAGTGATGCATATGAACCCCCTATCTCTCATGACCACCAATACCTCAAAATGAACGTAGATACACACATAAATATATATATATACATATATATTATATAACAATATAATATAATATTATAATAGCTCTAACCAATTTATATTGAATCTAAATGTAAGGAACAAACACGTGGAGTGCACAGCACCCGTATCACACTCATTTTATGATACGCTTGCGATACGGCTCCACCACACAACCAAACATATTCCGAAGGACACGAGCAAGTCTAAAATCATAATTACAAATAATATAAAGAACTAGCTACTCAACTACGTTCCCGTGTCAAAATATGACATGTTCAAACCCCCGTGTCGGAGAAAAACTCCCAAATCAATCTGTATATCCAAATTATCGGGATACGGCCTACACTTATCCAATTATGGACACGATATTAGTCACACACAATCAAATACATGTCAATTTGGTCTAATTTATCTATTGACAAATACTAGATGTGCCAATCTCTGAATTCCTCCAAAATTGACACAAAATACCACATAACTTTCTCCATAGGTCTCCTATGAACCTAATTCCAAATCCTATTGGTAGCCTTAGTATATAGGAGGGTACCTAATAATTAAATTACAAATTTAGAACCTAATTAGAGAGAAAAAACTAAATTATACCTATTGGGAGATGGATTCCCAATAAAATCCCCAAATTGGGTGAAAAGAGTCTCCAACTTGTAGATCCTTGATCCTCCTTGTAGATCCTTGTTCTAATAACCTCCAATGAAGAATATAAAAGGAATTAGGAAGAAATTTAACTAGGAATTGGCGTGGAAATAAAAAAATTAGAAGAGAGAAAAATTCTAGATCTAGATTTGGAATGACAAATGAGGAGAGAGAGTCTCTCCCCACTTCAATAGGTGGCCGGCCACTACCCCCTCCTTCAAGTTACTATGGAAAGTCCAAAATACCCCATGAGGCTTATTATGAAGAAATCATTAAGGAGGGAAGGTTCTAGTTTAATTGGTTTAACTAATTAATTCATCCTCCTAATGAATTGACTTACTATTGGGCTCAATTCTAACTAGAATCAAATATTGGTCTATGGATCTAAACTAAACAAGTTAGGTCCACTACACAAGTCTAAAATAAAATCTAACATCTAACAATAAATATATAATATAATAAATAATATTTACAACATGCACAATATTTAATATAATAATTCTAAAATAAATATACCCATGCCCAATTATCAAACTACTCTTAGTTAAAAAAGTGAGGGTGACACACCTTGACCACGTATTCAAGTTACGAAAGGCTCTATACGGACTCAAACAAGCCCCTGGTGCTTGGTATGAATGTCTTAGCTTCTTTTTTCTACTTGAAAACGATTTTTCAAAAGGAAAAATCGATACTACATTTTTTATAAAAACTTCTGCTGATTCTTTGTTATTAGTAAAAATATATATTTATGATATCATATTTGGATCTACTAATAAGATGCTATGTAACAAGTTTTCTAAGTGTATACAGAGTGAATTTGAGATGAGCATGATGGGAGAACTGACTTTCTTCTTAGGATTGCAAATCAAATAAGATTCAGAAGGAACCTTTATCCATCAGGCTAATTACACGAAGGATTTGCTCAAAAAGTTTGACATGGATAATGCAAAGCCTATCGGAACTCCAATGGCAACATCCACTAAACTTGACCTTGATGATAGTAGTAAACCAACAGACATACGTAAGTATCGAGGTATGATTGGTAGTTTGTTATATCTAACTTCTAGTCGCCCAGACATTATGTTTGATGTATGTCTTTGTGCTAGATATCAGGTTAATCTTAAGGAATCCCATTTGTGCGCAGTTAAGCATATCTTTAGATACATTAAAGAACTTTGTCGGCAGGCTTATAGTATCCCAAAACCATGTCCTTTGACTTTGCTGGTTACTCGGATGCTGATTTTGCTAGATGCAAAGTCGATCAAAAAAGTACCAGCGGCACGTGTCATTTCCTAGAAAAGTCTCTAGTCTCCTGGTTTAGCAAGAAATAAAATTTTGTTGCATTATCAACAACTGATGCAGAGTATATTTCGCGGGATGTTGTTGTGCTCAAATTTTGTGGATGAAGCAAACCCTAGAAGACTATAATCTGCACTATAAGAATATTTTTATTTTTTGTGATAACACTAGCACCATTAATCTCACTAGAAATCCAGTATGCCACTCACGCACTAAGTACATAGAAATCCGTCATCATTTTCTAAGGGATCATCAATTACACGGATATATTTGTTTAGAGTATATGGACACAGAACATCAATTAGCAAACATCTTTACTAAACATTTAGCTGAAGATTGATTCAACTTTATCCGTCAAGAATTAGGTCTTTTGGATTTTGATAAAATTTAAGAATCATAATATGCTTTATAATTTTTTGTCACACTTCAAAAAGTTTTGAAAATTTTGGATACAAGCCGAAAGGGTTCTTCTGTCAAAAAGGTGTAAATAACCTTAAGCGACATGATATTTAAGTATCTTCGGACCACCGCTAGCTAGGATAAAGCTACTCTGAGATGATTTAAACTCTTAAAATCATTCGATTTAAGTTCAGCACTTATTATTCTATATTTATATCAAGTCAAGAAAGGCATAATATCGATTAAAGTTATATTGAGTTTCTGGAAATAAATGTCAACAGAATTCGGACCGAACTCGGGCCGAGCTTGGACCAAACTCGGTTAGTTAATTCCATAATATGCAATATCATTTAATCTTCTTCCTAATTTAGGTTTATGCTACTCTATTTATAGATCATTTCGTTACTCATTCATTCAGACCAACAAAAATTATTCCACCTCCACAAATAAAACCTTAGTTTTTTCTCCTACATCCTCTCCCAATGGCCCCTAAAAGGAAACAATATTCCTTTTTCGACTCTCTTTTTGTCCCATTATGCCAAACTTAGTAGAATTCGATGGTTCCACCTTTCGAAGCCTCAAAATTTTAAATGATTGGTTTAATGACTTCTCCAAGAGACACATCTATTTTGGCCATCCTATTAATTTTACTTCTCAACACAAAGACTTTCTATCTACTCTTCAAAAACTTTAACTAAGAATTTGTTACGACCCGTACAAAAATTTATACCAATGCTATTCAAATGTTCTATTGTAACTTAACATATGAACATGACACTGTTTTATCTAAAGTTAATGGCATTCCAATTGAATTCGATGTGAGTGACTTGGGTGAAATTCTACGCATTCCCGCTGATAGAAAAACCTTAGTCAACATCATGTAAGTTCAATTCGACCATGACTTAACAGTAGATTCTTTCAAGAATATCCTTTGTCACCCTCTTGAATGTTTACCTGAAAAATTTTATGCTAGATATTTGAATGGTCACTTCTTTGAAATACATTGTATGATCTTTTCAACTTTTCTACCTAAGAAGACTTACTTTGATGAGGTCTCTTATCTAGAAATGTCAACTTTATATCACTTATATTTTGGCATTAACTTTAATATTTCCCTGACCATCCTATCTCAAATGGTTCAATGTCACAAGAAAGGGCATCCACTACTATACGTCATATACTTGCCAACCATTTTTAGCTCTTTTGATATTCCTTTGGATACTCGTCCAAATCTTGAGGAACCTTTATACCTCAATAGAATTCAGAGATTTGAGCCAACTATGCTTCTACCTTATAACTCATCATCAAACTCCAACACTCATCATGTTGATTCTGTCCCTCTTGTTGATAAACTACCGCAAACCTTATAGTCTATTTTTAATCTGTTGTGTGGTCGCTTCCACCAAGAAGATATACGCAATCGTACTACTGATCATCGCCAAACTCTTCAGACTCAGGCTCTTGACAATACTTTGATAGACATCCAGTACACCCTTATGTTCAGTGACATTTGGATCCAACTGATGCCTTCTTTGATCCAAATAGAATAGTTGAACCGGATGATGAAGATGATGAACATGACAACTAGTTACTCAATGGATTTAAATATTTAAAAAGTTTACTTTTAGATGCTCTATATGATGTTTTTACTACACATCCACTTTTGTATATTTTCTTCCAAATAAATATAATTTAAATATAATTTTTTTGTCATTATATATTATCCTATATACACTTTACTCTCTTATTTTTCTTGTCATCTCACCAATTTTGGGGGAGCATGCTATTTTGATCAAATAACAATGGAAAGAAAGATATACATGATACTAGCATACAAGACGATACTTGACAGACGTTGTCTTCAGCATATCAATTGCTCTACAGTTACGGGGGAGCCTTGCATATCAAAGACTTGCAGTATCATTCATAGTTTGTCAATTATCAAAATGGGAGAGATTGTTGGCCCATCCGGTCTCAGTCAACTTGATTTTGATAGCATAGATATGTCATGATCTGAAACCTCAATACTGCTTTTACATGTCATTTGTATTACGTCTATTCAAATGTAATCTTTTATTTATTTGAGTCTAGGAATGGTGTAAGTTGAGTCGCACTGTCAAAACCTAAGTACCTATACCCAGATACCTAGTCCACTCAAATAAACCAAAGAACCTATCTACCAAATCAGGCCACATTCATTTACAAAGTCTACCATACTAAGAGATCGAACTCGGGCCGAACTCGGTTACCCTTTTGGTATGAAATCAACCAGTTGAATAGCTCATGATTTCTTGGCCCAACGGTTGAAAATTTGAATTAAATCCCATCCAAATTTTGGCTGAATTTTGTTTTCCTATACCCTATAAATAGGATTAGAATTCTTTATTCTTACTCACTCAACCATTCTTAAGTCTTTTATCATATTATGAGCAAACCTCTAAAGCCTTAACTTTTCCATCTTAAAGAGCAACTTCCTAGCCTTCCTAGTGCCAAGTGCAATCTTGGTCTAGAAGTCTTCAGAGTTGTAAAGAGATTTGTTCCATTAGTTACTCTCTCTTTCTAAGCTGTGAAGTTGCAAGACTTCGGATCAAACCTTGTGGTGTAAGAAGTGGCAAGCCTTCGGATCAAAGCTTGTGATTCGCTATTGGATTATAGTGGATAAAACTTCGAGGTTGATTTCTCGGGACTGGACTAGTCCTCTCAGAGAAAAATCAATATACATCTTGGTGTTTATGTTTGCTTTCTCTCTCTACTTTACTGCTTTACTTTATTGTCTTTATATACACTTTTAGTTAGCAACTGCCTTCATTTTGATAATCTAAAATTGGATTATTCTGCTGCAGTCTATTTACCCCCTTCTAGAGTTGCCTCACGGTCCTTCTGTAATACCCCGTTCCGTTCAAGTGGACTGTCGATTCAAACGGCAAAAGTGCAATGTCCCGACCCACTTTGCTCAAGAGAGAATACTCGTGTGAGTCAAAGGATATCCAGACTTGTCCCTATAGGATCCGGCTTAGGCTTTCAAAGGTTCGCTTGACATATCGCTCAACCGAGGCGAATCTTCGCTAAGGTGGGTGGCTACGGTGAACTTGTCTTTGCTTAGCCAGCACATATAAAATCTGGAATGATACATGCTAGTCGTTGGGTGAATCACCCCCAGCATGCTAATAAGAATTCAATGCACCTAGCTAAGAAAATAATTCCGACTTGTATTGCTTGTGCTAGAATATGGAAATGAAATATTGCTTATATTCAGACCTTCGCATGCTACCCTAGATCATGTCGCTCGGTAAGTCCCTTTACAGTTTCACTCCTCGGCTTATCTTCGGGCCCGAGCTAACGTGAATGCTTGTGTTTATACAAATGCATGCTTGTCTGCTTGTATGTTGCCTTATTTTCATCCAAAACCCGGAAGACTACTAAGTAGTCGTTCCGTACATGAATAAACTAGAAAGCATCCGGGACCGTAAGGTCGCCAAGGCAGTTCCCAAGCCAGGAAATTTGCATCATGTCAAATAAAAGAATTATACTCCTGTGGCAAGACTCATTCAGGTATTCGGATCTCTGCAAGTCTCTCTCGAGCGGGCCCATCTCAGCCCAGGAGACTGTGCATATCCAATGGCTAAGTGAATCCAGATATTAACATGTTATTCATGAATCCCGTGAACCTGAAACCCAAGAATTGCATGTCGCGAACAACTTGGAAACAGGGTACAGTTTCATGGGCGGTCAACAGGACACTGGGACAGATCTGATCCGGACGAAACATCATAATAGTCTCTCGAGCGGGTTGGTTGGTATGCTTCACCTCGAGAACCTAGCGTTGCATACCACTCTCACCCAAGACTAGATTGGTCCTTTATGGCTATGTTAGCGACTCGTGTTCATATTGATAAGTCATCCTCGCTTAGCGGCTATCTGCGTGCGAGTCATTGTATCGCATCGAGAATAACTGTGCACTCAAAATATGGTCACGTTCATGACTCTCGTGTTTGCATATGCTATAACTTGGTTTTCATTATGAATGCCCCTGAATGTTTATACTTGCCCGTGCTTGAATTTACAATGTTTGCCTTGGATAGGGAAGGCCAATTGGTAAGTTGGTAAGTTTTGCCGTATTTTTACTTATGTCGCACGGCGCACTGCCACATGAGTTACACTATTCAATCTTTGCATGAAACTGATCCTAAGGCAACTAGAAAGACAACATAATAGTTGGTGCACAGAACCTATATTACGAGTTTGGATTTGTCGAGCGGTCGAGTAGCCTCCCCACCAGTGCATTCAATGTACTGATAACCCACCAGATCGTTTATAGGGTGCGGGAGAACCTCATTCAGTGCAGATGCCTCATTCGTGCGTGCTAAGGCGTGAAGATCACTCCGAAGCAGCGTTGCATCCGGAACTGAAGCACATATACAAGATATAATGTTGGAACATTGCCTGAACATCGCATGTACAATTATTACACAATCGTAGCCACTTGGCACGCTTTTATTGTTTCAAAGAGAGAGGCTTGAGCGACTTATAATCTCGGCTATATGCCGCCTGTAACACTTGTTTATATCAATAAAAGAGTTGCTTTACTTTAACTTGTGTTATTCAATGCTTCTGCTATATTGTCGACTCAGTGAAGTTGTTACCAAATTGCCTATGCGTTTATGATTCTACTACACTCGGACAATCTGTGCGACTCTGTGGCTTAGAACTCTTACCGCCATCCAATGAACCACAGCCTTGCACGGGCGTGGCTCACGCTCGTACGGCATCACGCCCGGATGGGTCACAAAGTGATCGTTCTGGATGAGCACTGGCGCGGTGATTCTCGCCTAGCGGGAACGGCCGATTTAGCCTACGGGATATCTGGGAGTGATATGTTGGTATCAGAGCTAGGCTTCTACACCTTTGGATTTTATTTCGATATCTCAGTTTTAAAAGCTCATTCGTGGGTTATGTGCACGCTCTCTCTCTCAATGCCTTAACTGAATGTTCCAATAATAAGTCTAAATACTTTCAAAATATGTTTTGAATGATATGATTGCTTGTATGATATTGTGCTACGAGTGGCCTTTGTGCCAACCTGAGTGAGAACCCTTGAGATTTTTACTAGTAGCTTGTCCGATTTCACTATATCTAAGTTTGGTTGAATGCATCTGTTTGAGGGACGCCTTGAACTTGTGCACGATCCAAGACTCAAGAAAATGTGAAACTCGAGTGCTAAGACTTTGTTATCGCTAAGTTGGTTGGCGTGCATGTGTTTGGAGCGCTACGAATATGTGTACGATCCAGACTAGCGATATACCGATCTCGAACGCTTGTGCAAGTGAATATCCAAATGAACAAGTACAACGACTTGTATAGGTTTGCCTGAGCCTTGTCGTTAAATCAAAATTGATTGAAACGTACTGCTTGTCCTCAGTAAGCCTCGAGGACGAGACTTTTTCTGAGTTGGGTAGGATGTAATACCCCGTTCCGTTCAAGCGGACTGCCGATTCAAACGATAAAAGTGCAATGTCCCGACCGACTTTGCTCAGGCGAGAATACTCGTATGAGGCAAAGGATATCCAGACTTGTCCCTACAGGATCCGGCTTAGGCTTTCAGAGGCTCGCTTGACGTATCGCTTAACCGAGGCGAATCTTCGCTAAGGTGGGTGGCTATGGTGAACTTGTCTTTGCTTAGCCAGCACACATAAAATCTGGAATGATACATGCTAGTTGCTAGGTGAATCACCCCCTGCATGCTAATAAGAATTCAATGCACCTAGCTAAGGGAATAATCCTGACTTGTATTGCTTGTGCTAGAACATGGAAATAAAATATTGCTTATATTCAGACCTTCGCATGCTACCCTAGATCATGTCGCTTGGTAAGTCCCTTTGCGGTTTTATCCCTCGGCTTACCTTCGGGCCCGAGCTAACGTGAATGCTTGTGTTTATACAAATGCATGCTTGTCTGCTTGTATGTTGCCTTGTTTTCATCCAAACCCCGGAAGACTACTAAGTAGTCGTTCCGTGCATGAATGAACCTGAAAGCATCTAGGACCGTAAGGTCGCCAAGGCAGTTCCCGAGCCAGGGAATTTGCATCATGTCAAATAAAAGAATCATACTCCTGTGGTAAGACTCATTCAGGTATTCGGATCTCTGCAAGTCTCTATCGAGCGGGCCCATCTCAGCCCAGGAGACTGTGCATATCCAATGGCTAAGTGAATCCAGATATTAACATATTATTCGTGAATCCTGTGAACCTGAAACCCAAAAATTGCATGTTGTGGACAACTTGGAAATAGGGTACAGTTTCGCGGACGGTCACCGGGGTACTGGGACCGATCCGATCTGGACAAAATATCATGATAGTCTCTCGAGCGGGTGGGTTGGTATGCTTCACCTTGAGAACCTAGCGTTGCATACCACTCTCACCCAAGACTAGATTGGTCCTTTATGGCTATGCCAGCGACTCGTGTTCATATAGATAAGTCATCCACGCTTAGCGGCTATCCGCGTGCAAGTCATTTCATCGCATCGAGAATAACTATGCACTCAAAATATGGTCTCGTTCAGGACTCTCGTGTTTGCATATGCTATAACTTGGTTGTCATTATGAATGCCCCTGAATGTTTATACTTGCCCGTGCTTGAATTTATAATATTTTCCTTGGACAAGGAAGGCCAATTGGTAAGTTGGTAAGTCTTGCCGTGTTTCCTCTCATGTCATACGGCGCACTGCCATACGAGTTAGGCTATTCAATCTTTACATGAAACTGATCCTAAGGCAACTAGAAAGACAACATAATAGTTGGTGTACGAAACCTATATTACGTGTTTGGATTTGTCGAGCGGGCGAGTAGCCTCCCCACCAATGCATTCAATGTACTGATAACCCACCAGATCGTTTGCAGGGTGCGAAAGAACGTCGTTCGGTGCGGATGCCTCCTTCGTGCGTGCTAAGGCATGAAGATCACTCCAAAGCAGAGTTGTATCCGAAACTAGAGCACATATATAAGACATAATATTGGAATATTGCATGAACATCGCATGTACAATCATTACACAATTGTAACCACTTGGCACGCTTTTATTGTTTCAAAGAGAGAGGCTTGAGCGACTTGTAATCACGACTATATGCCGCCTGTAACACTTGTTTATATCAATAAAAAAGTTGTTTTACTTGAACTTATGTTATTCAATGCTTCCGCTATATTGTTGACTCAGTGAACTTGTTACCAAATTGCCTATGCGTTTATGATTCTGCTGCACTCGGACAATCTGTGCGACTCTGTGGCTTAGAACTTTTACCGCAAGCCAATGAACCACAGCCTTGCACGGGCGTGGCTCACGCTCGTGCGGCATCACGCCCGGATGGGTCATAAAGCGATCGTTTCGCGGGAGCGCTGGCGCGGTGATTCTCGCCTAGCGGGAACGGCCGATTTAGCCTGCGGGAGATCGGAACGTGACACCTTCAGAGGAGAGATAAATGGTTTGCTTGTTCATTTCGTCTGCATCATAAAGTTTATCTGATAGTATTTCATGCATTTGCATCGGTTGGACAATGGCTATTAGTGCAGAGATGAACCTTGGTCCCGGATTCTATAATGTTAGTGAAGAGCAACCATGAGTCACAGCTGCTAATAGCATCAGATAAAATAGTCATTTTTTAGCTGGATTACCGCTACTGATCTAGAGTTTCTCAGGAACCAAAATTACATAGATAGTTCATCTTATTTTCTTGATAAAAGGATAGTTCCTAGATGGTGCATTATCCCTAGAGTCTTTGAGTATAGGTCAAGAGACAAACTACGCACACCCTGATAGTAGAATAATCGACTTATCTTGTGTGCTTGAATGCTATCAAACATGAACTCTGATTTTAAAGATATTTCCAAAAGAAGTAATATGACTCCGTTCCTGTACTGCATGTAACGGGCCTAGGTAAAACTAGAAATATCACTAGTAATATAATATTTTATAACATAATTACTTAGTATTGGTTTTAGTGAAAGTTGCTTCTATTCATTGATTTTATACTTACCAATACTTTCTCCAAAGCTCTGACCCACCAACAGTTTGCTTGTTTGTAGGTATTGGATCATCCAAGTAAGCGATAGCCGTGCCTCATCCCAGGGACACAAAAATCTGGAGTCGATGCCTGGAGCCGTATCGATTGTTTTGAGCTGCTTTTGTATAGAGGGACATAATGTATGGAACGATGCTATTATATTTAGAGAACCTCGTGCCTTGATCTTTGCCCTGTATACTCAGATGGATTATTTCTTACAACACTGTCCCTCCGTTGCATACTCGATCGATTCGATGATAGCCACAACTTTAACGATATTGCCTTATGTGGGTGCAATCCCAGGATCGTACGGTATCACGTCCTGATGGAAATGATCGTCCTATGGGAGCGCTGGCACGGTGATTAGTGGTCGGCGGGGACGGCCGATTCTTATGGGAGATCAGGGCATGGCAGAATGGTATCAGAGCAACTCGATCCTCTGGCCTTATGTCTATTTTGCCACTGTTTATAGATGATGATTTCTTGTGCATTGATATCATTGTTGAGTTGAGCGTTCCATAAAATAAGTCCATAGATATTCTTAAAGATGCGTGCAAAAGTTTTTTGGATTTGATTTATTGATTAGGAGTTGTGCTTTCGTTCTTGTGGTTTGCTAGAGTTTTTGATTGAGGATGGTGAGGGATGAGGACTATCGCTTCTTTGGATGTCGAATGTTACTCATTGAAGTTTTGAGGATAAAACTTTTTCTTGGTGGATAAGTATGTAGTGCCCCACTCGGCGTTGGAACTATGTACAAGAGATATCAGTTTGCTGACTCAAAAAGGATATCTTCCTTAAGAGCTCCTTGTTGAACCAGAAGGTGACTGATTTAGGTGAGTGGACAGAACTTCGTTCTCTGATTCTTGCACGATTTAATAATGAATCTAATTTTTATAATACATGTTGCTAAGGAGTTTATCTTTTTCGTTGCATGAATAATAGAACTGTGTGCTTAGAAAGAACTTGAACGCTTGTCAAGAGATAGAACCATTGCCATGCTAAGAAAAGATAGAAATATTGCATGCTAAATTATACGAGCATCGTTATCGAATGAACCATTGCTAAACTAATAAGAAAGAGTAAAAGATTGTTTGAACTTGTCTCCGTATCGGTTGTGTTTTGATAGAACTACTTCGTGATTGAACTTAACAAGAGAGATGACGGCCAGTCCACACAGAGATAGAAGAGAAGAGATAGATGGTCTGCTTGTTCATTTCGTCTGCATTATAGAGTTTATCTGATAGTGTTTTATGCATTCGCTTCAGTTGTATCGCTACTATATTTTCTAGGAAAGGGCATTTTTTTATTTCATAATTTATTAAATATTGTGCATGATGAATAATTATTTATTGTATTATTTAATTATTGTTAGATGTTAGATTGTTGTTTTGGACTTGTGTTAGTAGACCTACCTAGTTTAGTTTAGACTCATGGACCAACATTTGTAATTAGTTAGAATTAATCCCAATTAGAAGTTCATTCATTAGGAGGATAATTAGTTTAATTAAAACCATAAGACTAGAACCTTCCCTCCTTAATTATTTATTCATGAGAGGACCTATGGGGTATAATGGGAAATATATAGTGACTTGGGGAGGGGGTCAAGTGGCCGGCCTATTTAAAATAGGGGGAAAAGTTTCTCTCTCCTCTTTTCATTTTAAATATAGATCTAAAATTTTTCTCAACCAAATTCCTTCATTTCTACATCAATTTCTTACCAAATTTCTTTCTAATTCCTTCCCAAATCACCGTTAGAGGCTAGTAGAGCAAGGATCTAGAAGGAGAAAGCAAGGATCTGCAAAGAGGAGAAATGATCTACAAGTTGAAGGCCAATTTCATCAAATTTGGAGGTTACATTAGAAATCTATCTCCCAATAGGTACAATTTAGTTTTTTCCCCTTTAATTATGTTCTAAATCTGAGATTTAACCATGAGAAACTATCCCATATGCATAAGCTATCCATAGAAATTGAAATTATGTTCATAGGAGGCCTATGTAGAAAGTTATGGTACTTTTTGTGTCAATTTTGGAAGAATTCCGAGATTGACACTTGTTGTGTTTGTCAATTGGTCATATAAACTAAATTGACATGTGTTTGTTTGATTGGGGCTAGTGTCGTATCCACAATTGGATACGTGTAGGTCGTATCCTAATAATTTGGTGATATGTGTTAATTTTGGAGTTTTTCTCTGACACGGGACTTTGTGCATGTCACATTTTGACATGGATATGTAGATGTGTGTTTGACTCTCCGTATTGTTCATAAATAATAATTTAGACTTGCTCGTGTCCTTCGGGGTATATTTGGTTGTGTGGTGGACTCATGTCGCAAGCGTATCATAGATCTAGTATGATACATGTGCGATGCACTCCACGTGTTTGTTGCATTTCATTTCTAGTTCCAATTTTCATTGTTCATAACTATTTGTTATATATATACTCATATGTGTATATATATATAGATATTTATGTATATATGTATCGATATATGTATGTAGATATAGATGTACTAGTATACTAAGTATCTATATACATATGTGTTTATATGTGGATATACATCTATATATATAAAAATTTGAATAGTTATGTTATATGTATACATGTGTGTTATATATATGTAATCATGTGTGTGATGCTATATATATACATATAAGTATAGTTGAGAGGAGTGGTATATATATAGATTGATATATATTGGTATATATATGTACATAGGTGTTATGTGGGTAGTGGTTATATATATATATATATATATATATATATATATATATATATATATATATATATATATATATATATATATATATATATATATATATATATATATATATGACGAGGTTGTGTGTATAAGAGAGGGGGGCTCGGATACAAAATAGCGACAAAAAAGCAAATAGCGACAGCAGCAGCCAACAACGATAGCAACAGCAACGGCAACGACAACAACAACAGCCAACAACGACAACAAGCAGCAAACAGCAATAGCAACCAGCGACAGTAACATCAAACAGCGACAACAGCAGCAAGTGCAATCCAAGAAGAGCAACAGCGTGTATCGGGGAGGGCTAGCAAGGTATTAGTTAGCTAGTTGGGTTAGTAGTATATGCATTGTTAGTATAATAAGTTAGTTAGATGTGTGTAAAGGTTAGTATCTATGTATGTAAGATATTAGTAAGTATCTATATGTATGATAAGGTATTAGTTAGATTCTTAAACTATTTGTATCTTATAAGTATTATTTTGTAGGTTAGTATCTATGTATTAGTATGTTATGTAGTTAGTTGATTAGAATATGATTAATATTAGGTAGTTAATATATATGAGGAATTGACAGTACCTTGAGATACCAAGGTAAATATCAAGGTATTAGCCGATACTCAAGGTATTTGGGTTTGAGTATCTAGATGAGTGTTTATTGGTGCGATACCGAGTTGGTTCAAAAGCAAGGTATCCATTTAGTAATTATAATTAGGATTAGTATATATATTATTGATTGAATATGCATATATGCTATTTCTATGTCTCTCGTTTGCGTATCTGAGATACGGTATCTTAATGTGTTCTTAGTATCTTGGATTTAACTATTAAGACCTACTTTCATACTATATGGACCCAATACCCAAGAGATAGACTCATGTAACCTACAAAATAGGTAGTTTGACCAAGGTTGGCCGGTTTGACTTAGAGTTGACCTAGTTTGACTGTTTTAACTTAGAAATGGCTCTTTGACCTAGATGTTGACTAGTTTAACTTATTTTTATTCTGAAACCTTGTATTGATGTTATATTCCCTATTTAGGTCTTCGAGGTACCGTATCGGACATCTGTAATACTGTGCACCAGGTTTCAGGCGAGTATATTCTCTGATAGTTTCTCATTTATGATATCCTCTATATTCATTATATCTAGTGTAGATATCATTGATTTTTCGATACGATGGTTACACGAATTGGTATATCCGGATCTCATCATGAGATATTATTCCTTAGTATATATGGTATATCTTGTGCGAGCCTTGTTTCATTATTCTTCTTGTACATGTACATACACTGATTCTCGAGGAGATTTGCTACCTTCCTAGAGAATCCCATGCCATAGCATACCATGATTGGATCCACTATACCAGTCGGGGTTGGGGAGTATGTAGTATAGATATATGATCATACCCTCCTTGTATCAAGTCTTGTTCATTGAATAGTGTTAATCATAACCGCACGTATACTTAGTCAGGCCATATATCTTGTATCAAGTTCCCAAGCTGATTACATGTTAAAGCTGGTACTAACTTAATTAGTCATTAGTATTCTTGTTCATTGATATATTATTTATTCTTGTATTTATTTCCATTATTTTCTTTATTGTATATCTCTTGTATCTATTGTTGCAACTTGTATATTCACATCTATTTACTGTTACATAGTTTATATCAATGATTAGAACTGCTGTTAGAGATGTACTCTGCTCCTTTCTGACTAGATATATTTTTTCCAAATGACACTGAGGAATGGTACCCTACTCATTACGGGCCTCAGGATGTTTGGGGCTTAGAGTCAGAGACCCTGGCTCAGGAGGGACTTATTCCGACTAAGATAGATGACCCGGGACTTGTAGCTTTTTAGTTATTCTTCTTGTACTGGATTTTTCTCCAGCTTATCTTATAGTATTTTTCTCAGACTCATTGATGTTATTATTTTGATTCATGAGTTGTATCATGACTATTCTATTCTTTTATCATATTTGGGCTATTCTCCATCTTAGATCTGTGATTGAGTATATTAATATTATTGGTGGCTCATTATATTGTTAGATAGATTACCCAAACCTTGTTCTACCGCCGATTCTGTGATGTAGGCTGGGCATTGTTCCTGACTTGCATCCCTACACCGGGTGTGGGTCATGACATATTTTTAGTGGTGGCCCATACAGGTCTCTTCGAGGTCGCAATTAGTGCGATTCGTAGTGGTACTCTTAATTGAGTGCTATTACGAGCCTATTTTAGAATATAGGCTATAGGCTGAGAATACTCAATCACATCTAGGAAAAATTCTTTTGATTCATTCAACTTTTCTTCCTTGATATTGGTGTTTGTTCTTTAACTGTCCTTCCTTTGAGGGTCTTACATCATGTGCCATATTGATTCTATTTCAGCTTTAGCTTTGTTTGATAGTGGTTCTTTCCATAGTTTTATATCTGTTTTTTTTGCTCTGAAGCATGGTTTGGTAGCTGAGTATTTGCTTAAGACTTACAAGATCATGACCGGGGAAGGCATTATCCTGGTTAATGATATTTGCAAGGATCGAAGAGTTACTCTGGGAGGCCAGGAGCTGAGTGTGTGTCTACTTTTAATGCCACTTCCGAGCTACGATATTATACACGGGATGGATTGGTTGAGTAGGCACTGTGCTAGTATAGATTATAGAGGAGGTAGAGTTTTGTTTGGTCCGCTAGGAGAGCCAGAGTTCTAGTTTGCTAGAGGAACTGCAGAGCAGGGAGGAGGCATTATTTATGGAGCTATGGTGGAAGACAAGGAGTTACCGCATCCGTTGATAGCAGAGTTATTAGATGTGTTTCTTGAGAAATTGCCAGGATTACCGCCAGATCGAGATATTAAATTCTCTATAGACTTGGTTCCATGTGCAAAACCAATTTCACAACATGTCTATAGAGTAAACAACAACAAGCTGGTCGAGTTGAAGAAGCAGGTGGACGAATTACAGGATAAGGGGTTTATCAGATTGAGTTCTTCACCGTGGGGATCTCCGGTATTGTTTGTACCGAAGAATAATGGATCAGTGCATACGTTTATTGATTACAGGGCATTGAATAATCTCACTATCAAGAATAAATATCCTTTGCCACGGATTGATGACTTGTTCGATCAGTTGAGCGGTGCCAAGGTGTTTTCTAAGATAGACTTGAGATCAGGCTACCACCAGGTGAAAGTTGTAACGCCCACAATCGCGCGGTGCGTTATGCTGAGTCGGATTGAATCAAACAAATGCTGGTTACATTTGAAATGTTGGATTTTGGGAAGAAGGATTAATCGAGTTGGTTTCAATGTGCAGGTGGCTAGTGGGTTCGATAGAAATCAGGTGTTCGTTCAGAACTGTCACGACCCGCACCCGGTTTAGGGGCACGAGAGCGTGGGTACGTCCAGCCTACGCCGCAGCATCGGCGGTAGAACGCTGTCTAGGTCGAGTACTATCTAAATAATCTCACGCTAGTATCCAACTCCATAAGGAGACTCAGATAATACTATAAAATATTTTCCAACATACTCAATCACAACTACGACACGATAGGAATTTGAAGAAACAAAAGAGTACAACACAAGACTAATGATAAAACAATCATACCTGTAATCAGTAACAACCAATCTCCAAGTGTCAGAACAAGTCCACTAAGGTCACAGTCTGGAAAAATATTTTTCAGTCAGGAAGGAGCAAAGTACATCTCTAAATAGCAGTTCTATATAAATGACATAAACTATGTAGCAGTTCTAGATGGAAACATACCAGATGCATGTATAAGTACGAGAAATGTACAATGAGGGAAGTACTGGAAATACTGTAAGTAAATGCAGGAAAAGAAACAATATGTCCATGAGCAAGAATTCTATGACTAAGTGTGTGAGTACTAGCTTTAACATGTGATCGGCTTGGGAACTTGATCAGGCTGGTTACATGTGATTAGCTATGGTTCATATAGAGTCAGGCTAACCGTTGGTTAGCTATGGTGCATGTAGAGATCAGGCTAATCACACGTAACAGCTATGGTTCATATAAATGGTCAGGCCGCACCCGACGTGAGATGTGGGGTGAGCTATGGTGCATATAAAGTTGGGTATGATCACATATCTACACTAAAGTACTCCCCAAACCCCCGACTGGTATAGTAGATCCAATCATGGTACGCTATGGCACAGGATTCCCTAGGAAGGTAGCAAATCTCCCCGGGAATCAGTGTCTGTACATGCACAAGATAACAAGGAAAACAAGTCTTGTACAAGCTACACCATGAATAAGGAACAACATCTCATGACGAGATCCGTGTATACCAATCCGTGTAACCAACGTGTCAAGAACATGTATATTTACACTAGATACAGTGAACATAGGAGATATCATAAATTAGAAACTAATCAGAGAATGTACTCGCCTTGGGTCCTTAGCTGGTAATGTCAATGTCCTGTCCCAGAGTACCGTCTGGAGGAACCAACAGTCCTAAAAATATATCAATACAACATTGGCATCAGGTGCTACACTAACACATCACAAATATATGAACTCAGGGCTCTATCGGGTATGGCACTAGTCAACTAGGGTCACCTAGTAATTTACCAATTAATCATATTATCAATAAATAATTTAATACATATATATATAGTTATTCCAAAGTATACAGAATAGGTATAACTGTATGTGATAAGTGGAAATATGTTTTATTTATGAAAAATATACATCACCCATTATTTAAGAATATATACATTTATACATTTATATACACTAAATAAAAATATACTCATACACTATATGTACACAAGTATATATATATACCAGATATACGTTTTTATACCAAAATACGTTCTTATTAACCATATACCCCTACAAAATATATACACACATATATATATATGTACCAAAATAATAGTTATACTATATACAGGTAATTGTACCAACTAAATATATATATAACAGAAAACCTACATTAACATATATTATATGTTACAGATAATTTAATACATATATATAAAGTAGAGGTATACGTGAGACATATATATATATACTAAGTTAGAATATACTATATACACTACTACACAATACTTATACATATACACATTATATTAAAATACACTAAGTATATGAAATGTATATATACACATGCCAAATTATGTTTTTATTAAACTTATACCAATTTTATATAGTAAAAATACATATTGAGTATACCAATAATACATGTAGTAGAATACGTATTTATATATATAATCACATTAAATACATATATAAATTAACATTAATATACTTACACATATATATATACATGCACTAAATTAACTACATACCCATTTTATATTTTGAAAATATTTTAAGTACACACGAAATATATTTATGTACACATACCAATATTACCTATACTAGAATACGTATATATGTATAATCATATTAAATATATATACACATATATATTTCACTAATTATATTAATTTACCAGGCTAATACAGTTAATAAAATCAATTTATATAAATAACCAAATTATATATTAATATAAACTAATTATATTAATATAACCAATTTACATTAATTAACTAATTATATAAAATAACTAATTATATATATACTAACAGATTATATAATTTAATTAAACTAGTTATAAATTAACTAACAATTATTTATTTACTAAACTAATTATATAAATTAATTAAACTAATTATAATAATTACTAACTAATTAATGCAATTAATAAACTAATCATAATTTAACTAATTATATTAACTCACTATTTACATATACTTTAACTAAATATACATTCATTAACTACTTAACCACAGAACTGAAGAAAGGAAGAGGGAAGAGGGAGAAGGGTCTTACGTGGGCTTCTCCGGCGAGGTCGGCCGGCCAGGGCGTCGTCAGTCGACGTCCATCTCGGCGGCGGTCTCCGAGCTCGACGCGGCAGCGGTTCGAGGAGGCGGCTCGGCGCTCGAGGAGGCGGGCTCGGCGGATCTCGGTTCGAGGGGCGGTCTGTTCGAGGCGTCGGCGGCGTGGGGCTCGACGTCGGGGAAGACGCGGCGCTCGGGTCTGCAGCGGCGGTGGTCGACACCGAGGGGCGGCGGTGGCAGCGGCTCCAGATCCGAGGCGGTCTCCTCTTTCTCGGCGGATCTGGGCGGCGTCCGGCTTCAGCGGCCACGGCTCGACGCGGCCACGGTTAGGTTTAGGGTTAGGTTTAGGGTCTGATCTGAGCGTCGGGGTCGTGTCCGGGGCTGGACACGACGGGGTGCTGTACTGTGGACGTGTCCGGGTCTGCCGGACACGGGGATGCTGTTGTACAGTGGAGGAGGTGGATGTGTCCGGTGTGTCGGACACGGAAAGATCTGTTTGTAATATTGTAACCGGACACAGAAAATGAATGGATACGATGTGACACCCGGGGTCGGACCCGAGGCCATCACGGCTGACACGGATGCTGGACACACGGACACGAGCACACAAAATGGTGGTGGCTTTGGCCTTGGGAATTTGTGGAGGCTAGCCAATGAATTGAAGATTAGGGTTTCTAGGGAAATGTGAGAATGAGAACCTAAATAGGGAGAGATGGTGTGGGATAAAGGGTTGCGGGTTGGCCCAATAATGAATGGCCCAGAATTACTTATAAAAAGGGGTTTCTCATGTGGGAAAAAATGAGGGTGTGAAGGCTAGTTAATAGGAAATGGCAATTTGTAAAAATAAAAATAAAGATTATAATTTTCAGAAAATGTTTTTAGGAAAGCTAGCAAATTTCCAATTTGTTACTAATTAATACATTTTGCAAAATCTTAGAAGTATGACATTTATTTATTTACTAGCCCAATAAATAAAAATTTATTTTATTTTATGAACTAGTCTTTTAAATAACTATTTAGTTAAAAATAATTTTATGATTTCAAGCCAATAAACATTTGATACTAGAGTAAAATATATATATTATTATTTATTTATTTATTTATTTGTAATACATCGACATTTAGAAAAATGATTTTTATAAAGATTTTAAATAACCTTCTACAATCAAACATTGTTTAAAATCAAATAAAATTTCAAGGAGAAAATATTTTATAAAACTTGATATTTTAAAATAAATTAAAAATCTAATTATTTTGGAAATTGGAAATCGGAGGTTACAAGTCTATCCACCTTAGAAAAATTTCGTCCTCGAAATTTTAGGGATGACTAGGATAGAAAAAAAAATTTTGTTGTTCATAATGATGAAGATATCATTGAAGAAAATACTTCTATAAGGAAAATATTTACCAAACAGAAGGAAACATGAAGAAAAAGAAAATATGGTTTAAGACAGGAATAACTTGAAGGAATCATGGCTCGGTCTTGAATCCTCTAGAAAGTTTAGGTTTTGGGAAGTAGACACGATCACAAAAACAGATAATTTGAATAATGCACGTTACCTTTTTAAAGTAACTAAACCAAGGAAGACCCAGTATAATTAATGATATCGACATGAAAGTTATAGCTAATTCGAAAGATACGGTCAACAATTTGATTTAAGAAACTTAAATACATCCTTCAGAATATAATCAAGAGACATCTAATCGCCTTTCTTAATTTCTAGGAAAAATAGTCTTTACTACCACCTGAAAATAATCCTTCTTTTTTTTTTTTTTTTATCCTCGTTCATTTTACTTTTCTCAATCTTGTGATTCATCATTAACTAACATTTATAAAAGTTCCAAATTCCACAACTTTATTAGATTAGATCTTAAAATTTCTGAATCAAAAGCTTTATCATCAAATTCGAGTTGTTTATCTTAACATCAACTATACCTCGATTATTTTCTTCGATTTCAAATGTTACTGTCATGGTCAAGATTTTAATTTAAATCACAACCTCAATATACCATAATCTTACCTTACGACCTTCAATTATATGATCCCATAATCAATTATATTATAATCTTCTTTACCATGAGCTTCATTTCACTCCATATTTCTTTATCCGTATGTATAATGGTTCCGAATTTTGAACTAATATATTTTTTTTTCATCCACTGAATTTATTATCCCAATGTAAAATTTTTACTACTCAAATCCTCAATATTTTAATTGAATTACAGTCGTATCATAATCTCCTCAAATTTTGAGTAAATAACTAAATACAAAATTTACTATCCAATCTTTTTAATTGAAATCCAATCAATGCATATTTATAGAACTTAAAATCTGCATCCCAAAATTTAACTTTAAACACTCATCAATCATCTAATTCAATTTCAATTGATGCTTATTCCAATCTAACTACTCATCACAAGAATTTAATTTGACACTATTCCATTTACGATTTTATTTCCTGATTTTCTTTTTCCTCAAATACTCAACGATGTGATGCTTCCAGAATCTTCAATACAACATTCATACTATATAAAATTTCTATCTTGCAATCAAATAGATAAAATGATAATTTCTCAAATTTCTCAAATTTTTAATAATCAATTCAATCATATCAAGACCTCCTTAAAATTAATAAATCCTCAAATTTTGGCTCTGTAAATTTCTTAATTCTCCCTTTAAGTTAATGTTTGTCCTCGAATTTCAATCATACCTCGATTTTCATAAAATCAATGATCCATCAACTCCGTTATAACAACCCCTAAATTCTTTATTTAATTTAATGCTCATCCACAAATTTAATCCTCTTGTCTCTTTTTGTCAGTCATAACCTCGTCATAGATCTTTGCTATGGTCAAAACCCAATGATCATGGTTTAAGAAAACTCTACCTACAGCCATGCAATTTAAGAAAATATAGGTCATGTGTCTTTTGTCATGGTATTTCAGTCTCTGTTAGGGGGTACTACTAGTTATATTCTAACAAGAAAATCATGCATGTGAACCACAGTACTAGGAAAATCAATCAATCAATCGAAAGGCGAAAGAAAAGGAACATTAGGAAGGAAGAAGGATCATGTTAACATATTACTTGTAGTGTCTACCGTCTCTAACAACACTTAACTCTAGCACACTAACAAATTCCTATTCATGTACACTGGTACCCATATCAACTAATCATATACTAATATTCATATCTCTCATCTACCAAAAATTAATCCTCAAAATAATCGTCAAGGTTTAACTTCCCGATCAACTTTAAAATAAAATTGCGTATACCTCCTCAAAATTAGATACTTCACATCGAAAAAAATTTAATCACTTCTAAAATCTTTGTAGCCTTAACCATGTTTAGTGAATCAATTTAAATCCTCAATATTTTAACAACATAAAATCTCAACTCCTTAAAAATTCTGAAAATTTAAAATTCATTTCCACCTTTTAATTTATAACTCCTCAATGTACATATCAGTGCTCACGGTCTCTGATACTCAAGGTGCACTCAAAACCTCTATTGTCTAGAACTGTGTACTAATTTGTACTGCCCGAATCACTTGCACTATTACCTCCAATGATCAAAGTTATCATCAACTGTGTTTTCTTTCATGATTTCAATTTATGTCAATTGGTACATCATCTAATTATCAACACACAGAGTGCTTACTGTTATTAACGTCATCCTTGACTAATCCTCGATATAGAATCATTAGCACTCTTGGTATTATATCACTAGCTGCATTAATGGATTATCTCATCAAGCTCATTAGACTCATGATCACCTGTATCCTCTATAACACTCATGTTTCTTTACTCTCATGGGTATGTGTATGGTTCCTCATCTCGATGGTTGTATATGTTTTTCCTTCAATCCTTTAAAGCCTATTAAACTAATCCGTGATACGCTTCACAACTTCCATTACTAATCCTGATATTTCTCTACTTATGACATCTCATTAAACCCTTTATACATATACATTTCTTTACCTTTAACATTTCCGATATCAATCATCAAATTGGACATCATGCTCCATAAATCCTTAACACAATTCCCGGATACTTAATCGTTTACATAGATCACTCAATTACATAATCATGATTATCCAGGACGGGTAATTGGCTCTGATACTAACTCTGAGAACTATCACTGATACTCTATACTCTCCTTAACTCTCAGTCTCTAATGACACTACTCCTAGAATCATTGGTACAAGGTACTATACTAAGGGCTAACTCTAGATTAAAGCCTACTGCTCACATGTCCAACTAAGAAACACTTACAACTCCTTAGCAACACCGTCAATACTAATACAAGACACAACAAAATTACAAGCCACTAATTATCATACTTAACAAGAAATCCTCAAGGAATAGGAGCTCAAAGACGAAATTGAGGACAGAAGGTATCTTTACTGCTAGTAAAGAAAGAAGCGGTGGAACAAAGTCCTGGAATAACAGAAATAGATAAGTCTTGAGATGATATTTTAAGAACCAATTTAGGATACAACCTGATAATCATACACGTCTGTCTGAAATCATGACACTCAGAATCCTCGCCACGCCAGTAAGCATAGATGCGATAAACGATAGGTTTCGTAACTAAGGTATGCACTCTATAATCATGTCGTCTAGAATCTTCGCCACGCCAACCGATATGGCTGCGAAAGACTCTAAGCTTCATAACTATAGTATGTACATCCAAGTCAGGTCCCTACGTTCTCGTCACCACAGCTAATTTGGCTGCGATAAATTCTGGGTTCCATAACCAAAGTAGACGTTTTACCTTCCTCACTGTCCTCATCAATATATGTCATCAGATGATACCATAAATCCTAGTCCGTAATAATTCATCTCAATTTGAAATCAACTCAACAACGATACCAGGAATTAAAGTTAACAACTGGTTAACAAGAATCAAACTCAAAAATGATACCAAGAATTTAATTTAACAACTGCTCAACAAGAATCAAGTTCAGTAACAACAAGCGAGAGCGGACGGAAACAAGGAAAGATTTAAATTGAAAATAAGATTCTCATGGGGTCATCCCAGGAAATCTTCCAAGAAATTGTGATTGAGTATCCTCTCTCATCCTAGTATCCTATGTCCTATATTTAATAGCAGGTACGCAATAGTACAACTATGACGTCGCACTACTACGACATCGCACAACTAGCGAAGTCTGACCTGCATGGGCCACCACTAAAACGTGTCACGACCCGCACCCGGTTTAGGGGCACGAGAGCGTGGGTACGGCCAGCCTACGCCGCAGCATCGGCGGTAGAACGCTGTCTAGGTCGAGTACTATCTAAACAATCTCACGCTAGTATCCAACTCCATAAGGAGACTCGGATAATACTATAAAATATTTTCCAACATACTCAATCACAACTACGGCACGATAGGAATTTGAAGAAACAAAAGAGTACAACACAAGACTAATGATAAAACAATCATACCTGTAATCAGTAACAACCAATCTCCAAGTGTCAGAACAAGTCCACTAAGGTCACAGTCTGGAAAAATATTTTCCAGTCAGGAAGGAGCAAAGTACATCTCTAAATAGCAGTTCTATATAAATGACATAAACTATGTAGCAGTTCTAGATGGAAACATACCAGATGCATGTATAAGTACGAGAAATGTACAATGAGGGAAGTACTGGAAATACTGTAAGTAAATGCAGGAAAAGAAACAATATGTCCATGAGCAAGAATTCTATGACTAAGTGTGTGAGTACTAGCTTTAACATGTGATCGGCTTGGGAACTTGATCAAGCTGGTTACATGTGATTAGCTATGGTTCATATAGAGTCAGGCTAACCGTTGGTTAGCTATGGTGCATGTAGAGATCAGGCTAATCACACGTAACAGCTATGGTTCATATAAATGGTCAGGCCGCACCCGACGTGAGATGTGGGGTGAGCTATGGTGCATATAAAGTTGGGTATGATCACATATCTACACTAAAGTACTCCCCAAACCCCCGACTGGTATAGTAGATCCAATCATGGTACGCTATGGCACAGGATTCCCTAGGAAGGTAGCAAATCTCCCCGGGAATCAGTGTCTGTACATGCACAAGATAACAAGGAAAACAAGTCTTGTACAATCTACACCATGAATAAGGAACAACATCTCATGACGAGATCCGTGTATACCAATCCGTGTAACCAACGTGTCAAGAACATGTATATTTACACTAGATACAGTGAACATAGGAGATATCATAAATTAGAAACTAATCAGAGAATGTACTCGCCTTGGGTCCTTAGCTGGTAATGTCAATGTCCTGTCCCAGAGTACCGTCTGGAGGAACCAACAGTCCTAAAAATATATCAATACAACATTGGCATCAGGTGCTACACTAACACATCACAAATATATGAACTCAGGGCTCTATCGGGTATGGCACTAGTCAACTAGGGTCACCTAGTAATTTACCAATTAATCATATTATCAATAAATAATTTAATACATATATATATAGTTATTCCAAAGTATACAGAATAGGTATAACTGTATGTGATAAGTGGAAATATATTTTATTTATGAAAAATATACATCACCCATTATTTAAGAATATATACATTTATACATTTATATATACTAAATAAAAATATACTCATACACTATATGTACACAAGTATATATATATACCAGATATACGTTTTTATACCAAAATACGTTCTTATTAACCATATACCCCTACAAAATATATACACACATATATATATATGTACCAAAATAATAGTTATACTATATACAGGTAATTGTACCAACTAAATATATATATAACAGAAAACCTACATTAACATATATTATATGTTACAGATAATTTAATACATATATATAAAGTAGAGGTATACGTGAGACATATATATATATACTAAGTTAGAATATACTATATACACTACTACACAATATTTATACATATACACATTATATTAAAATACACTAAGTATATGAAATGTATATATACACATGCCAAATTATGTTTTTATTAAACTTATACCAATTTTATATAGTAAAAATACATATTGAGTATACCAATAATACATGTAGTAGAATACGTATTTATATATATAATCACATTAAATACATATATAAATTAACATTAATATACTTACACATATATATATACATGCACAAAATTAACTACATACCCATTTTATATTTTGAAAATATTTTAAGTACACACGAAATATATTTATGTACACATACCAATATTACCTATACTAGAATACGTATATATGTATAATCATATTAAATATATATACACATATATATTTCACTAATTATATTAATTTACCAGGCTAATACAGTTAATAAAATCAATTTATATAAATAACCAAATTACATATTAATATAAACTAATTATATTAATATAACCAATTTACATTAATTAACTAATTATATAAAATAACTAATTATATATATACTAACAGATTATATAATTTAATTAAACTAGTTATAAATTAACTAACAATTATTTATTTACTAAACTAATTATATAAATTAATTAAACTAATTATAATAATTACTAACTAATTAATGCAATTAATAAACTAATCATAATTTAACTAATTATATTAACTCACTATTTACATATACTTTAACTAAATATACATTCATTAACTACTTAACCACAGAACTGAAGAAAGGAAGAGGGAAGAGGGAGAAGGGTCTTACGTGGGCTTCTCCGGCGAGGTCGGCCGGCCAGGGCGTCGTCAGTCGACGTCCATCTCGGCGGCGGTCTCCGAGCTCGACGCGGCAGCGGTTCGAGGAGGCGGCTCGGCGCTCGAGGAGGCGGGCTCGGTGGATCTCTGTTCGAGGGGCGGTCTGTTCGAGGCGTCGGCGGCGTGGGGCTCGACGTCGGGGAAGACGCGGCGCTCGGGTCTGCAGCGGCGGTGGTCGACACCGAGGGGCGGCGGTGGCAGCGGCTCCAGATCCGAGGCGGTCTCCTCTTTCTCGGCGGATCTGGGCGGCGTCCGGCTTCAGCGGCCACGGCTCGACGCGGCCACAGTTAGGTTTAGGGTTAGGTTTAGGGTCTGATCTGAGCGTCGGGGTCGTGTCCGGGGCTGGACACGACGGGGTGCTGTACTGTGGACGTGTCCGGGTCTGCCGGATACGGGGATGCTGTTGTACAGTGGAGGAGGTGGATGTGTCCGGTGTGTCGGACACGGAAAGATCTGTTTGTAATATTGTAACCGGACACAGGAAATGAATGGATACGATGTGACACCCGGGGTCGGACCCGAGGCCATCACGGCTGACACGGATGCTGGACACACGGACACGAGCACACAAAATGGTGGTGGCTTTGGCCTTGGGAATTTGTGGAGGCTAGCCAATGAATTGAAGATTAGGGTTTCTAGGGAAATGTGAGAATGAGAACCTAAATAGGGAGAGATGGTGTGGGATAAAGGGTTGCGGGTTGGCCCAATAATGAATGGCCCAGAATTACTTATAAAAAGGGGTTTCTCATGTGGGAAAAAATGAGGGTGTGAAGGCTAGTTAATAGGAAATGGCAATTTGTAAAAATAAAAATAAAGATTATAATTTTCAGAAAATGTTTTTAGGAAAGCTAGCAAATTTCCAATTTGTTACTAATTAATACATTTTGCAAAATCTTAGAAGTATGACATTTATTTATTTACTAGCCCAATAAATAAAAATTTATTTTATTTTATGAACTAGTCTTTTAAATAACTATTTAGTTAAAAATAATTTTATGATTTCAAGCCAATAAACATTTGATACTAGAGTAAAATATATATATTATTATTTATTTATTTATTTATTTATTTGTAATACATCGACATTTAGAAAAATGATTTTTATAAAGATTTTAAATAACCTTCTACAATCAAACATTGTTTAAAATCAAATAAAATTTCAAGGAGAAAATATTTTATAAAACTTGATATTTTAAAATAAATTAAAAATCTAATTATTTTGGAAATTGGAAATCGGAGGTTACAAGAACAGTACTGAATAGCTGGATGGAAGCGATAATATCATTTTCCATAATCCGATCGGTCGGATGATTTGGAGAGCATGACCTGCTCGCACGGTCATACCAGTTGAGTAGATTGCACTTGCATCGGACCACGGGTTCAAGGGATTGGCCGTATCGGTAGGACAGGATGCCTAACGGGATAGAACATTATGAGTGGGCTCTTTCCCTTCTCCTCTACTCTTTCATGCCTAATAATATGGAAAACACGTAAAAGGCTTGAACACTTGGGCTAAAATATTGAGAATCACTACACTGAGGCATGCATAAAGTGTACGTCGTTGGCTTGGTAGGATTGTGGCTTGAAATGATTTACGCGTTGGATAGTTGGAGCGATAGTTGGATTATACATTTGAGGCAGTCGGTTGGATACTTGGGATTATGCTTGGAACGGTTGGAATTATATGAGTTGGAATAATACATTGAGGCAATAGGAATATCGGGAATTCGGGCGAGCGAACGTACATCCGTGCGCGAATATCACTTGGTCGCTTTATCTTGCAAAGCGAGCAGTTGTGGTTCGAAACCGAACAACTGCATCGGCGAGGGCGTTGTGCTACTGTTGGGGCATTGTGCCACGAAAGTGGCATTGTGCCACGGTTGGGGCATTTGGCCATGGGTTTATCCCGAGTTGGGGTATTGCATCCAAGATGAAATACTGTGTTGAGAAGAGGCATCGTGCCTATGAAATACTTGATATTTTGGTGCCTTGGGCTATATTGAGGTCAAGATTTGGATCTCTTGGATGGATATATTGGAAGAATGGTTATGGATATTTGGTTGGATATCGGTTGAACGAGTCTAGGATCGCTTGGTGGGGCAAGAATGTTTTGATCCTCTCGTCATACCTACTTGGTGTCTGCATAGTCACGGACAACCTGTGTGGCACAGGGTTTGGTTTCCTCGAACGGGTGCTCTGGGGCACCGGGACCGTTCGGCCATGGAGAAGATATTTGGGTAACGCGTCTTGGGCGCGGTGCCAGCGGTTGGATGTGATTCAGATGGGTTAGCTACTTAGCGTTGTTTTGAATAGAACCACATTTGATCTGTCCGATCAAAGTCCTTTATGGCTTGGCAGTGACTTCATATAGAATAATGTTGGCTTGCTTTTCTTTTGTTGGTTTGGGTTTCGTGTAGGCGCGGCCACCTTGCCTCGGCAAGAGTGTGCACTTAAGATTGGGATATAACTTTGGTTGAGGATGGATATTGAGGCGAGACTGATGGTTCGATATGTTATCGTGCAAGCGATGGCATTAAGTTAGACACGTTGGATATACATAAATGCTTATCGTTTGGTTTGAGATTGAATGCTTGCATGTGTAAACTGCTTTATTGCTTTTCTTAACATGTCATTCATATGCCATGAAACGAATCTAGGATTCAACTAGAAAGATTACCATATAACTGGTTGCATTCACTATTTTACTTAGTGTTGGATTAGACGAGTGGGTTACCCCGCTCACCAGTACGGCTGTGTACTGACCCACGTTTGTGGGTAAATGTTTCAGGTACGCAGGCGTAGTGGCGCTGCTTGGATATACGGGACAAGATGTATGAACTGTAAGTACCTTTGTGGGATAGAGAAAAGAGCAAGATAATTTCATCGTCTCCGTGGCATCGCCTTTGTGGCATTATCTTCGGGGCATTTCATTTGGACCCTATCGTGAGCTTCGCTGCGTATTACTCTGATGTGTGCTTGGTACACAAATTGGCTTCCGCTGTAACTTGGTTGTTTCGATGATAACTTTGGTATTTGACAACATCGCCTTGTACGAGCGCAACTCCAGGCTCGTATGGCATCACGTCCCGATGAGAATGATTGTCCTGCGGGAGAGCTGCAATATGGTGATTCACGTTCAGCAGGGACATTTGAGCTTGCGGGAGATTGGGGCGTGACAGATTGGTATCATAGCACCTGGTTCATTTTCTCGGACTTGGTCCTTTGCTTCATCACAAACTCTAAATAGTTTTCGTGTGTCGTTTAGCTCTTGACTCTACTCGGTACCGCATTGGTTGTTTTATGCAATAAGTCTATATATTGCTGGTTGTGGCTGCATGTTGTTCTTGGTTGTGTTGCTTTGGTTGGTTTTCGTAGGATCGCTTAGCCTCTTTAGGCGTTGTTGCATTCGTGCAGCAAGTTGAGTGGCGTTGTTGCATTTGTGCAACAAGTTGAGAGGTGTGTTGTTGCTTGGGTTGGCTTGGCTTGTCGTTCGGGGAGTTCTGATTGCCTCAATGGATCAGTTGGTTGGCATACGAGATTTGGTTATGCGGCATGTTGTGAGTAGAAGCATTCGATGAGAATGAATCATTGCACGAGTTGCTCGTCTAGCGACTGTGTTGGTTAGAAGTTAGAATTTCGGCTTTGGCGCATCGGTTGGGCATGTTTGAGTTTGGCTCGGAAATATCAGAATAAGTTGGAACGAGTTGCTCGTACAACAAAAGTGTGGAAACATTGGATATTGGGTTGGACTATTTGGAAGAGAGCTCGATGCACGGGATTGCTCGTGTTGCGAAAGTATCAGACGGTTTAAGAAACAGTTGGATAATTCAAGCATTGCCTGAGTTCTGTGTCAGACTCGAATTAGAAAAGGCATGATCACGCATAAAGGATGGTTCGAACGGATCTTGGATTCGTGAAAGGAAATGTAATGTGAGTAGCGACTTGATTTAGAGTGGTATATGGGATACCACATAGTGAGCAAGGCATTGAAATATTTTGGTTGGACATCAATGGGAATTGTCTGAACGAACTCGGATAACAGGAATATAAGTTCGTTGGTGCACGTCGGTTGAGTTAGGAAGAATAAAAATGGAGCAAGCGAATATTGAGTTGAGCATATCGAGAACGGACTTGTGCAAATGGAAGTATCGTTGGGATTAAGAGATGGACGAGATCAGAATGAACAGTTGGGTTACGCTTGAACGAGCGATGGGTGAATCGAATAATAGCGAGCACGGTCTACGATTTTGTGTAACACATTTGAGCTGTTTGTTGAGCAATGAAACATGATCTTGGCTTGGAGGGACAATGCAATGGATTCACACAAACTTGAAGGATTTTGGATATTGCTTCTCGAGAAGTCGACTCAGGTTTAGCGAAAGTGAATTTTGGGCAAAATGGTTCAACAATGGTAGACGGATTCTCCGGAAGACGTGGACGGATTGTGGCAACAACGGAAGGCAAGATTGTGACGGACAGACTTTTGAAGATAGCTAAACATGGGAGCAACGTCGAAGTAAATCACTGTGCTGTTTGAGCAAGTTGGACGTGTACTGTAAAACACTGCAAACGGATAAGAATTTGAGCAAGTCTTGAGTTTCGAGAATCATTACAAGTAGTAGTGCGAGGAGTCGAACATGGCAGTTTGGAAATTTTGATGGATTTATGGCAGAACGACGGATTGATGGAAGACAGTTTCAACGAGCGCAGTTCTCGAACTGTGGCTTGGATAGATAGCAAGACTCTAGGTGGTTAAGCAGCATTGGTTGACAGGTCATCAGAGGTAGTGCATGAAATTTCTTGGATTCGGAAGTTCGCTCGGATGGAATGGTTGGATTTTGGCTCGGATTTACATTTGAGATATAGCATGGTTCATAGTAACTGTCCATCGTGATGACTTACAATTATCGAGCGTAGGTTCGGGACAACTGACCCTAGCGACTTGTCCGCCGAATCAGTGATGAATATTGTAGACCCATAGAACGACCCTTGTGGCAACGTATTTGGGAATACGTCAAGGGTGAATGTGAGCGATAATATTTGGAGATATGTCTGAGTGTTAGATTTGAGAGACCCTTGGGATAGCCTTCAGCTGAAGAAGCAGCCAGAAGACTGAAGCAATGGTGGAAGTAGCATAGTCAACTGATGAGATTCAGAGTCGCAGATTTTTATCGATGGCATCGCCTCTGACTCATCGTGCCCTGGAAGGGAATAGCATTCATATGAATTGACGACTGTGAAACTAGCTCGTGAAGTTAAAGCAACGGCTCATTCAGATCAAATCCTTGCGAATACTGGAAGGGACAGATTTGCCTCAGATTTACAAGATGTCTCGAAACTTAGTCTGTGAAACGTGCTCGTTCAGAAGGCAAAGGTGATATTCTATGCTTCGAGGCAGTGGAAGCAGCGCGAAGGACTATTCCATGCGCAACCTAAGAATTATGGCGAGTGTGTCCACGTTGAAATTGTGGTGACACAATCCCTTTGGCGTGGCGACGAGATCTTTGTGGATCACACGAACCTTAATATAGATGTTCACCCTATAAGATATTGAGATGGCAGGAAAATGTGTTGGACTGAGCTGATCTAAGCAAAGTTGATATTTGGGTAAGTCGCCTAGCGTGGGTAGTATCAGTTATGATTATCGTTCGGTGCATGAGATATATTTTGAGATGTTGCTAGTACTGATATTCAGAAATATTGGAATGGAAATCATAATTTTATTCAATTGGGAGTAAAGCAAATGGACGCCTCGAACATAAAGATATCCTTGTAAGTTGTTCAAATTTGCTATCGCAAAGCTCGGCTAAAATGCATGTATTTTAGGGACGCCTTAAATATATGTACGATCCAAAACTAAGCGATATGAGGAATTCGTATTGAGCTGCAAGGAGGATGTGAGAATTCAAAAATTTGTACGAGCATTCAGCAGAGCGAGATGCTGAGTCAGGATCGTGAGTATGAGACTTGCATAGAGCAGATCTATGGAATTTGATTACGGCATGTGATAAAAATGAGTACCAGCATGGTTCATGGACGAACCTGATTCTAAGTGGTATATTATGTAATGCCCGCAATCGCACGGTGCGTTACGCTGAGTCGGATTGAATCAAACAAATGTTGGTTATAATTAAAATATTGGATTTTGGGAAGAAGGATTAATCGAGTTGGTTTCAATGTGCAGATGGCTAGCGGGTTCGATGGAAATCATGTGTTCGTTCAGAACAGTACTGAATAGCTGGATGGAAGCGATAATGCCATTTTTCTTAATCCGATCGGTCGGATGATTTGGAGAGCATGGCCTGCTCACACGGTCATACCAGTTGAGTAGATCGCACGGGTTCAAGGGATTGGCCGTATCGGCAGGACAGGATGCCTAACGGGATAGAACATTATGAGTGGGCTCTTTCCCTTCTTCTCTACTCCTTCATGCCTAATAATATGGAAAACACGTAAAAGGCTTGAACACTTGGGCTGAAACATTGAGAATCACTACACTGAGGCGTGCATAGAGTGTACGTCGTTGGCTTGGTAGGATTGTGGCTTGAAATGATTTACGCGTTGGATAGTTGGAGCGATAGTTGGATTATACATTTAAGGCAGTCGGTTGGAAACTTGGGATTATGCTTGGAACGGTTGGAATTATATGAGTTGGAATGATACTTTGAGGCAATGGGAATATCGAGAATTCGGGCGAGCGAACGTGCATCCGTGCGCGAGTATCACTTGGTCGCTTTGTCTTACAAAGCGAGCAGTTGTGGTTCGAAACCGAACAACTGCATTGGTGAGGGCGTTGTGCCACTGTTGGGGCATTGTGCCACGAAAGCGACATTGTGCCACGGTTGGGGCATTTGGCCAAGGGTTTATCCCGAGTTGGGGTGTTGCATCCAAGATGAAATACTGTGTTGAGAAGAGGCATCGTGCCTATGAAACACTTGATATTTTGGTGCCTTGGGCTATATTGAGGTCAAGATTTGGATCTCTTGGATGGATATATTGGAAGAATGGTTATGGATATTTGGTTGGATATCGGTTGAACGAGTCTAGGATCGCTTGGTGGGGCGAGAATGTTTCGATCCTCTCATCATACCTACTTGGTGTTTGCATAGTCACGGACAACCTGTGTGGCACAGGGTTTGGTTTCCTCGAACGGGTGCTCCGGGGCACCGGGACCGTTCGGCCATGGAGGAGACATTTGGGTAACGCGTCTTGGGCGCGGTGCCAGCGGTTGGATGCGATTCAGGTGGGTTAGCTACTTAGCGCTGTTTCGAATAGAACCGCATTTGATCTGTCCGATCAAAGTCCTTTATGGCTTGGCCAGTAACTTCATATAGAATAATATTGGCTTGCTTTTCTTTTGTTGGTTTGGCTTTCGTGTAGGCGCGGCCACCTTGCCTCGGCAAGAGTGTGCACTTAAGATTGGGATATAACTTTGGTTGAGGATGGATATTGAGGCGAGACTGACGGTTCGATATGTTATCGTGCAAGCGATGGCATTGAGTTAGACGCGTTGGATATACATAAATGCTTGTCGTTTGGTTTGAGATTGAATGCTTGCATGCGTAAACTGCTTTACTGCTTTCCTTAATATGTCATTCATATGCCATAAAATGAATCTAGGATTCAACTAGAAAGATCATCATATAACTGGTTGCATTCACTATTTTACTTAGTGTCGGCTTAGACGAGTGGGTTACCCCGCTCACCAGTACGGCTGTGTACTGACCCACGTTTGTGGGTAAATATTTCAGGTACGCAGGCGTAGTGGCGCTGTTTGGATATACGGGATAAGATGTATGAACTGTAAGTACCTTTGTGGGCTAGAGAAAAGAGCAAGAGAATTTCATCGTCTCCGTGGCATCGCCTTTGTGGCATTGCCTTCGGGGTATTTCATTTGGACCCTATCGTGAGCTTCGCTGCGTATTACTCTGATGTGTGCTTGGTACACAAATCGGCTTCCGCTGTAACTTGGTTGTTTCGATGATAAATTTGGTGTTTGACAACATCGCCTTGTACGAGCGCAACTCCAGGCTCGTACAGCATCACGTCCCGATGAGAATAATTATCCTGCGGGAGAGCTGCAACGTGGTGATTCACGTTCAGCAGGGACATATACTCTTACGGGAGATTGGGACGTGACAAAAGTAAAGCCGGAGGACATACCGAAGACTGCTTTTAGGACTCGGTATAGTCAGTATGAGTTTATGGTGATGTCGTTTGGGGTGACTACTACCCCGGCGGTATTTATGAATTTGATGAAAAAGGTGTTCCATCAGTACCTTGACAAGTTTGTGGTGGTGTTCATCGATGACATACTTATATACTCGAAGACACCGGAGGAGTACGAGGAGCATTTGCAGATTCTGTTGGATGTACTAAGGAAGAAGAAGTTGTATGGGAAGTTGTCTAAGTGTGAGTTCTTTCTGGACAAAGTGGAGTTCTTGGGACATGTTATGACTGGTGATGGTATTTCAGTGGATCCGAAGAAGATCGCAGCAGTAGAGTTTTGGAAGACCCCGAGCTCAGTAGCAGAGATCAGCAGTTTCTTGGGATTAGCAGGCTACTACAGGAAGTTTGTGCAGGATTTTTCAAGGATTATCGAGCCGATGATCAGACTCACCAGGAAGGATGTAGATTTTTTTGGACGAAGGACTGCCAGGTTGCTTTTGAGGAATTGAAGAAGAGGTTGACGTTTGCTCCTATTTTGACGTTGCCATCAGGGTCAGGAGGTTTTACTATTTCTAGTGATGCATCGGGAAAAGGTTTGGGTTGTGTTCTTCAGCAGAATGCGAAAGTGATTGCCTATGCATCTAGGAAATTATGTCATAATAAGAAGAACTATTCTACCCATAATTTGGAGTTGGCAGCAGTCATCTCTGCACTGAAGTTGTGGAAACACTATTTGTACGGAGAGCGTGTGGAGATTTTCATAGACCACAAGAGCTTGAAGTAAGTTTTCACGCAGAAGTATTTAAACATGAGGCAGTATCGGTGGTTGAAAATGATGAAGGATTTTAACATAACTTTACAGTATCATCCTAGAAAAGCTAATGTAGTTGCCGATGCCTTGAGCAGGTATCCGATAGATATATTGTTGACACATGATCGATATTTGTTAGAGGACTTAGAGAGCTTGGGCATTGAGGTGATAGTTTCTGGTTTGGCTATGCAGATGTGGGGGTTGCAGATACACTCAGATTTGATGGACAGGATCAAGGTAGCTTAGTATGAGAATGTATCTCTGAGGAGCATCAAAGCTTAGGTGAGAGCAGGATTAAAGGATGATTGCACCATTGCTGAGGATGGTTCTTTGCGGCATGATATTAGATTGTGTGTGCCAAGCAGGGAGCAGCATGAGGAGGTGTTGCAGAAAGCGCATTGCTCTCAGTATTCCATGCATCTAGGTTCCAACAAGATATATCGGGATATACGAAAGAGTGTGTGGTGGTATGGCATGAAGAGCAAAGTGGCACCGTTTGTATTTAGATGCTTAATATGCCAGTAGGTGAAAGCTGAGAGGCAGAGGCCAGGAGGTTTACTTCAACCATTACCCATTCCAGAGTGGAAGTGGGAGCACATTACTATAGATTTTGTATCCGGACTTCCACGATCTCCAGGAGGGAAAGACGTGATTTGCATCATCGTTGATAGGTTGACCAAGTCGGTCCACTTTTTGCCTTCCGAGGTGGGTTTGTTTACGGAGAAGCTGGCAGAGATATATGTGAGATAAATCGTCAAGATACATGGAGTTCCCATCAGCATAGTCTCGGATCGGGATAGTCATTTTACTTCTCATTTTTTGAGGAGTTTGTAGGAAAGTTTGGGCACCCAGCTCAAGTTCAGTACTACATATCATCCTCAGACAGATGGGAAGTCAGAGAGGACTATTCAGACTCTCGAAGATATTTTATGCATTTGTGTACTAGATTTTGGAGGTTCTTGGGAGGACCATCTCTATTTGGTAGGGTTTGCTTACAACAACAGCTACCAGGCTAGTATAGAGATGTCACCATTTGAGGCTCTGTACGGTCGGAGATGTCGTACTCCCTTATCATGGGACGATATTGGAGAGAGAGATTTGTTAGGGTTAGAGATGGTTATGGATGCAGCGGAGAAGGTTAAGCTGATCAGAGACAGACTTCGAGTGGTGCAGGACAGACAACGGCATTGGACTGATAGCCCGAAGACCCTTGGAGTTTGAGGTATAGTTTTAGATTTTTGTTTTGTGCTTGATATTGGTTGTTTGTTATAGTTTAATTTATTAAGGTAGTATTTTGTTCTAGGTGGGTGGTTTAGTGTTTCTGAGGATTTCTCCGACACGAGGCATGATTCAATTTGGTGGAGGCGGAAAGCTTAGTCCGTAATTCATCGGACCTTTCACTATTCTAGAGAGGGTCGGTGCAGTTGCTTACAGACTAAACTTGCCACCTGCACTAGAGGGAGTGCACAACGTGTTTCACGTGTCGCAGTTGAGATGGTACATAGCAGATCCTAGTCACGTGTTGGATCACTCAGAGATAAAGGTAGGCCCTAATCTTAGCTATCCAGAGTAGTCAGTTGAGATTCTGGATCGGAGAGAGAAGGTGCGAAAGAACCAGACTATTCCATTGGTACGCGTCGCATGGAGGCATCACTCTCTGAGGGAGTCTACCTGGATGAGAGAGGATGAAATGCGAGAGCGTTATCCATATTTGTTTGTGCCTTGAGGTATGTTCTGATATGTTCTTTTCTAGATTATTTTGTACTTTCTGTTCTGCTTATTTTTGGGGGGTAGTTTCATCTTTGAATTTTGAGGATAAAATTATTTTAAGGGGGGTAGACTTGTCACTACCACATTTTCTAGGAAAGGGTATTTTAGTCATTTTATAATTTATTAAATATTATGCATGATGAATAATTATTTATTATATTATTTAATTATTGTTAGATGTTAGATGTTAGATTATTATTTTGGACTTGTGTTAGAGGATCTAACTAGTTTAGTTTAAACTCATGGACCAACATTTACATTTAGTTAGAATTGAGTCCAATTAGAAGTCCATTCATTAGAAGGATGATTAGTTTAATTAAAACCATAAGAATAGAATCTTTTCTTCTTAATTATTTCTTCATGAAAGGCCCCAAGGGGTATAATGGGTATTACATAGTGACTTGGGGAGGGGGTCAAGGGCCGGCCCATTTAAAAGAGGGAGGAAAGTTTCTCTCCTTTTTTCATTTTAAATCTAGATCTAGAATTTCTCTCAACCTAATTCCTTCATTACCACATCAATTCTCTACAAATTTTGTTTCTAATTCCTTCCTAAACCACCATTTGAGGCTAGTATATCAAGGAACTAGAAGGAAAAAGCAAGAATCTACAAAGAGGAGCAAGGATCTACAAGTTAAAGGCCAAATTTATCAAATTTGGAGGTTGCATTGGGAATCCATCTCCCAATAGGTATAATTTAGTTTTTTTTCTTTAATTAGGTTCTAAATATGAGATTTAACCATGAGAAACCACCCCATATGCATAGGCTACCCATAGGAATTAGAATTATGTTCATAAGAGGCCTATGGAGAAAGTTATGGTATTTTTTATGTCAATTTTAGGGGAATTCCGAGATTGACACTTATTGTGTTCATCAATTGGTCATATAAACTAAATTAACATGTGTTTGTTTGTTTGTTTGTATCTAGTGTCGTATCCATAATTGGAAACGTATAGGTCATATCCCAACAATTTGGTGATATGTGTTGATTTATAGGTTTTCCTCCGACACGAAACTTTGTGAATGTCATCTTTTGACACGGACAGGTAGATGTGTGTTTGACTCTTTGTATTATTCATAAATAATATTTTAGATTTGCTCGTGTCCTTCAGGGTACGTTTGGTTGTGTGATGGACACGTGTCACAAGTGTATCATAGATCTAGTGTGATACGGGTGTGATGCACTCCATGCGTTTGTTGTATTTTATTTCTAGTTCCAATTTTCATTGTTCATAACTATTTGTAATATATATACTCACATGTGTATATGTATATAGATATCTATTTATATATGTATGGATATATGTATGTAGATGTAGATATACTAGTATACTAAGTATCTATACGTATGTGTTTATATGTGGATATACATCTATATATATAACTATTTGAATAGTTATATTATATGTATACATGTATGTTGTATATATGTAATTATGTGTGTGATGATATATATATATATATATATATATATATATATATATATATATAGTGTCACGCCCCAGTCCCAAAATACGTAGGATTAGGACACGTAAGCATGTCAGCCGCATGTATATGGCAACTCCAATATATGAAAACCATAACACATGCGTACGCTGTAATATGAATAATAAATCCACAAGTGGTAAAACTATCACAAGTTACATGGTATAATCTAAATTTCATCCACAGAAATCAAATAAAAAAAATAATCAATATCTATGAAACTAGATCTCAATGTAAAGTATCTAATAATAATAGTCGGATGGAAACAAATCCACTACCAACTAGGATGTAAAGACAACCATAATATAAATACCACACCTAACAATCACGAGGCTCGAAGAGAAGACCTGCTCGGAATGCGAGTAAACAGTCCGGATCTGCGCTCCTGCGAATACTCATGAACATCTACACCTGGAAAGGGACCAGGTCCTCAGAGGGACATAACACGATACATAGAAGCATGCCATAAAGTAAATACTGAATAAATAAAAGGGGTGCGCTAACCATCTAAGTGAATGCAATTTGAGGACAACATTGGTACGTATAGAAAAGTGTAGGCTAGACATATGCTGACGTAATTCACCAATCGTGACAATTGGCTAGTATATGCCACATATGCCCCCATATCAGGACACTATAGTATAATAACGTCCATACCGCTCCGAAGAACGGGGAATCTGCATAATATAACGTCCATATCGCTCTAAAGAACGGACAATCTGAATAATATAACGTCCATACCGCTCTGAAGAACGGGGAATCTGCATAGTATAACATCCATACCGTTCTGTCGAACGAGAAATCTGAATAAAGGAAGTGGGTGTCCCATACGCCTACTAGTTGAACTCCCCGCCCAAAGATCTATGCTTGTTGTATCCACAACACACTTCAGCTACTACGCCACAGCGTCGTAACTCTGGCTCATAGTCTATCGTTAGAACAATAGCCCAACCTTACAACGAAACAAGGACAAGGATTGGACCTTCGTACCACGCTAGTCTATGCTCCGCCTACTAATAACTGCTAAGTCTTCTAACATGCATCACTATTAGTAGGTATACCCTATCCGTCACACGACCTATACGTACAGGTGGCCAACCACATACGCAAGTTCGTGCCCTACATGAGACTCACAACATGTGTAAGAAATGTGTCAAGGTCTGGGGAGTCATACCGATAACTCCACAACTTTAGGTGGGTCTACTAGACACTAGGTCAGACACAAGTCCTAACGTCAACGCCTTCGTTGACTACACCCGAGTCTTCTCGGACGCGCATAGTTATATAATACTAACATAATAAATATACAACTAATAATACAGAATTTAAACAGTACAATAAGGCAAGGTATACTTGCCTAGCAAGAGAGTTGCAGAGTGTAATGTTCATATGTCAAACACCAAGAGTCAGAAACTACGGCCTCAGAATGAACATCTCTAGATGCTGAAATAAACATCACCAATGTTCCCAAAATAAGCAAAATAGCTAAAAACACTCCCTTTTCGTCCAATTTGAACACAGGGGCAAAACGGTAATTTTGGGTCATAGCAGCTCTACATGTGGGCCACTTTGCACCGAAAAGCGTGCCAAGGGTAAAGATCTCTAAATGGGAAAAATTATAGGTCAAATAAACTTTAAATGTTAGTACGAACTCAACGGTATGTCCAAATGTGGATTCCGGTGAGCCGAATATAATTTTGCCCTAAAAGTCAACCATGGGGCCCGCCAATAGGCGACTTGGTCAACTATCTCAGAATTATGTGAAAATTGGGTCACAGGACCAGCGCGATACCTCGAGTCCAGTGGCACAAGTTTCGTCGCATTCTGACGAGCATGCACAACATGCGCAGGGCTTTTGCAAAAGTTACGATACGGGAGATTTTTTGCGGACACGGGCTGATTCCGACGCGCACACGCATCCAAATCCGTTTCCGCGAAAGCCCACACATCTGGGTATACCGCGCGCACATTTTGGTAACTTGGTACACGACGGGCGGTACCGTTTTGTGGGGCGCACTCCATATCAAAATTTTTGGAATTTAGAAAAAAATAGGTTTTTGGGGTTTTTCATCTAATTTAATTCTACACATAATAATTAATAAATTATTGTATTTGACAGAAAATAAAATAGGTTAGGTGATCTTCGTATACCAAAAAGAAAAACCGAATTCAGATCTCTGTGGTGGGAGATACGAATCCGTGAACATGGGTAGTTACCGCAGTTTTCTGCGATCCAAAATATTGTCATTTTTTGCCAACTTGGTCATTATTTTCGTCTAGGTTTACGCACCGTTCGAGGTCAACTAATACACAGATATGGAAGGGGATAGGTCGTGAACATACCGGCGAAGACGGGGTCGAGTTTGGTCGAGCGAGGGCGCAGAAACGGAGCGTAAACACAGGTAAGTTGTTGCGTTTTCTGTCTCGTGCACGGTCACGCGGTGCTCGCGCGGGGTGTGGGGGTGGCGGTCGTGCAGTCTCCGACGGCGGGCTGGAGGCGGCGAACGGTGGTGGTCGAGGCTGAGGGTGGCGCTGGGTTGAATTAGGGTTAGGGTTTATGAGTTGAATAATATATATATATATGGAGAGAGAGAGAGATCGCGAGAGGGGGGATTCGTTTAGGCCGCAGGGGTGGGGTCGGTAGCTGCTGCTACTGATTGTAATGTGGGTAGGTTTATTAGCGGGTGGGGTTTTAAGTTAACGGGTAGGGTAGAGTTTAGGGTTTGGGCTTTAGAGTTTGGGTTTTAGACCCACTCTATTTTATTTTTCTTTCTCTTTTTCTTTTATTTCTTTATTTCTTTTTCTTATTCTTTTCATTTCTTTTCTAATTTTTTTTCTTTCTTCTATTATTCTGTAATAAATCTTTTATATATATATATATATATATATATATAGAAAAATTCTATAACTATATTAGTGCATGCCATTAAGCTTTCAATTGTCCACTAGGTCTCCTACATGTAAATAATTTAGGAAAAATTATAATTGCTCCCTAAAATCTCTAAATGCACAATAACCTAAAAATAAAAATTAAATAAATTTTATTTCTCCTAATTAGCTAATAAATAGTATAATTAAATTAAATAATTAATTAATATAATTAATACGTTTTTTAGAATTAGGAGTTTTACATTCTACCCAACTTATAAAAATTTCGTTCTCGAAATTAAAACTAAGCCATGATAGAAAGTCAAGGATGGTATAAGATAGAGATTTGCAGCTTATTCTGTACCTTCCTCCATCCTAACCTCCATGATTTTCCAATTGCCATGGGATGTTGGGAGGGCTTTAATTTACATTGTTTAAAATGCAAGGCTAGGTTTATAAGAGGGGGCGACGTTGTGTTGCATATTCCAAAAATTTATGGAGAAGATTCATATGAACGAAAAATGTGTTTCTTCATGTGTTGTCCAATGGTGTGGACAGCTTAATACAATTTTCATAAAAGCGCCCAACAATTAAAAATTACACAATGTCACTACCACATTCCGAAAACAGAGGTATTTTTGACTTTTTATAATATTTAATATTATGGTAGTTATAATTAAGTAATTGCATGATAATTATTTGTTTTAAATAATTAGGTGATGTGTAATTAAATATAATATTATATACAGTGTTTATTTATTTTGACCTAGGAATTCTGTATTTTATTGTTTTATCTAGAATTTAATTATTGGAGATTGTAATTAATTACCGTATTTTAATTAATTATTGCGCATTGCCTTTGCTTCGATATTTGGAGCGCTATCCTGACTTTTATCTTCTAACAAATTTTACAATCTTGCCCTAGACATTCCCGCCTTCCATTCTGCTATTTTTGCAACTCATAATTATGCTCTCTGTGCATTATTTCTAGTCGCACAAAAATTGTCGCGGACGTTATTTAATAAATCCCTATTTTGCATCGTTGTGCGTTCCAATCAAAAATTGGAGGCAATCTTGACCTATTTTTCGTGCGGCCCAAATTAGGATAATATTCTGTTCTGAGTCTTCTTCATTATTGGTATTGATGACCTGACCTGATTTTGGCCCCATGTACCCCTAATTAATTTTAGAACACAACTTGCATTTATTTCTATTTAAATTGAGGATACCATTTTAACCGATTCTAAAAATCCCTGTAAATTCCCGTGCCCTGCTATTTGAGCCCATACCGATCATACAGCGCCCCCTGACCCTACAAAACACTGGACACCGAATCGTCCGCCAAATTTTTGTTATTTCATGTGTCTGTGTAAATACCCAAATTAAAGGGGGCTAATTTGCAAATTGGCATTTTTTGTATCAACACCTCATTGTTTAAAACAATGAGGGAGCCCTAATATTATTTAACTAGCCCTCACCCTCATTCCTACATGAATTATTTTTTCTCTTGACCAATCTGGACCACTCAATTAATTGGGTGCATCCTCACCCTTAATTTCACCCACACTCTCCCCTATATAATGACATGTTACATCAAACCCTAATTCCTAGACAACCTAGGAAACCCCACCCTCCTCAAGCCTCCACAATTTCTCTCTCCAACGTAGGCTTCCCATTTCTTCTTCTCTTCTTTCTTTTCTCTTCCTTCTCCTTCTTCCTTCTCCTTCTTCTTTATTTTTTCATTTGAATTCAAATTCAATAGGAGGAGGGGGGAATACTGTTCATCAACATCTCCCCATACTGTTTCCGGCCAAACCATTCTCCGGCGCCCCACTGCACCGGCAGGCGCTGCCCGACGCGTCCGGCGGCCGAAGCCCGCTGCTCCTCCCCTCGCCGCTGCTGTGCTCCCCGACTCCCCTCCACGGCGGCTGCTCCTCCCCCGCCGGATAGTTCCCCGGCGGCTGCTCCTCCCTCCATCTCCTCCTACCATCTACGATCACCACCACCACCTCCATCATCATCTCCTAGCCACAACCACCACCAACAGAGATCCGGTCTACTCCGGCGTGGTCAGCCGACTCCCCGACCTGCACTCCGGCGACTCCTCCTCCCTGCTGTGCAACTCTCCCTCCGGCTACATTCACTCCTCCACCTCACTCGAGTCCTCCTCCAACTCCAGTCGGACTCCTCCCCGACTCGACCCACAGCTCCCCGGCGGCCAGCTCTCCCTCCGGCCAAGCCGGCAGCAACCCCAGTAAGCCTCTCCCTCCTCCTTCTTCGTATGTATATATATGTATATATATACATACGTGTATACATTTATGTATATACTAAGATATGTATATGTATAAGTACTTATTTAAATAAATGTTAATACTTGAATATGCATATGTATATTATTTCTTTTGTTAGTATTTAATTGTATAATTATAGCATGTAGAATTAATTGTATAAGTATGTGTAATTAATTGTATAGGTATGTATTTAATTAACTGTATATGTAATTATGTATTTTAAATTAATGTTTAACAGTAGTTTATATATATATATATGTGTTATATTGATATGTAAGTATATATATATATATCTATATATAAATTTATTTTGGTATAGGTAACCATGTATCATATATGAGTTTTAGTATTTAATGTTATATATATATATAATGTAATTGGTATATATATCTATATACATATTGGTATATGGATACTCTAGTATGTGTGTATTGATATATATATATATATATATACATGTATACAGGTATATAGTATATATATTTATTTGGTATATGATATATAGATATAGATATAACAAATGTATTTTTCCACTAAAACATATATATGTATGTATTTTGGTATAATTACCTGTATATAGTATAATTATTATTTTGGTACAAATATATATATGTGTAGATATATTTTGTATGGGTATATGTTTAATAAAAACATATTTTGGTATAAAAACGTATTTTGGTATAAAAACGTATATTTGGTATATATATATACTTGTGTACATATAGGGTATGAGTATATTTTTATTTAGTGTATATAAATGTATAAATGTATATATTCTTAAAATTGGGTGATGTATATTTTTCACTTAAATAAAATATATTTCCACTTATGTACATATAGTTATACATATTTTGTATATAATTTGGTATAACAATATATATGTATTATGTTTAATTATTAACAATATGTTTAATTGGTGAACCTACTAGATGACCTTAGTTGACTAGTGCCATACCTGGCACGGCCCTGAGTTCGATGTTTTGTGTTGTGTTAGTATAACACCTGATGCAAATGTTGTATTGACATATTTAGGACTGTTGGATCCTCCAAACGATACTCTGGGACAGGACATTGGTTTTACCAGCTAAGGACCCAAGGCGAGTACATTCTCTGATTAGTTTCTAATTTATGTTATCTCCTATGTTCACTGTATCTAGTGTAAATATCCATGCTCTTGACACGCTGGTTACACGGATTGGTATACACGGATCTCGTCATGAGATGTTATTCCTTATTCATGGTGTAGCTTGTACAAGACTCGTTTCCTTGTTATCTTGTGCATGTACAGACACTGATTCCCGGGGAGACTTGCTACCTCCCTAGGGAATCCCGTGCCATAGCGTACCATGATTGGATCCACTATACCGGTCGGGGGTGGGGAGTATTTTAGTGTAGATATGTGATCATACCCAACTTTTCATGCATCATAGCTCACCCCACATCTCACGTCGGGTGCGGCCTGACCATCTCCATATTTCATAGCTGTTACGTGTGATTAGCCTGACCTCTACATGCATCATAGCTAACCAACGGTTAGCCTGACCTTACATGAATCATAGCTAATCACATGTAACCATCCTGATCAAGTTCCCAAGCCGATCACATGTTAAAGCTAGTACTCATACACTTAGTCATAGGTTCTTGCTCATTGACATATTGTTTCTTTTCCTGCATTTACTTACAGTATTTCCAGTATTTTTTTCTCGTACCTATACATGCTTCTGGTATATTTCCATCTAGAACTGCTATATAGTTTATATCATTAATATAAAATTGCTATTTAGAGATGTACTTTGCTCCTTCCTGACTGGAAAATATTTTTCCAGACTGTGACCTTAGTAGACTGGTTTCTGACACACTTGAGGATTGGAAGTTAATGATTGCAGGTATGATTATTTTGTCGTTAGACTTGTCTTGTATTTCTTGCTTGCCTTGATATCTTATCGTGCTTTAGTTTATGTGATTGAGTATTTCTAGCATTATTTTATGATATCCCCGTCTCCTTATGGAGTTGGGTATTCACGTGAGTTTGATTAGATAGTTACATGACCTAGACAGCGTTCCACCGCCGATGCTGCGGCGTAGGCTGGACGTACCCACGTACTCGTGCCCCAAACCGGGTGCGGGTCATGACACATTTTTAGTGGTGGCCCATGCAGGTCAGACTTCGCTAGTTGTGCGATGTCGTAGTAGTGCAACATCATAGTTGTACTACTGCGTGCCTGCGATAGGATCTAGGACATAGGATACTAGGACGAGAGCGAATACTCAATCACAAATTCTTAAGAGATTCCTGGGACGACCCCTTGAGAATCTCATTATAAATTCTAATTTAAATCCTTTCCCCTTGTTCCCGTCTGCTCTCGCTTGTTGTTATTGAACTTGATCCTTATTGATCAGTTATTAAATTAAAATCTTGGTATCATTGTTGAGTTGATTCTCGTTGACCAGTTGTTAAATTTAAATTCTTAGTATCGTTGTTGAATTGATTACATATCGAGATAAATTTTACGGGCTAAAATTTACGGTATCACCTGATGACATATGTTGATGAGGACAGTGAGAAAGGTAAAACGTCTACTTTGGTTATGGACCCTAGAGTTTATCGCAGCCATATTAGCTGTGGTGACGAGAACGTAGGAACCTGACTTGGATGTACATACTATAGTTATGAAACTTAGAGTCTCTCGCAGCCATACCGGTTGGCGTGGCGAAGATTCTAGACGACATGATTATAGAGTTGCATACCTTAGTTACGAAACCTATCGTTTATCGCATCTATGCTTACTGGCGTGGCGAGGATTCTGAGTGTCATGATTTCAGACAGACGTGTATGATTATCAGGTTGTATCTTAAATTGGTTCTTAAAGTATCATCTCAAGACTTATCTATTTATGTTATTCCAGGACTTTATTCCATCGCTTCTTTTCTTTACTAGCAGTAAAGATACCTTCAGTCCTTAACCCAGTTCTTTTGAGCCTTATTTCTTTAAGGATCCTTGTTAGTGTGATAATTAGTGACTTGTAATTATGGTTGTGTCTTGAGTGTTAGTATTGGTTGAGTGTTGTTAGTGAGTTATAAGTGTTTCCTAGTTGGACATGTGAGCAGTAGGCCTTAATCTAGAGTTAGCCCTTAGCATAGTACCTTGTAACAATGGTTCTGGGATAAGTGTCATTAAAGACTGAGAGTAGAAGGAGAGAATAGAGTATCAGTGATAGTTCAAGAGTTTGTATCAAAGCTAACATACCCGCCCTGGATAATCATGATTATGCACTTGAGTGATCTATGTAAACAATTAGGTATCAAGGAATAGTATTAAGGATTAATGGAGCATAACGTCCAATCTGATGATTGATATCGGGCGTGTTAAAAGTAAAGAAGGATATATGCAATAAAGAGTTAATGAGGTATCATGAGTAGAGAAATATCGGAATCGGTAATGAAGTGGTGAAGCGTATCACGGATTAGTTTAATAGGCTTTAAAGGATTAAAGGAAAATACCTATACAACCATCAAGATGAGGAACCATATACATGCCCATGAAAATAAGAAATATGAGTGTTGTAAAAGGTAAAACTAATCATGAGTTCTAATAAGTTTGAGGAGATAATCCAATAATGAAGCTCGCGATATCATACCAAGGGTACTAATGATTCTATATCAAGGATTAGTCGAGAATGACGCTCAAAACAGTAAGCACTCTGCGTGATGATAATCGGATGATATACCAGTTAATATAGGTTGGAAATAATGGAAGAAAATATATGTGATGATAACCTTGATCATTGGAGGTAATAGTGCAAGTGATTCGGGCAGTACAATTTAGTACACAGTTGTAGACAATAGAGGTATTGAGTGCACCTCGAGTATTAGAGACCGTGAGCACTTATATGTAAATTTGTGGATTTATAAATTAAGGAGTGGAAATAAATTTTAACTTTGAGAATTATTGAGGAGATGAGATTGTGTCAAAAAAAAAATTTGAGGATTTCGAATATTGATTCAATAAACATGGTCAAGGCTACAAAGATTTTAGAAGTGATTAAATTTTTATTTCGATGTTGAGTATCTGACTTTGAGGAGGTATATGCAATTTATTTTAAGTTGATCGAGAAGTTAAACCTTGACGATTATTTTGAGGATTAATTTTATGGTAGATGGGAGATATGAATATTAATATATGAGTAGATGATATACATGTGTAAGGATCTGATGACTTGAGCATGATTGAGATGGCACCGCAGACTGACTTGGGTGTCCATCTAGAGTTGTATTGGAAAGAGCAGTACTTAGTATGGTGTGTTACACTTGGTGTGCACTTGAGTGATAAGAACAAATAGAATGGACAATTGTAGTAGGAACGAGAACTAGCAGTGGGTGTACTATAGTAGAACAGGGGTACCTAAAGAGATAGAGGTATCAACTTTACATGCATCAATTGACCTATAATTGTGTTAGAGGTTCTTGGTATCAGATTTTGGTATTAATAGACAGGTGTGTGCAATATTGATATATTCATGAATCTTGTGGATTAATGATTAGTTGATATGGGTACCAGTGTACAGGGATAGAAATTAGTTAGTGAATGTGCTAGAGTTAAGTGTTTGTCAGAGATAGGAGATACCGCAAGAAATGTGTTAGCAGGTTCTGTTCTTTCCTTCCTTCTGTTCCTATCTATTTGATTGATTGGCTGATACCTTAGTACCGTAGCCTGTATGCATGATTTCTTATTAGAATGTAGTTAGTAGTACAACCTGATACAGAGACTGCAATACCATGACAAAGGACACAATAACCGTACATATTCCCTTAGGTTGCATGTTGTATGATTGTAGGAAGATTTTCTTAGGCCATGATTTTGGGGTTTGACCATGACGAAGATTCATGAAGGGGTTATGACTTGACAGGAGAGACAAGATAATTAAAATTCGAGGATAAACATCGATTTAAATAAAGGGCCAAGAATTTAACATGGCATAATTGGTGGTTTATTAATTCCAAGAAGATTATGACATGATTAAATTGGTTATTAAATTTGGAAATTTTGGGAGATTTATCAATATTTTTATTTAATTGCAAGTTATGAATTTTAGAATTTTATATTTGGATGTTGCCTTTGGAGAATCCTTAAGTATCGTATTGTTGAGTATTTTGAGGAAAGAGAAAATCGAGGAATAAAATTACAGATGGACTAATGTTTGAATTTAAACTTTTTGGACGAGATTACATTTTTATATATGTGCATTGATTAAAATCAAATTTGAGGAGTGGATATTAAATTCTGAGTATTGAATTATTTAAAAAAAAATTCGAGGAAATTTTTGATAAAATGGACTTCAATTCTATTTCGAGGATTTTTCAGGTTATGCAATAATTTTAGAATTTTGAAATTTGAAAAGACATTGTGGATTATTACCTAATTTCATGGATGATGAATTTAAACCTTGAGGGAAATAATAATGTGTATGAATAAACGCTACTATGAGGATTTTAAATTTTGAGGACGAAATTCTTTTAAGGAGGGTAGACTTGTCACTACCATATTCCGAAAACAGGGGTATTTTCGACTTTTTATAATATTTAATATTATGGTAGTTATAATTAAGTAATTGCATGATAATTATTTGTTTTAAATAATTAGGTGATGTGTAATTAAATATAATATTATATACAGTGTTCATTTATTTTGATCTAGTAGACTTGACCTAGAAGCCCAGTAGGTGAACACCTGTCCAAACTGTGGAATTCTGTATTTTATTGTTTTATCTAGAATTTAATTATTGGAGATTATAATTAATTACCGTATTTTAATTAATTATTGCGCATTGCCTTTGCTTCGATATTTGGAGCGCTATCCTGACTTTTGTCTTCCAACAAATTTCACAATCTTGCCCTAGACATGCCTGCCTTCCATTCTGCTATTTTTGCAACTCATAATTATGCTCTCTGTGCATTATTTCTAGCCGCACAAAAATCGTCGCGGACGTTATTTAATAAATCCCTATTTTGCATCGTTGTGCGTTCCAATCGAAAATTGGAGGCAATCTTGACCTATTTTTTGTACGGCCCAAATTAGGGTAATTTTCTGTTCTGAGTCTTCTTCATTATTGGTATTGATGACCTGACCTGATTTTGGCCCCATGTACCCCTAATTAATTTTAGAACACAACTTGCATTTATTTCTATTTAAATTGAGGATACCATTTTAACCGATTCTAAAAATCCCTGTAAATTCCCGTGCCCTGCTATTTGAGCCCATACCGATCATACAGCGCCCCCTGACCCTACAAAATACCGGACACCGAATCGTCCGCCAAATTTTCGTCATTTCATGTGTCTGTGCAAATGCCAAAATTAAAGGGGGCTAATTTACAAATTGGCATTTTTGGTGTCAACACCTCATTGTTTAAAACAATGAGGGGGCCCTAATATTATTTAACTAGCCCTCACCCTCATTCCTACATGAATTATTTTTTCTCTTGACCAATCTGGACCACTCAATTAATTGGGTGCATCCTCACCCTTAATTTCACCCACACTCTCCCCTATATAATGACATGTTACATCAAACCCTAATTCCTAGACAACCTAGGAAACCCCACCCTCCTCAAGCCTCCACAATTCCTCTCTCCAATGTAGGCTTCCTATTTCTTCTTCTCTTCTTTCTTTTCTCTTCCTTCTCCTTCTTCCTTCTCCTTCTTCTTTATTTTTTCATTTGAATTCAAATTCAATAGGGGGAGGGGGGAATACTGTTCATCAACATCTCCCCATACTGTTTCCGGCCAAACCATTCTCCGGCGCCCCACTGCACCGGCAGGCGCTGCCCGACGCGTCCGGCGGCCGAAGCCCGTTGCTCCTCCCCTCGCCGCTGCTGTGCTCCCCGACTCCCCTCCACGGCGGCTGCTCCTCCCCCGCCGGACAGTTCCCCGGCGGCTGCTCCTCCCTCCATCTCCTCCTACCATCTACGATCACCACCACCACCTCCATCATCATCTCCTAGCCACAACCACCACCAACAGAGATCCGGTCTACTCCGGCGTGGTCAGCCGACTCCCCGACCTACACTCCGGCGACTCCTCCTCCCTGCTGTGCAACTCTCCCTCCGGCTACATTCACTCCTCCACCTCACTCGAGTCCTCCTCCAACTCCAATCGGGCTCCTCCCCGACTCGACCAACAGCTCCCCGGCGGCCAGCTCTCCCTCCGGCCAAGCCGGCAGCAACCCCAGTAAGCCTCTCCCTCCTCCTTCTTCGTATGTATATATATGTATATATATACATACGTGTATACATTTATGTATATACTAAGATATGTATATGTATAAGTACTTATTTAAATAAATGTTAATACTTGAATATGCATATGTATATTATTTCTTTTGTTAGTATTTAATTTTATAATTATAGCATGTAGAATTAATTGTATAAGTATGTGTAATTAATTGTATAGGTATGTATTTAATTAACTGTATATGTAATTATGTATTTTAAATTAATGTTTAACAGTAGTTTATATATATATATATATATATGTGTGTTATATTGATATGTAAGTATATATATATCTATATATAAATTTATTTTGGTATAGGTAACCATGTATCATATATGAGTTTTAGTATTTAATGTTATATATATATATAATGTAATTGGTATATATATCTATATACATATTGGTATATGGATACTCTAGTATGTGTGTATTGATATATATATATATATACATGTATACAGGTATATAGTATATATATTTATTTGGTATATGATATATATATATAGATATAACAAATGTATTTTTCCACTAAAACATATATATGTATGTATTTTGGTATAATTACCTGTATATAGTATAATTATAATTTTGGTACAAATATATATATGTGTAGATATATTTTGTATGGGTATATGTTTAATAAAAACGTATTTTGGTATAAAAACATATTTTGGTATAAAAACGTATATTTGGTATATATATATACTTGTGTACATATAGGGTATGAGTATATTTTTATTTAGTGTATATAAATGTATAAATGTATATATTCTTAAAATTGGGTGATGTATATTTTTCACATAAATAAAATATATTTCCACTTATGTACATATAGTTATACATATTTTGTATATAATTTGGTATAACAATATATATGTATTATGTTTAATTATTAACAATATGTTTAATTGGTGAACCTACTAGATGATCCTAGTTGACTAGTGCCATACCTGGCACGGCCCTGAGTTCGATGTTTTGTGTTGTGTTAGTATAACACCTGATGCAAATGTTGTATTGACATATTTAGGACTGTTGGATCCTCCAAACGATACTCTGGGACAGAATATTAGTTTTACCAGCTAAGGACCCAAGGCGAGTACATTCTCTGATTAGTTTCTAATTTATGATATCTTCTATGTTCACTGTATCTAGTGTAAATATCCATGCTCTTGATACGCTGGTTACACGGATTGGTATACACGGATCTCGTCATGAGATGTTATTCCTTATTCATGGTGTAGCTTGTACAAGACTCGTTTCCTTGTTATCTTGTGCATGTGCAGACACTGATTCCCGGGAAAACTTGCTACCTCCCTAGGGAATCCCGTGCCATAGCGTACCATAATTGGATCCACTATACCGGTCGGGGGTGGAGAGTATTTTAGTGTAGATATATGATCATACCCAACTTTTCATGCATCATAGCTCACCCCACATCTCACGTCGGGTGCGGCCTGACCATCTCCATGTTTCATAGCTGTTACGTGTGATTAGCCTGACCTCTACATGCATCATAGCTAACCAACGGTTAGCCTGACCTTACATGAATCATAGCTAATCATATGTAACAAGCCTGATCAAGTTCCCAAGCCGATCACATGTTAAAGCTAGTACTCATACACTTAGTCATAGGTTCTTGCTCATTGACATATTGTTTCTTTTCCTGCATTTACTTACAGTATTTTCAGTATTTTTTTCTCGTACCTATACATGCTTCTGGTATATTTCCATCTAGAACTGCTACATAGTTTATATCATTAATATAGAACTGCTATTTAGAGATGTACTTTGCTCCTTCCTGACTGAAAAATATTTTTCCAGACTGTGACCTTAGTAGACTGGTTTCTGACACACTTGAGGATTGGAAGTTAATGATTGCAGGTATAATTATTTTGTCGTTAGACTTGTCTTGTATTTCTTGCTTGCCTTGATATCTCATCGTGCTTTAGTTTATGTGATTGAGTATTTCTAGCATTATTTTATGATATCCCCGTCTCCTTATGGAGTTGGGTATTCACGTGAGTTTGATTATATAGTTACATGACCTAGACAGCGTTCTACCGCCGATGCTGCGGCGTAGGCTGGACGTACCCACGCACTCGTGCCCCCAAACCGGGTGCGGATTGTGACACACAAGAAAGAAAATTGGGTTAAATTAATTAAAATTAATGCGCACGGTGCTCTTGAATTAATTAGAAATACATGGGATAAAATTAGGTGGAACACAAGTGTCATAGACATAGGGGACTCAGAATAGAATATTACTCTAATTTAGGTTGCCCGAAACGGGTCAAGATTGTGTCTCCAATTTCAATTGGAACGCACAAGGGTACAAAGTTAGAATTATAGAATTAAATATAAACGTCCACGACGAATATTGTGCGACTAAAATATAGCACAAGATAGCATAATTATAAGTTATACCAAGGTCAGAATGGTAGGCGGTCACATCTAGGATAAGGTTGTGAAATTGTTAGGAAGGCAATGGATAGTGTTGTGCTCCAATTATCGAAGCAACGGTAAAGTGCACGGAGTGATATAAATATTGTATAATTAAATAAAATGTTATGTCATATTTCTAATTGGATACAAACTAGCCTTAGTCTCACTATCTAAGCCAAGTAGATCTAATTTTGTATGAGGGGGTTACAATCTACCCAACCAAAAAAAATAATTTTCTCATCGAAATTAAAATAAGGCAGAATTTGTTAATCCTTCATGTACATAAGGCAAGTCAATCGCAATCGCTTTGCGATAATTAAAATTCAAATCAAATCCATCGCAATCACTTCAAGGTTAAGATAATCACTGTTCCAATCCAAATTCAATCTATTGTAATCTCTTCACACTTTTTCAAATTATCAATATCCAAATTTAAATTAAATCCATATAAAATCTTCAAGAATTAAATAACGCATATCAATTTCATATCACGAGATCCAGCTATCATAATCTCCTCTAGAAAATAATTCTAGTCCAATATTATTCCTATTTTATCTTATGAATTTTGTATTCTTCAAATTTTTAAATTCCATTCACATCCTCCATATTTCAAATAGGTAATTCCACAATCAACATTTAATTTTTAATTTAAGACCTCGAATTGTGAACTTTGAAATCTAATTCACCAATTGTTCAAGTCTATATTTCTATATTTATCCTCAAAGTTTAAATCGGTGATTCAACCTTCAATATTCAAAATTTTAAATCGTATGTTCAAGTATAAATATTTAGTTCGCCATATCACGATTTTTTAAATTCATTAATCCTCATCATCTTAATCATTCTTCTATAATCCTCAAAATTAAAATGACTTGAACCTCTCAATCTAATTTTACTCGATCACAATCTAAAAGAAATTTCTCTCAAGTTGACAATGCAACTTCTATCCAACTTATAATTTACCCATCTATCATATAAGGCTATACACTTAAGAAAATATTTCTCAACTTATTTAATCATGCTATTCGATCCTCAAAAGTTTGAACACCAATATATTACCTATGATATGCCCTTAATTACGAAAAATTATCATTAAGTAAGGTGGTTGGCCTATGGGGTATATCTAGTACTATCTGTATATCAAACTTATACCAAGCACGAGGTTTCGTCTTTCCGAAATAAGGGAAGACGGAAAACAAAAATAAAGAGTTCAAAGGAGAAGTAATAGAATAGAAGTATGGGGATCAAGGCGTTTAAGGAGTTCAAAAGGAACTGTCAAGGCAGTTGTGGATTGAAATCCTATTTGATAATTTCTTATTTGCATGCTCATATCAGTACAGTTATGTAACCGATACGATACGCTCAGACACATCTAGAGGGCAAGTACATTTGTCTACTAGACACTGTATATCTCAATCCACATAAGGTAGTTATGCGAAGGGCGAACCAAGCACACCAAGGTTAGCTAGACCTTAATACACTGATTCTAAAATGTATTAATGTATGAATCCACTAATACATATATCGTGAACAAGCTCTATAAAGAATAAGCTTGCAAAACTAGGCTATAAAATAGCAGCATAAGTCAAGGTAGTATATAAAATATAAATGTGCTAGATCATGATGAAATAAGGTACAAATAATTTAAGTTCACAAAACAAAACAAAAATAAGACTCTACCGTCTCTATAGTTGTAGTACTAACACCTTGTCTAAGCTGCTAGTCGACAAAATAGGGGTATGGGCCTTTAAGTTTTACCGTCTGAATAAACACCATCGTCTTATGCTAGTATATAGTTAACGTCGTTCAATTATACTACAATAATATGTCAAGAGGACTATGTGATACTAGGTTGGAAGGCATACTACCCAACTTATAACAATTATCTAATACTGTGACAGTCTTAAGGGAATTCTACAAAATAATAGTCCTTGTAAATAAAGCATAAACTCTTATTGGTGTTTACGAGAAAATTATGCTATTGCATTATATCGGTAATGGTCACTTTAAGTTTTAATCATAGTGCTCATAGAACAAGTGTCAATAGTAAGAATGGTAGAGCTACTGGTTCTTAAGTAAAAAGAGGATATACCTATATTGGGTTATGGATACGAATTACACGGTTTAAAACTAAGGGTAATCATCAAGTTACAATCTACAAGAACAACTCAAAACTATCAAATTCTAACTATCAAGCACAACTTTTAAAAGTTTAACATTGCAACTATAATCCTAGCAAACTATATATCCTTAACATAAGATAAAATTACTTGGCCAAAAATCAGAAAGGTTAGGTGGCATAAATTGAAAGATGAGAAAAAGAAGAACATAATTTTGTCGTCGCACAAAAGCGAGCGCTAAGGGTTCAGAGGAACAAGTCATAAAACTAAATAGAAAGACTCTAGATAATGTCATGGTTTCTTGAGGGAAGGTGGTTGCTAATTTTTGTGTTCGAGATATGATCAAAAGAAATATTATTTTATTCCTCTAGGTTTTCTAAGGTGTTGTCTGCTAATGATAGAACAATGATTCAAAGTTATGTCTTTCTAATACTATCTCACTTATGAAAGTTAGGTTCAGTCCTAATATTTAACCTTGGATTCTATTAGTTCCTCAATACTAGGGTCAACCACTATGGTCAAATTTCAAACTAATCCTCGTAGCATTTTTACTACTCTCAGGTCATACATAAACACCTCAAGGGATATGGTAAATTAATCTATAGTTAAGGGATGCTAGGGTTCATTAAGTATTCTAACTCAGTGATGTGTCATGATCCTAGTTGTACTCTTAATAGGAAGGTTACCCTACTTATTATCTAACAATAGGGACTTCAATATTCTAGGAGAAGGCTATACTAAAGGAACTATTAGGGAAGCAAATGAATAAAGTAGGATAAAGTTATTCAAATAGAACAGATTGGAAGGAAGATAAGTCATAGTCAATTGTGGATGAGATCCTATACTATAATCCTAGGTGCAGGCTTGCTCGGTACAGTAACATAACCGAGACAATATGCTCTTAACCTGCATAGGCCACCACTAAAAATATGTCACGTCCCAGTCCCAAAATATGTAGAACTAGGACACGTAAGCATGCCAACCGCATGTATATGGCAACTCCAATATATGAAAACCATAACACATGCGTACGCTGTAATATGAATGATAAATCCACAAGTGGTAAAACTATCACAAGTCACATGGTATAATCTAAATCTCATCCACAAAAATCAAATAAAAAAATAATCAATATCTATGAAACTAGATCTCAATGTAAAGTATCTAATGATGATAGTCGGATGGAAACAAATCCACTACCAACTAGGATGTAAAGACAACCATAATATAAATACCATACCTAATAATCACCAGGCTCGAAGGAAAGACCTGCTCGGAATGCGAGTAACTAGTTCGGATCTGCGCTCCTGCGAATACTCATGAATATCTACACCTGGAAAGGGACCAGGTCCTCAGAGGGACATAACAAGATACATAGAAGCATGCCATAAAGTAAATACTGAATAAATAAAGGGGGTGCGCTAACCATCTAAGTGAATGCAATTTGAGGATAATATTGGTACGTATAGAAAAGTGTAGGCTAGACATATGCTGACGTAATTCATCAATCATGACAACTGGCTAGTATATGCCACATATGCCCCCATACCAGGGCACTGTAGTATAATAACGTCCATACCGCTCCGAAGAACGGAGAATCTGCATAATATAACGTCCATACCGCTCCGAAGAACGGGGAATCTGAATAATATAACGTCCATACCGCTTCGAAGAACGGAGAATCTGCATGGTATAACGTCCATACCGTTCCGTCGAACAGGGAATCTGAATAAAGGAAGTGGGTGTCCCATACGCCTACTAGTTGTCCTCCCCGTCCAATGATCTATGCATGTTGTATCCATAATACGCTTCAGCTAATACGCCGCGGCGTCGTAACTCTGGCTCATAGTCTTTCGTTAGAATAATAGCCCAACCTTACAACCAAACAAGGACAAAGATTGGACCTTTGTACCATGCTAGTCTATGCTCCGCCTACTAATAACTGCTAAGTCTTCTAACATGCATCACTATTAGCAGTTATACCTTATCCGTTGCACGACCTACACGTACAGGTGGCCAACTACATAGGCAAGTTTGTGCCCCATATGAGACTCACAATACGTGCAAGAAATGTGTCAAGGCCTGGGGAGTCATACCGATAACTCCACAACTTTAGGTGGGTCTACTAGGCACTAGGTCAGACACAAGTCCTAACGTCAACGCCTTCGTTGACTACACCCGAGTCTTCTCGGACGCGCATAGTTATATAATACTAAAATAATAAATATGTAACTAATAATACAGAATTTAAATAGTACAACAAGGCAAGGTATACTCACCTGACAAAAGAGCTGCAGAGTGTAATGTCCAGATGTCAAACACCAAGAGTCAAAAATTACGGCCTCAGAATGAACGTCTCTGAATGCTGAAATAAACATCATCAACGTTCCCAAAATAAGCAAAATAGCTAGAAAATACTCCCCTTTCGTCCAATTTGGACACAGGGGCAAAACGGTAATTTTGGGTCAAAGTGGCTCCACTTGTGGGCCACTTTGCACCGTAAAGCGTGCCAAGGATAAAGGTCTCTAAATAGGACAAATTATAGGTCAAACATACTCTAAATGTTAGTACGAACTCAACGATATGTCCAAATGTGGATTTCGGTGAGCCGAACACAATTTCTCCCAAAAAGTCAACCGTGGGGCCCGCCAATAGGCGACTTGGTCAACTGACTCAAAATTACGTAAAAATTAGGTCACAGGACCAGCGCGATACCACAGTCCAATGGCGCAAGTTTCTTCGTATTTTGACGAGCATGCACTAAATGCGCAGGACTTTTACAAAAGTTACGATATGGGAGATTTTCTACGGATACGGGCTGATTCTGACGCGCATATGCGTCCAAATCCATTTCTGCGAAAGTCCACACGTCTGGGTATACCGTGTGCACCTTTTGGTACACTTGGTATACGACGAGCGGTACCGTTTGGCGGGGCACGCTCCATATCAAAAATTTTAAATTTTGGAAAAAAATAGGTTTTCGGGATTTTTCATCTAATTTATTTCTACACAAAACAATTAATAAATTATTATATTTAACAAAAAATAAACTAGGTTAGGTGGTCTTCGCATACCAAAAAGAAAAACCAAATTCGGATCTCTGTGCTGGGAGATACGAATCAGTGAACATAGGTAGTTACCGCAGTTTTTTGCGATCCCAAAAGTTATCGTTTTTTGCCAACTTGGTCGTTGTTTTCGTCTAGGTTTACACATCGTTCGAGGTTAACTAATACACAGATATGGAAGGGGGATAGGTCGTGAACATACCGGCGAAGACGGGGTCGAGTTTGGTCGAGCGAGGCTGCGGGAAACGGAGCGTGAACACGGGTAAGTTGTTACGTTTTCTGTCTCGTGCACGGTCGCGCGGTGCTCGTGCGGGGCGCGGTGGTGGCGATCATGCAGTCTCCGGCGGCGGGCTGGAGGCAGCAAACGGCGGTGGTCGAGGCTGAGGGTAGCACTGGGTTGAATTAGGGTTAGGGTTTATGAGTTGAATAATATATATGTAGGGAGAGAGAGAGATCGCGAGAGGGGGGGATTCGTTTGGGCCGCGAGGGTGGGGTCTGTTGCTGCTGCTACTGATTGTAATGTGGGTAGGTTTATTAGCGGGTGGGGTTTTAAGTTAACGGGTAGGGTAGAGTTTAGGGTTTGGGCTTTAGAGTTTGGATTTTAGACCCACTCTATTTTCTTTTTCTTTTATTTTTTTCTTATTCTTTTTATTTCTTTTCTTTCTTCTATTATTCTGTAATAAATCTTTTATGTATATATATATATATATATATATATATATATATATATATATATATATATATATATATAAAAATTCTAGAACTATATTAGTGTATACCATTAAGCTTTCAACTGTCCACTAGGTCTCCTATTTGTAAATAATTTAGGAAAAATTATAATTGCTCCCTAAAATCTCTAAATGCACAATTACCTAAAAATAAAAATTAAATAAATTCTATTTCTCCTAATTAGCTAATAAATACTATAATTAAATTAAATAATTAATTAATATAATTGATATATTTTTTAGAATTAGGGGTTTTACATATATATATATATAGAGAGAGAGAGAGAGAAAGATGTAGAGGTTGTGTGTGTATAAGAGAGGGAAGATCAGACATAAAATAGCGACAGTAGTAGCCAACAGAGACAGCATCAGCCAACAGCGACAGCGACGGAAACAGCGATAACAGCAGCAAACAGCTACAGCAGCAACCAACAGCGACAACAATAGTGACAAAAATAGCAATAGCAGCAGCAAACAGCGATAGCAGTAGCCAATAGTGACAGAAGCAGCAATAAAAATAGGGATAGTAGCGGCCAACAGTGACAAGCATCAGCAAACAGCGATAGCAACCATCGACAGTAACAACAAACAGCGACAACAGCAGCAAGTGCAAGCCAAGGAGAGCAGCAGCGTGTATCGGGAAGGGCTAGCAAGGTGTGAGTTAGCTAGTTGGGTTAGTAGTATATGCATTATTAGTATAATAAGTTAGTTAGTTAGTAACTATACATATATCTATGTATGTAAGGTATTAGTAAGTATCTATAAACTATATGTATCTTATAAGTATTGTATTGTAGGTTAGTATCTATGTATTTGTATGTTATGTAGTTAGTTGATTAGAATATAATTAATATTGGGTAGTTAATATATATGAGGAATTGACACTACCTTGAGATACCAAGGTAAATGTCAAAGTATTGGTCGATACTCAAGGTATTTGGGTTTGAGTATCTAGATGAGTGTTTATTAGTGCGAACCGAGTTGGTTCAAAACCAAGGTATCCATTTAGTAATTGTATTTAGGATTAGTATATATATATTATTGATTGAATATGCATATATATGTTATTTCCATGTCTCTCGTTTGCGTATCCTGAGATACGGTATCTTAGTGTGTTCTTAGTATCTTGGATTTAACTATTAAGACCTAGTTTCATAGTATATGGACCCAATACCCTAGAGATAAACTCATGCAACCTAGAAATAGGTAGTTTGACCAAGGTTGACCGATTTGACTTAGAGTTGACCTAGTTTGACTATTTTGCCTTAGAAATTGCTCTTTGACCTAGATGTTGACTAGTTTAACTTATTTTTATTCCAAAATCTTGTATTGATGTTATATTCTCGATTTAGGTCTTTGAGGCACCATATCGGACATCTGTGATACTGTGCACCAGGTTTCAGGCGAATACATTCTCTGATAGTTTTTCATTTATGATATTCTCTATGTTCATTATATCTAGTGTAGATATCCTTGATTTCTCGACACGATGGTTTCATGGATTGGTATATCCAGATTTCGTCATAAGATATTATTCTTTGGTATATATGGTGTATCTTGTGCAAGCCTTATTTTATTATTCTTTTTGTACATGTACAGACACTGATTCTCGGGAAAATTTGCTACATTCCTAGAGAATCCTATGCCATAGCGTACTATGGTTGGATCTACTATACCAGTCGGGGTTGAGGAGTATGTAGTGTAGATATGTGATCATACCCTCCTTGTATCAAGTCTTGTTCATTAAATAGTCTTAATCATACACCGCACGTATGATTAGCCAGGCCATATATCTTGTATCAAGTTCCCAAGCCGATCACATGTTAAAGCTGGTACTCACTCACTTAGTCATTAGTATTCTTGTTCATTGCCATATTGTTCATTCTTGTATTTATTTCCAGTATTTCCATTATTATATATCTCTTGTATCTATTATTGTATCTTATATATTCACATCTATTTACTGTTACATAGTTTATATCATTGATTAGAACTGATGTTAGAGATGTACTCTGCTCCTTTCCCGACTGGATATATTTTTCCCAGATGACACTGAGGAGTGGTACCCAACTCATTACGGGCCTCAAGATATTGTGGGATTAGAGTCAGAGACCCTGACTCATGAGGGACTCATCCCGACTGAGACAGATGACCCAGGACTTGTAGCTTTTTAGTTATTCTCCTTGTATTGGATTTGTCTCCAGCTTATCGTTTAGTATTTTTCTCAAAATCATTGATGTTATTATTTTGATTCATGAGTTATATTCTGACTATTCTATTCATTTATCATATTTGGGCTATTCTCCATCTTAGATTTATGATTGTGTATATTGATATTATTGGTGGCTCATTATATTGTTAGATAGATAACCCAAACAACGTTCTATCGCCTATTCTGCGGCATAGGCTGGGCGCTGTTCCTGACTTGTACCCTACACCAGGTGCGGGTTATGACAGGTTGGACATGGCTATTAGTATAGAGCTGAACCTTGGTTTCGGCTGCTATAATGTTAGTGAAGAGCAACCATGAGTCACAGCTACTAATAGCATCAGATAAAAGAGTCATTGGTTAGCTGGATTATCGCTACTGATCCTGAGTTTCTCGGGGACCAAAATCATATAGATATTTCATCTTGTTTTCCTGATAGAAGGATAGTTCCTAGATGGTGCATTGTTACTTGAGTCTTTGAGTATAGCTCACGAGACATGCTACGCACACGCTTATAGTAGAATAATTGGCTTGTCTTGTGTTCTTGAATGCTATCGAACATAAACTCTAATTTCAAAGATGTTTATAAAAGAAGTAATGTGACTCTGTTCCTGTACTTTATGTAACAAACCTAGGTAAAACTAGAAAGATCACTAGTAATGTAATATTTTGTAACATAATTACTTAGTATTGGTTTTAGTGAATGTTGCTTTTGTTTGTTAATTTTATACTTATCAGTACTTTCTCCAAAGTGCTGACCCACCAAAGTTTTGCTTGGTCATAGGTGCTGGATCGTCCGAGTAAGCGATAGCCATGACTCATCCCGGGACCCAAAAATCTGGATTCGATGCCTTAAGCCATATCGATTATTTTGAGCTACTTTTGTATAGAGGGACATAATGTATGGAATGGTGCCATTTTATTCAGAGAACCTCATGCCTTGATCTTTGCCCCGTATACTCAGATGGATTATTGCTTGCAAGACTATCCTTTCACTGCGTACTTGATCAATTCAATGATAGACACAACTGTAACGATGTTGCCTTGTACGGACGTAATCCCAGGCTCGTACGGCATCGCATCCCTATAGAAACTATCGTCCTGCGGGAGCGCTGACGCGGTGATTCGTGCCCGGCGGGGACGGTCGATTCCTATGAGAGATCGGGGCATGACAGAATGGTATCAGAGCAACTCGATCCTCTGGCCTTACGCTCATTTTGTTGCTATTCTTAGATGATGATTCCTTATGCATTGATATCGTTGCTAAGTTAAGAATTCCATATAATAAGTCCATAGATATTAACAAAGATGCATGCAAAAGTTTTCTGAATTTAATTTGTTTCTTGGGAGTTGTGCTTTCGTTCTTGTGGTTTGCTAGAGTTTTCGATTAAGGATGGTGAGAGATGAGGACTATCGTTGCTCTGGATATTGAATATTTCTCCTTAAAGTTTCAAGGACAACTTTTTCTTGGTGGGTAAGTATGTAGTGCCCCGCTCGGCGTTAGAACAATGTACAAGATATATCGGTTTGCTGACTCAAAAAGGATATCTTCCTAAAGAGCTCTTTGTTGAACCAGAAGATGACTGATCTAGGTGAGTGGACAGAACTTTGTTCTCTGATTGTTGCACGACTTAATAATTAATCTGAGTTTTATAATGCCTGTTACTAAGAAGATTATCGTTTCCGTTGCATGAATAATAGAACTGCGTGCTTAGCTAGAACTTGAATGCTTGTCAAGAGATAGAACCATTGCCATGCTAAAAAAAGATAAAAATATTATATGCTAAGTTACACAAGCATCACTATCAAACGAAACCCATTGCTATGCTAATAAGAAAGAGTAGAAGATTGCTTGAACTTGTCTCCATATTGCTTGTGTTTTGATAGAACTACTTCGTGCTTGAACATGATCAAAGAGATTGCGGCCAGTCCGTACAGAGATAGAAGAGAAAAGATAGATGGTCTGCTTGTTTATTTTGTCTTTATCGTAGAGTTTATCTGATAGTATTTTATGCTTTCGCATCGTTTGGACAATGGCGATTAGTACAGAGCTGAACCTTGGTCACGGCTACTTTAATGTTAGCAAAGAGCAACCATGAGTCACAGCTGCTAATAGCATCAGATAAAAGAGTCATTGGTTAGCTGGATTACCGCTACTGATCCTGAGTTTCTCGAGGACCAAAATCATATAGATAGTTCATCTTGTTTTCTTGATAGAAGGATAGTTCCTAGATAGTGCATTATCCCTAGAGTCTTTGAGTATAGCCCAAGAGACACGCTGCGCACACCTTGATAGTAAAATAATCGACTTGTCTTGTATGCTTGAATGCTATCGAACATGAACTCTAATTTCAAATATGTTTACAAAAGAAATAATATGACTCCATTCCTGTACTACATGTAATGGACCTAGGTAAAACTAGAAGGATCACTAGTAATGTAATATTTTATAACATAATTACTTAGTGTTGGTTTTAGTGAATGTTGCTTCTATTCGTTCATTTTATACTTACTAGTACTTTCTCCAAAGTGCTGATCCACCAAAAGTTTGCTTGTTCGTAGGTGCTGGATCGTCCGAGTAAGCGATAGTCGTGCCTCATCCCCAGGACCCAAAAATTTGGAGTCGATATTTTGAGCCATATCGATTATTTTGAGCTGCTTTTGTATAGAGGGACATAATGTATGGAACGATGCCATTGTATTTAGAAAATCTCGTGCCTTGATCTTTGCCCCATATACTCAGACAGATTATTGCTTGAAACACTGTCCCTTCACTACGTACTCGATCGATTCTATGATAGCCATAACTTTAACGATGTTGCCTTGTGCAGGCACAATCCCAGGCTTGCACGACATCACGTCCGATGGAAACGATCGTCCTACGGGAGCGCTGGCGTGGTGATTTGTGCCCAGCGGGGATGGTCGATTCCTGCAGGAGATCGGGACATGACAGAATAGTATCAAAGCAACTCGATCCTCTGGCCTTGTACCCATTTTGCTGCTGTTCTTAGATGATGATTCCTTGTGCATTGATATCGTTGCTGAGTTGAGCGTTCCAAATAATAAGTCCATAGATATTCTCAAAGATGCATACAAAAGTTTTCTGGATTTGATTTGTTGCTTGGGAGTTATGCGTTCGTGCTTGTGGTTTGCTAGAGTTTTCGATTGAGGATGGTGAGGGATGAGGACTATCGTTGCTCTAGATATCGAATGTTTTTCCTTGGAGTTTCAAGGATAAAACTTTTTCTTGGTGGGTAAGTATGTAGTGCCCCGCTCCGCGTTGGCACTATGTACAAAGGATATCGGTTTGCTGACTCAAAAAGGATATCTTTCTTAAGTGCTCCCTGTTGAACCAGAAGATGACTAATCTAGGTGATTGGACAGAACTTCGTTCCCTAATTCTTGTACGACTTAATAATAAATCTGAGTTTTATAATGCATGTTGCTAAGAAGATTATCGTCTCCGTTGTATAATTAATAGACTGCATGCTTAGCTAGAATTTGAATGCTTGTCAAGAAATAGAACTATTTCCATGCTAAAAAAAGATAAAAATATTGCATGTTAAGTTACACGAGCATCACTATCGAACGAACCATTGTTATGCTAATAAGAAAGAGTAAAAGATTGCTTGAACTTGTCTCCATATCGCTTGTGTTTTGATACAACTACTTCATGCTTGAACTTGATCAGAGAGATGGCGGCCAGTCCGCACAGAGATAGAAAAGAAGAGATATATGGTCTGCTTGTTCATTTTGTCTGTATCGTAGAGTTTATCTGATAGTGTTTTATGCATTCGCATCGGTTGGACAATAGCTATTAGTGCAGATATGAACCTTGGTCTCGGCTGCTATAATGTTAGTGAAGAGCAACTATGAGTCACAGCTGCTAATAGCATCAGATAAAAGAGTCATTGGTTAGCTGGATTACCACTACTAATCCTGAGTTTCTCGGGGACCAAAATCATATAGATAGTTAATCTTGTTTTCTTGATAAAAGGATAGTTCGTAGATGGTGCATTGTCCCTAGAGTCTTTAAGTATAGCTCATGAGACACGCTGTGCACACCCTGATAGTAGAATAATCAGCTTGTCTTGTGTGCTTGAGTACTATCGAACATGAACTCTGATTTCAAAAATGTTTTCAATAGAAGTAATATGAATCCGTTCCTGTACTGCATATAACGAACCTAAGTAAAACTAGAAAGATCACTAGTAATATAATTTTTTATAACATAATTACTTAGTGTTGGTTTTAGTTGCTTCTGTTCGTTGATTTTATACTCACCAGTACTTTCTCCAAAGTGTTGATCCACCAACAGTTTGCTTGTTCGCAAGTGCTGGATCATCCGAGGAAGCAATAGCCGTGTCTCATCCCCAGGACCCTGAAATCTGCAGTCGATGCCTTGTGCTGTATCGATTATTTTGAGCTACTTTTGTATAAAAGAACATAATATATAGAACAATGCCATTATATTCAGAGAACCTTGTGCCTTAATATTTTCCCCGTATACTTAGATGGATTATTGCTTGCAATATTGTCCCTCCGCTGCTTACTTGATCGATTCGATGATAGCCACAACTTTAACGATATTGTATTGTGCAGGCGCAATCCCAGGCTCGTACGACATCAAGTCCCGATGGAAACGATCGTCCCACGGGAGCGCTGGCGCGGTGATTCGTGTCCGGTTGGGACAACCGATTCTCATGGGAGATCGGGGCATGACAGGCAGAGGGGTTCCTAGTTGGTAAATACAATACAGTAAGCATTGCACATGTGTGCTAAGTGATGCTTATTAGTGTAGAAGGGTGTCATTGTTAGGTGTTAGCATGATACCTATATAGATATATAAGTATGTGGACTAAGTTCAGGAGGGAAGTATAGTAAAGGGGATGGTACCAGTATGGTCTGTGCAACTGTGACATGGAGGTAATGCCAAGAACCTAGGTATCCATGTGAGAGAGTTAGGTGTAGTGACAGGGTGTATGTGCCTAATTTTGGGGGAAGTGGTTCAGTTGAAGCTTGTATCAGTGGGGCAATAGTTGTCACGACCCACACCCTAGATTTGAGCATGAGTCATGGGTACGTCTAGCCTACGTCGCAGTGTCAGTGGTAGAACGTTATAAAATAAGCCACATGTATAATCTATAACTCATAACATATATACATCTCCATACTATACTCAATCACAGGCACTAGTTTAAATAAATATACCAAGATAATAATAAAATAATACTCTTGATGCGGGTTCAAGGAATCTCCCCAAAATCTAAATATCCAATGTATAATACTCAAAATACTTTAGAAAAATTTTCGGAGAACAATTCGGTCAAAAATAACTAACAAAATCAACTACTACTAAACTACTCAATTGCATACGGTATCTGAGCTGCTAACTCTCCATGATCCTCCGGAAGGGCAAGATCAGGCTCTATTATGTCGCTAGCATATGGTCCATAATGTGTAGGGATTGCATCCTCATTATAGTCACCTAAAATGTTTATCCAGTCAGGAAGAAAATGAGTACATCACAGTGAAAACAGTTCCAACACATGGTAGAAGCTATATGACAATAAATAGTAACGAATATATGATAGCAACAAAACTGAAATCACAATAAGGCAACTAGAATAAATAAATGCTAAAGTCTTGTCATGGAAACATATAGTACAATATCTTCCAGAAACAAAGGAAATAACTGAAATGTATGGAAGAACAGATAGGAACAACTACCCTATGTGATTTAAAATACCTTGTTGACATGTGAACGACTAAGAGGTAAAATTTGACAAACCACATGTGTCGTGCATGGCTGCTATTATTCCAGTAAGACCATAGGATATAAAGGGTAGTTCACACGTCCACTAAGTTTTCTTCTCCCCAAGAGTACAAGATGGATTCTGAATCAGTCACGAAGAAATAACAATAATCCAGAACAGTCACGTATCTCATAATAAGAATCCATCATACTAATCCGTGTAGAAAGTGTCAAGTATCAAATAATCAATACTAAGCATGCATTATAGAGACTATCAAGCACTGAAAGTAATCACAGAAATGTACTCGCAAGTGGTCCTTAGCTGGTATGAGCCAGAATCCAAGTCACAGTCCAAATAGCCTATGTAGTACAAATTTACCATGTCAAAAGATAAGTTATTTTAATCTATTTAATTCTAGAATAATTACTCTAAAATTCTATTTTAATCTTATTATTCTGATTTTTAGGTTGATTCCTAAATTTTATCCAAAGGAACTGAATTTTATCAGCTCGAGACTCATAGCACGTAAATTGAGGCAATCTGTTGATCGAAAAGTCAATCGATATAAACTGTAAACACCTGGATTTTTTGGATATTAAAAATAAATTTTTGGAATTTTTGCGATTTTTAAATAATTAATTTAAATATTCTTCTAACTAAAATGTTTTTAAGTATTAAAATAAATAGGAAAATATTATAAAAATAATATTTTTGGGTGTAAAATAAAATATTAGACAGGGTAATTTTCCTGGAAATTATTGGACCCCAGAACCATTTTTAAAGACCTAAAAACCAAGTTTTTTATAAAACCGGGTTGAACCGGGCTCAAACCGGACTGAACCCGGTCCAACCGAACCGGACTGGCCTAGACCCAACCCTAACCCCAACGGGTCGGGTCCTATCCTACCCGACCCGACCCGGATCCGACCCTACCCGAACTCACCCTCTCCTCTCAACGCACGACCCCGCATTTCCCGGTGCCCCACCCCCGCTCCGCGGGCCACCCTGGCCACGATCCCCTCCCTGCTCCACTTCTCTATCTCTCCACTCCCTATTTAAACCACCGCTCTCTCCCCTCGTTGCCACCACCGCCCTCGCCCAACTCCGCCGGCACGTCCCCGAGCTCCACCGCGATCCCCTGCCTCCGTTGCCCTCGACCCAGCCCGGCCATCCCTGCTTCTCCTCCGGCCACATACTCCTCCACCAGAGCCCTGACCGCCTCCGCCAGCACGCCGCCCTGACGACCCCGACTCCGGCGAACCCAGCGACCCCATCACCTCGCCGGCAGCAGCAACAGCAGCGACGACCCGCCGAAACCCTAGTCGGTCGACCGACCGAGCATCGCGCCGCCTCGCGAGAACGCATTTTCCAGTCTTCTGTGGAGCCCTGTTCAGGTGATTGTATCTCTCTCCTCGCTGCCCCATTTTTTGTTCTATATGCTGTGATACGTAGACTACATGACCCTCTCGATACCCGTGCAAATTGCTTGGCGTGTTGCGTCCTGTGGCGATCGTAAACTGCGACCCAAAATCAGAAAAATATTTACCCTATTTTTCCCCAGAACTGAGTGTGCCCCGCTAAACGGGATGACTTGGTCGTGTGCAGAGTTCACCAAAAGGTGCGCACCGTTAATACGAACGTGTAAAATTTCGCGAAAGTTGATTTGGATGTGCGTACACACCGGATTCAACGCGTATCCGTCGACAACGCCCCGTATCGGCCCCATTCTGAAACGTGTTGTAACTTCTTGTACACATGTCGTATTGAAATGAAACTTGCGCCATTGAACTCGTAGCAATACTCTGGTCCTGTGACCCAATTTTGGTTCGATTCTGAGAATGTTAACAAAATTGCGTATCGTGGGCCCCACGGCTCTACATGACGGATGATTTTGTGATCGGCTCATCGGAATCCAATTCTGAAAATTTTGTTGGGTTCGTATCATCGTTCTGGACTTGTTGACACTAAGAGCTTGAAGTATGTATTTACCCAAAAAGAGCTGAACATGAGGCAGGAGATAGTTGGAGTTGATGAAAGACTTCGACATATTATTGCAGTATCATCCAGGGAAGGCGAACGTAGTTGCGGATGCGTTGAGCAGGTATCCGGTAGCTATGTGCCTGACTATATATCATTATCTTCTGGCAGATCTAGAGAGCTTGGGCATTGAGGTGATAGTGCCTGGAGTTGAGATGCAAATGTGGGGACTGCAGATTCAGTCAGAGTTAGTAGACCGGATCAGGGCTACACAGTTTAAGGATGAGTCCCTGAGGAGCATCAGGGCGCAGGTTCAGATTAGATTATCAGATGACTTCACCATTGCTGATGATGGTTCATTGTCGTACGGTACCAGATTGTGTGTGCCGAGTGGGTTATTGCGCGAGGAGGTTCTTCAGGAGGTGCATCGATCCCAGTATTCTATGCATCAAGGTGCCAACAAGATGTATAGAGATCTGAAAGAGCATGTATGGTGGTACGGGATAAAGCGGGAGGTAGCACGCTTCATATCCCGATGCTTAGTGTGCCAGCAGGTGAAGGCGGAGAGGCAGAGGCCAAGAGGTTTGCTCCAGCCGTTACCCATTCCGGAGTGGAAATAGGAGCATGTGACCATAGATTTTGTTACTGGACTTCCCCGTTCTCCAGGCGGAAAGGATGCGATTTGGGTCATCGTGGACAAGTTGACCAAATCGGCCCACTTTCTACCATTCAAAGTGGGTACGTCTACGGAGAGACTAGCAGAGATGTATGTGCGCCGGATAGTCAGACTGCATGGAGTTCCTGTGAGCATAGTATCAGATCGGGACAATCGCTTTACTTCGTATTTCTGGAGGAGTCTGCAGGCTAGCTTGGGCACCCAGCTCAAGTTTAGTAGTGCATATCACCCACAGACAGATGGTCAGTCAGAGAGAACCATTCAGACACATGAGGACATGCTTCGCACTTGTGTTTTAGATTTCAGAGGCTCTTGGAAGGATCACTTGCACTTGGTAGAGTTTGCTTACAACAACAGCTACCAAGCCAGTATCGAGATGTCACCATTCGAGGTATTGTATGGACGGAGGTGTCGCACTCCGTTATCATGGGATGATGTAGGCGAGAGAGCTTTGCTTGGACTGAAGATGGTGGTTGATGCGACAGAGAAGGTCAAGCTCATTAGAGATAGACTTCGGGTGGCGCAGGACAGGCAGCGACATTGGGCCGATAGCCACCAGAGACCTTTGGAGTTTGAGGTATAGCTTAGAATCTAGATTTTGTTCTTGTATTTTCTTGTGATTGCTTATTTTAGACTAAGTGCAGAGACCTTGTTTGTGCTAGGTTGGAGATCTGGTGTTCCTGAGGATTTCTCCGATGCGGGGCACTATTCGCTTCGTTAGAGGCGAAAAGCTTAGCCCACGTTTCGTCGGACCCTTCAGTATCCTTGAGAGGGTCGGCACCGTGGCTTATAGGCTAGATTTGCCGCCTACGCTGGAGGAAGTTCATGATGTGTTCCACGTGTCACAGTTGAGACGGTACGTGGCGGATTCCAGTCACGTATTGGATCACTCAGAAATCGTGGTGGGCCCTACTCTTAGCTATCCAGAGCAGCCAGTAGAGATTCTGGATCGACGGAAGAAGGTGTTGAGGAACCAGACTATTCCCTTGGTTCGTGTCGCGTGGGGGCATCACTCTCCAGGTGAGTCGACCTGGGAGAGGGAGGATGAAATGCGCGAGCGATACCCCTATCTCTTTGAGTCCTGAGGTATGGTTCTTTTCTTGCATTCCTGTCCTAGTTTCGTCTTTTTAATTTCGAGGACGAAATTATTTTAAGGAGGGTAGGCTTGTCACTGCCCAATTCTAGAAAATAGGGTTATTTTTTATTTTTATTTGGTAAATTGTGTATTGATTATAATTAATTATATTTATATTTAATTGATGGTTGTATTATTTTTACTTGATTGTTTTAGGGTTTTGGCTAGTCTGGACCCATGTCAGACCCTAGTGGACCCATGTTCGACCCAACCAACGCCCTTGTGAGACCTATTTTTGGGTTTAGAATATTTATTATATTTTTAATAGGTTAGTTGGAGAGATTGGGAGTTAGTTTGAGTGCTTTTGGAACCCCAAATCCAAAATCCAATTTGCATGACTTTAGGAGAGGGCATTTTGGACTTTTGCATTATTGTAAAAACCCTTTATTATGCTATGGCCGGCCCTTACTTCCCAGACCCGACCAAAACCACAGCCCCCCCCCCCATTCTTCTTCTTCACTTCTTCTTCTTCTCCATTCTCCACTCTTTCTTCTTCTTTCCTTCTTCCAACTTCAAGTAAGTACTCTATTTCTCCTCTTTCTTCTTTTATTCTTCATGGATGTGAACCCTAACCCTACACTTTTCCCTAACCTAGGTGTGTAGAGCCTAGACTTAGTGTGGAGGCTAGATTTGGAGGCTTGGAGCTTGAGGGAGGTGATTTTAAGTGAATTAGAGACTTTGGCCTTGGGATTCCAACTCCCAAGAGGTAAACCCTAGCTTTTCTCTTACTAATTACTCTTATGTAGTATAATTAGTGGTTTAGAATCTTCCTAGACCCTAAGGCTACCCGTGGGAGAAAGTTGGAACAAGTTTGGTTGTGTTTAGAGACTTTGACACTAGGTTTTGTGTCAATTTCGGGTGGAATCCAAAATTGGCCCAATTTTGGGTGATACCCTAGGTTAGACGGACCTAGGTAGACATTGATGGGTGTCTTGAGGGTTAGTACGTGTCTCCGTTCAGACACATGAAGTCGTGTCGCGGAGAAATGGGTGTTTCGAGCATTTTTGGGGTTTTCATCGTCGTCGGTTCTATGTGCGTGCACGTTTTTGCCACGGGCCTAGAATCGAAGAGTTAGCATTTTTTCTAGGATCTAGACATCGTTTAGAACCCGTGGGTAAATTTTGGGCCGATTTCGAGTAGGTTTGGTGTGTGTTTCAGGAGGTTTTCAGAACCGCACACCGCGTGTTTGTCGAAATGACCGAACGACCATTTCTACTTGGTTTCTTAGTTTCGGGCTTGTGCGCGCGTTGGGTTGGTTTTGGGAAGTGTGTGCTAGAGTTATCGGTTATATTTTATATATATTTATGTGTTTGTGCGTGTATGGGTGGTTGTGTGCGGGTTGGTGGTGTGTTGGGAGTGTTGTGTTGTGTTGTGTGTATATGTGTTTATGTGTCTATATATGTATATACCTATATTTGTGTTTGTGTATGTGTTAGTGTGAGTGTTTGTATATATATATATATATATATATATATATATATATATATATATGAGTGTGCGTGTGTGTATATGTATATATATATCCTTGTGTGTATGCGTATATATATATATATATACATATACACACACGCACACTCATATATATATATATATATATATATATATATATATATATATATATATATGGATTTGTTTGGTTATATATATATATAGATATGTGTGTATATATATATACGTAGTGTGTATATAAATATATACATGTGTGTGTACCTATATACATAAGTGTATGTGTGTAGTATATATGTATAAGTATGTGTGTATATATATATATACGTTTGTGTATATATATATGTATATGTGTGTGTGTCTGTGTATATATATGTGTGTGCGTGTTCGTGTGAGTGTGGTGCTGTGCAGCACAGCGGGGGGCAGCGCAGCAGCTGCCAGCAGAGGCAGCAGCAGCTGCCAGTAGCAGCTGCCAGCAGCAGCAGCAGCATTGCCAGCAGCACTAGTAGCAGCAGCGTGTACAGCATTCGCCACAGCAGCAGCTAGGCGAGGCAGGTAGAGAGTGATAGATAGATATATTGATTGATTGATTGATTGATAGATAGTTAGATAGGTTGATAGATAGATAGATAGATAGATATATCTGTATATATATATATATATATATATATATATAGAGAGAGAGAGAGAGAGAGAGGTATAGATACTAGATATAGATATACATATATGAGAGTGTGTATGGGTATATATGTATGTGTGTATGTGTGATGTATAGATATAGATATCTAGGTTATAGCATATATATATATATATATATATATATATATATATATATATATATATATATATATATATATATATATATATATATATATATATATATATATATATATATATATGTGTGTGTGTGCGTGTGTGTGTGTGTGTGTGTGTTAGATATATATATTCCAGCCTAGATAATTACCTAGGTGTATATCTATATGCTTAAATAGCTAACTAGAGGGGTAGTTAGAGGGGTATTGGAGGATATCTTAATACCTTGAGATATCAAGGTATCTCAATACCTTGAGATATCCAAGGTATTGAGTTTCGAACGAGGATTTTGAGCAATTGCCTAGGAATACGTTTAAAGTTATTTTTATATGTATATGTGTATATATTTATGCATGCTAGCATAGGTTTTAGCGGGTTTAGGCGGGGTGCGTAGCCTAGGTCGAGGTATCGGATACCGAGGGTATCTCGGTATATCGAGGAGGCGAGTTTGAGGGTTTACTAGCTTAATGAGCTAGTTTTGACCTAGAATTTTAGGGGCACCCTAGTTTGACCTAGTTTTGACCATAATTGTCCTCGTTGACCGTAAAAGTCAACATTTGACCTAGTTTTGACCTAGAGTTGACTTTTTGGACCCCGGGTTGACTTTTTGACCCAAATTTTACCGGTTTGACCCGTTCGACCTAGATTAACCCTAGAACCTTATTTATAGTTATTTTATATCAGTTTAAATCTATAGAATCCTGTTTAATCTTGCTTTTCTTAATAGGTTCTTGCGACGCCAGTCCGGATCTCGATCCTCATCAGTTGCTCAGGGCATCAGGCGAGTACCTACCTCTGATAGTTTCTATTTCATGATAGCATTTATATCACATATTCTAGAACTGTAATACTTGATTATGATACATTGTTACACGAGCTGGTACTAGTGGATCCCGTCATGAGATGCTATCCCCCTTACCGTGTTCAGCGGGTACTCTATCACGTGTATTTCATCATGTGCTTCGGGTATTGATTCTCATGTGCTATCATGTGCTTCTTGTGCTCTCGCCTTCGTGTGCGCGAGCTATTATCATGTACGTAGCGTGTCGTGGTTGGATCCAAGAGTATTAGTGGGGAAGGGGAGTAGGAGTTGGTTATGTGATCAAAGCCAAACAGTATTCATGTGTATGTCGGTTATGCAACTCACGCATAACGGAGTTATCGTAGATTATTCATGTGCAACCTAAGCCGATCACATAACGAACTTGTTCTTAAGGCACTTAGCTAGTATTCCTGTTTTCTTACATGCAGTTACTTCTCTACTTATATTGTTCTTCAGTTTACATTGCAGCTACTTTATCTGCTCCATCATGTATTTATTTCATGTGCATCTTGTATACTTTTCTATTGCTAGTCATATACACCTTACCATGTATTTGGAGTTACTTTCAGAGTTATGTACTTCGCTCCAGTCCTGACTGGGCATATTTTTTCCAGAGGATGCTGAGGATTTCTGCCCGACATTCTACGGGCCGGGCGTCGAGGAGAGTTGTGACCCCGAGACTGAGGAGGAGCCCATCGAGGAGACACCTATAGCGCCCTAGTTAGCTAGGTGGGTTTTCCTGGGTTATTCCCAGTTGATTATTTTGGATGATTGTATTTATTATTTTGTTGCCTGTGAGATGTTGTAGACTATAGACTTGGACTGTATTTTGGATATTGTCTTGCTCTGTGTTTCTTTATTCTTTGTGATATCATATCGTGCTTTTACTCTTCTCCTAGATTATTGTGATTGAGTCATATATATATTGCTTGGTTTCCCTCCTTTTGGAGAGGTTATATTGACAGATTTTGTGAGTTATAGATTGTTGACCTAGAACGGACCTTTACAGCGTTCTACCGTCGATTCTGCGACGTAGGCTGGACGTACCCACGACTCATGCACGATTTTTTGGGTGCGGGTCATGACAGCACCTACATCATACATCGACATCCTTACTGCAGCACAACGCATGGAGCGCATCACTAGGAGGGAGTCAAGTCCGAAGCGGCCATTCACATCAGCACCACCCAGGGCATCACATGGGGGGAGTCTGCAAAGCGATCCCAGAGGAATCTACCTCAGAGAGCAGCACCAAGAGTCCTATCCCTTCTTACTTGTCACTACTGTCGAAAGGTAGGCCATATTGAGAGGGAATGCAGATGCAAGTTGGGACTATGCCTGATTTACAGATCCAACCAGCATCCAGCCAAGGACTGCTCTGAGCGCCGAGATGGAGCACCAAATCGACCAGCTTTACCAGCACCAAGGCCAGTTTATCCCGCATTGGGAGCACCACAGACGGGAGTTGGAGGCGTCAGACCACCATTGGCACCACAAGCAGCACTATTCCAGCAGGCTCGTCAGCAGAGAGGTCCAGCTCAGGGACGAGGACAAGCATTTGCATTGGCTGTTGAGGAGGAAGCTACTGCAGGAGAGGTTATAGAAGGTACTATATTAGTAGCTTCATTACCTGTTGTAGCTTTATTTGATTCTGGAGCATCGCATTCATTCATAGATGCTAACTTCGTAGCCACACATAGAGTAGCTACTGCACCCCTTTCGCAGACTAAAAGAATTCTCACGAGAGGTGGAATTATCCCAGTTAGTGACATCTGTAGATCTTGTTCGGTAGTAGTCTGTGGAAGAGAGATGCGAGCCCAATTTCTGATCTTTTCTATACCGAATTATGATGTTGTACTTGGTATGGATTGGTTAAGTCAGTACCATGCGACTCTTGATTGCCGGCTTGGAAGGGTTATATTTAGACCGCCTAGTCATTCAGAGTTTGAGTTTCTTTGGGGAGCTATAGAGCAAGGTGTTCAGCCTACTCTTAGGGTACTATCTGTAGAAGGGGAGTCAAGTTACCCAAGAGTTATATTAGAGTTTGTGGATGTATTTCCTGATGATCTTTCAGGTTTACCGCCTGATCGGGAAATAGAATTCACAATATATTTGACTCCAAGAGCAAAGCCTATCACTTCATCAATGTACCGGCTAACACCTAAGGAGTTGGTGGAATTGAAGGAGCAAGTAGATGATCTTCTGGAGAAGGGTTTCATTCGGGCCAGTATTTCACCTTGGAGAGCACCCATACTATTTGTACCGAAGAAGGATGGGACAGTACGCCTGTGTATTGACTATAGGGCACTGAACACTGTAACAATTAAGAACCGGTACCCCTTGCCACGCATTAATGACCTATTTGATCAATTGAGTGGTGCTAGGGTATTATCGAAGATTGACCTTAGATCCGGTTATCACCAGATTAGAGTGAGGAAGGAGGATATATCGAAGACAGCCTTCAGGACCAAGTATGGACACTATGAGTTCTTAGTTATGTCGTTTGGTTTAACCAACGCGCCAACTGTGTTCATGAGTTTGATGAACAGAGTTTTTCATCAGTACTTGGACAAGTTTGTGGTTGTGTTTATTAATAATATCCTCGTATATTCCAAGAGCAACGAAGAGCATGAGGATCATCTCATAATCGTGCTAGAGACGCTGAGGCAGGAGAAGTTGTATGCCAAACTCAGTAAATATGAGTTTTGCATGGATAAAGTGCCATTCTTGGGACATATCATCTCATGAGGACTTTCACTTGATCTAGAGAAGGTTGCTGCAATAGAAACTTGGCCTACACCTACATCAGTTACAGAAGTGAGAAGTTTTATCGGACTTGCTGGGTATTACCGTAGGTTCGTAGAGAATTTTTCAAGGATTGCGGAGCCAATGATGAAGTTGACGTGTAAGGACCAGGAGTTTGTATGGACGGAAGATTGTCAGAAGGCCTTTGAAGAATTAAAGAGGCGATTAACAACAGCACCGGTCTTGACTCTTCCTTCAGGATCGGGAGGCTTTGTTGTTTATAGTGATGCGTCAGGCAGTGGACTAGGATGTGTTTTGATGCAACATGGCAAATTTATCGCTTATGCATCGAGATAGCTAAAGGTCCATGAGAAGAACTACCCAACGCACGATCTCGAGCTAGCTGTAGTAATATTTGCACTGAAGATATGGAGGCACTATCTTTATGGAGAGAAGGTAGAAATCTTTACTGATCACAAGAGTCTGAAGTATGTATATACTCAGAAGGAGCTCAATATGAGACAGAGACGTTGGCTTGAGTTGATGGTAGAGTTTGATATAGATCTGCAGTACCACCCGGGAAAGGCGATTGTCGTAGCAGATGCACTCAGCAGGAAGCCCACGACTTATTTCTTGATGATACAGCCCCAGTTATTAAAGGATCTACAGGAGCTCTAGATAGAGATTATTTTACCAAGACAAAATGGCGTGTTGGCGAATCTTGAAGTTAAGTCGTCACTTGTGGAGAGGATTAAAGCGGTATTGCCCACAGATGCTAGATTTCGAAGACTTATAGAGAGGATAGAGGTAGGCATACAGATGGGACTTCGCATACATGAGGACGGGACATTAAGGTACAGAAATCGCCTATATGTTCTGAATGGAGAATTGAGACATGAGTTGATGACTGAAGCACATAGCTCCATATACTCTATTCATCCAGGAGGAACGAAGATATACCGAGATTTGAGGCAGTATTATTGGTGGCATGGAATGAAGAGAGAGATTATACGGTTTGTGGCAAAATGTTTAGTCTGCCATCAAGTAAAGGCCGAGCATCAGAGAACTGCGGGTATATTACAGCCGCTTTCCATACCCGAATGGAAGTGGGAACATATCACTATGGATTTTGTTACCGGATTTCTACGGAGCCCCAATGGGAAGGATGCAGTCTGGGTTATCGTGGATCGACTCACTAAATCGGCATATTTTTTGTCGTTTAGAGTTGGACAGTCCACAGAAGTACTAGCCGACATGTATATACGATAAATCGTAAGTTTACATGGAGTACCGGTTAGTATTGTGTCAGATCGTGACTCAAGATTTATATCCCATTTTTGGCGAAGCATGAAAGAGAGTCTTGGCACCCGACTCAAGTTCAGCACTGCTTACCATCCACAGACAGATGGTCAATCTGAGCGCACTATTCAGATATTGGAAGATATGTTGAGATCGTGTATGTTAGATTTCGGAGGGTCTTGGGAAGATCATTTGTACTTGGTGGAGTTCTCTTATAATAACAGTTACCAGGCAAGCATCCAGATGGCACCATTCGAGGCTTTGTACGGCAGAAAGTGCAGATCACCTTTATATTGGAGTGATGTTGGCGAGCGTCAAATACTGGGTCCAGAGTTGGTGATGCAGACCGTTGAGAAGGTGAAGCAAATACAAAATCATCTTCGTGCAACTCAGGATAGACAGAAGCATTGGTATGATACACACAGATATCCTTTGGAGTTCAAAGAAGGAGAGCACGTATTCTTGAGGATTTCACCTACTCGAGGTACTATTCGATTTGGGAGCAGAGGCAAGCTGAAACCAAGGTACATTGGGCTATTTGATATTCTGGAGCGCATTGGTGAGGTGGCGTATCGTCTTGCATTACCTCCATCTTTAGAGGGAGTACATGATGTAATACATGTCTCACAGCTGAGAAGGTACGTGACTGACCCAAGTCGCGCAGTCGATCATTCTGAGATCATAGTGGGCCCTAACTTGAGATATGAAGAGCAGCCAGTTGGCATACTCGACCTCAGTGAGAAGATATTGTGAGGTCAGACGATTAGACTGGTTCGAGTATCTTGAAAACATTACTCTTCCGGCGAATCTACCTGGGAACGAGAGGATATCATGCGCTAGCGTTATCCTCACCTATTCAAAGATGCAGGTATAACCTAAGCATTTCTTGTAGTTTTCATGTTTTCAATTTCTTGAGTAGTTAATTCTTTGATTGCAAGGACGCAATCCTCTTAAGGGGGGTAGATTGTAAACATCCGGATTTTTCGGATATTAAAAATAAATTTTTGAAATTTTTAGCAATTTTTAAATAATTAAATTAAATGTTCTTCTGACTGAAATATTTTTAAGTATTAAAATAAATATGAAAATATTATGAAAATAATATTTTTGGGTGTAAAATAAAATATTAGACATAGGATAATTTTCTTGGAATTTATTGGACCCTAGAACCATTTTTAAAGACCTAAAACCAAGTTTTTTATAAAACCAAAAGAAACTGGGTTGAACTGGGCTCAAACCGGACTGAATCTGGTCCAACCGAACCGGACCGGCCTAGACCCAACCCTAACCCTAACGGGTCGGGTCCTATCCTACCCGACCCGACCCGGAATCGACCGGACCCGAACTCACCCTCTCCCCTCACTGCACGAGCCCGCGTTTCCCGGGCCCCCGCCCCCGCTCCGCGGCCACGACCGCCATGACCCGCCCCCGCTCCATGGGCCACCCTGGCCACGATCCCCTCCCCGCTCTACCTCTCCCTCTCTCCACTCCCTATTTAAACTACCTCCCTCTCCCCTCGCTGCCACCACCTCCCTCGCCCAACTCCGTCGGCACGTCCCCGAGCTCTACCGCGATCCCCTGCCTACGCTACCCGCGACCCAGCCCGACCATCCCTGCTTCTCCTCCGATAACAGCCTCCTCCGCCAGAGCCCCGGCTGCCTCCGCCAGCACGCCGCCCCGATGACCCCAACTCCGGAGAACCCGGCGACCCAATCACCTCGCCGGCAGCAGCATCAGCAGCGGTGACCCACCGAAACCCTAGCCGGCCGGCCGAGCGTCGCGCCGCCTCACGAGGACGCATTTTCCAGTCTTCTGCGAAGCCCTGTTCAGGTGACTGTATCTCTCTCCTCGCTGCCCCATTTTTTGTTCCGTCTGCTGTGACACGTAGACTGCATGACCCTCTCGATACCCGTACAAATTGCTCGGCGTGTCGCGTCCTGTGGCGATCGCAAATTGTGACCCAAAATTAGGAAAATATTTGTCCTATTTTCCCCGAAACTGAGTGGGCTCCGCTAAACGGGATGACTTGGTCGTGTGAGGACTTCGCCGAAAGTTGTGCGCCGTTAATACGGACGTGTGGGATTTTGCGAAAGTTGATTTAGATGTGCGTACACACCGGAATCAACACGTATCCATCGACAACGCCTTATATCGGCCCCATTCTGGAACGCATTATAACTTCGTGTACATACATCGTATCAAAATAAAACTTGCGTCATCGGACTCGTAGCAATACGTTGGTCCTGTGACCCAAGTTTGGTTCGATTCTGAGAACGTTGACAAAATCGCGTATCGTGGGCCCCACGGCTCTACTTGACGGGCGATTTTGTGATCGGCTCATCGAAATCCAATTCTGAAAATTTTGTTGGGTTCGTATCATCGTTCTGGACTTGTTGACACTAAGTTTAAAGAATTTAGAGAACATTGCTCTGATACATTTTTTGGTGCGAAGCGGGCCACATGTGGATCCCACTTTGACTAAAAACTGTCACTTTTGCCCCTGTGTCCAAATTGGACTCAAGCACGGGCAATTCTAGCTATTTGATCTCTTCTGAGCATGATGGTAATGTTTATTTCAGCATCTGGAGACGTTCCTGACGATTTTATGAATACCAGAGCAGTAGTTGAAAACCAAACACCAGGCAAGTGTACCTTGCCAACCTTGCAGTTCATGTTACATAATATTCCTTGATTTATTTATATGTTGTATCTGTTCAACCTAGGACCGTGTGACATTACTTAACGTCCGAACAATATTCGGGTGTCAACACCGTACGCGGAGTTGTGTAACGTCACCTAGAGATGGATATCGAGACCCTATATATTCTCGTGCTTGTATTATCAAGTACGTCATACCCAGGAAACCTGACACTATTCATGAGAAAGAATCTTCCTGAGATATTCATGGTGATTCTGTTTAACAAGATTGATGACATAGACATTATATTCATAGCTATCATATGACTTGTTACATTAGTTATGATCTTGTGTGATATGGACATGAGACGTGTGATTACATTGGGTGGGGAGAGACACACAGGCTACAGGCTATTTTTATATATGTATTTATTATTGTGAGGTCGTAGACTCTACATCTGAGCTAGGAACATTACGTGATATTACTGCTACCAGCTCCCCGACACAGAGCTTGTAGCGGTCTCAGCCTGAGTACTAGTGGTGCTCTCACTTGCATTTCACATAGATGGTTACATAGTTTACCCTATTATTTTATTTATTGTACTGTATTTATTTTGGCTTGTGTTATTTTGTACCTTGCTATGTCCCCTGAGGACCTGGATTCCAGGTTATGTCTCCAGGTTTAGTAGAGGATTTCTATCCCGAGGTATACGGGACAGGAGCAGAAGCAGAAGCAGGAGCAGGAGTTGACACTGGAGCTGAACCGATCTCCGAGGACGAGGTGATGGCTGAGAACTTCTCCTGGGTATCTGTTATTCATACTCAGTATTTGCTTTTATTAGACTCCTTTATTTCTGGTCTGTTGAACCAGTGTATCAGACTTATATCGGGTTGTTCCCCGATTTACTTTATTGAGACTTGTTGTTGGTTTTTATTTCATTATGTTGTTGATCATATTTATCTTCCATGGATGAGATTAGATTGTGACATGTTTAGTAGATCCTTTATTATTGTTGTTACAGCTTAAGTACACATTGATGGGTCCATTAAATTAGGTTTGCCCATTATAGTGTGTTGCTGGCCTTTGCCACGTGGCTAGTCCCTCGGTATTTTGGGACTGGGGCATGATATAAACTCAACTTTCATGCATGGTTTCCTATAGATTTCAATTTCACAAATATTCTAGAATTTATGGCTCATCCGGATTCAAGTTTATTTGGAAATTATTGCACAAATAAAATCGTATTATGCAATAGTGGTTGATTGTTAACCTAGAAGTTGTACAAAATTAATAGTACAAAAATATTTCGAATTAATTCTAGGAAAACTATATGTCAACGATCTTGACATTAGCTTTCCGAAACTTCAAACGGTTCATAATTCTGACTCCTGGTTCTCCCGGAATGGCAAAAACACGAGATACGTCTATTTTTGGATATGTTGTGCTCTACAAATTTTCTAGAATTTAATATTCAGAATTTTGTGAAAAACTTTATATATTCAGAAAACTAACCTCAATACGGTTCTAATGCAAGAAACTGGGCCACGTTTGGAATCCAGAGCTATGAGTAATGGCTTCTGGAAGATGAAGGAAATCCTATATGATAATTCCCTAAAATCGGCTAAAAGAAATCCTAGAAATTATAAACTAAATACTATATATATATATATATATATATATATATATATATATATATATATATAGAGGAGAGAGAGAGAGAGAGCAGCCGCGGCTAAAAGACGTACCATATGGCGTCCATCCGCTTCTTCCCGCTCGGATCGAACGGCCAGCGTTCAAGCCTGCTTGGCTCGGCTGAGTCCGAGTCGGATTAGGACTCGGCTCAGCTCGGCTTGGCTTGGACCGACTCCACCCGCACCCACCATCGCCCTCTCTCACTGAATGCTGGGACCTGCTGACTGGGCCGTGCAGGCTGACACGCCGGCTGGGCTGGCTGCTGACTGGGCGGGTTGGTTTTATTAGGTTTTTCGTTTTCTAAAAATTAGTTTTTAATTCTATTTTTTTATAATTAACTCAAAATAAATGTTAAAATAATCAAAAAATTTCAGAAAATTTTAGAAAATATATTTGAATATTTAGAACCTAAAATAAAAGTTTGGGATATTTATAATTATATTTGACCCTAAAATAAATTCTTGAAAGTCCTAGAAAATTATTTTTACTAGTTTTTAATTAACTAAAAATTATAAAAAAATCCAAATAGCCCAAAATTAACCTAATAATAATATTTAAGCTAGAATTTTATGATACGGAGGTTACAAGTCTACCCTCCTAAAAAAATTTGTCCTCGAAATTTAGGGCAGAACAAATACAAGAAGAAAATTACCTCATGGTGCAAAAAAATAGGGGTAACGCTCTCGCATCTCCTCTTCCCGCTCCCAAGTGGATTAACCGAGAGAATGATGCCTCCAAGCGACACGAACCAAGGGAATTACTTAGTTACAAAGCACTTTATCTCTGTGGTCTACGATCTCCACAGGCTGCTCCGGATAACGGAGGCTTGGTCTAACCTCAAGCTCCGAATGATCTAATACATGGCTAGGATCTATCATGTATCGCCTTAGCTGGGACACATGGAACACGTTGTGTACTCCTAATATAGATGGTAAGGCTAGTCGATAAGCTACTGCCCCGACCTTCTATAGAACATTGAAATATCCCATGAATCTTGGACTAAGCTTTCCATCTCCACCGAAACGAATCGTTCCACATGTCAGAGAGATCCTGCAGAACACTAAGTCGCCAACCTATGCCAAAACAGGAACTTAACGCATAATCTAAGAACATAATAGATATTTAAATAAATAAATCGATACCTTAAACTCTAGCGGTCTCCTGTGGCTAACGGCCCACTGCTTCTGTCTGTCCTGAGCCACACGAAGTCTCTCTCTAATCTGCTTCACTTTTTTGCAGCATCAACTACCATCTCTGGTCCCAAAAGTACTCTCTCTCTCTCTTTCTCTCTTTCTCTCTCTCTCCTACATTGTTCTAAGATAATGGAGTTTGGCATCTCCTACCATATAAAACCTCGAAAGGAGATATCTCGATACTGGCCTAATAGCTATTGTTGTATGCAAACTCTACCAGGTGCAGATGATCCTCCCACGAGCCACCAAAATCTAGTACACATGTCCGAAGCATATCCTCGAGTGTCTGAATAGTCCTCTCTGATTGTCCATCCGTCTGAGGGTGGTAAGAAGTGCTAAATTTGAGTTGGGTACCCAAGCTAGCCTGCAAACTCCTCCAAAAGTGGGACGTAAATCTATTATCCCGATCGAACACGATGCTTACTGAAACTCCATGCGGCCTGACTAGCTGTCTCATATATAAATCGACGAGCTTCTTCGTGGTCAATCCCACTTTGAAAGGCAAAAAGTGGGCTGATTTGGCCAGCCTGTCAACAATGACCCAAATAGCGTTCTTTCCTCCTGGAGTGCGTAAAAGTCCGGAAATAAAATCCATCGTGATATGCTCCAATTTCCACTCAGGAATTGGTAGGGGATGTAGAAATCCTTTTGGTCTCTGCCTCTCGTCTTTGACCTGCTGGCACACTAAACATCTGGAGACAAAATATGCTACCTCTCGCTTCATCCCATACCACCACACATGTTTCCTCAGGTCCTTATACATCGTGTTAGCTTCCGAATGTATATAATACTGGGAACGATGAGCCTCCTGCATGATCTCTTCCCGCAGGTCCCCACTAGGCACACATAACCTAGTCCCGTGCCTTAGTGAACCATCCTCAACAATAGAGAAGTCATCCATCAATCCTGCCTGCACTTGAGCTCTGAGATTTCGCAGACCCTCATCTTGGTATTGTGTCCCTCGAATCATCTCCATCAACCTCGACTGAATCTGTATGCCCATCATCTGCGTCTCTACCCCTGGAATAATAATCTCGATGCCCAGGCTATCCAAGTCTGCTAATAAGCGGAGATAGTTGTCAAGTACATTGCTACTGGATACATGCTCAAGGCATCGACAACCACGTTAGCCTTTCCTGGATGATACTGTAGTGAGATATCAAAATCTTTCATCAGTTCTAGCCACCTGCGTTGCCTCATATTTAGCTCTTTCTGCGTAAAGATGTACTTCAAGCTCTTATGGTCAATATATATTTTCACATGCTCTCCGTAAAGATAATGTATCCACAGCTTTAGAGCAAAAATTACCGCTACTAATTCCAAGTCATGAGTGGAATAGTTTCTCTCATGTGGCCATAATTATCTAGAAGCATATGCCACCTCCTCCTTGTTTTGCTCTAGAACACATCACAAGCCATTTCCTGAAGCATCGCTATAAATGACAAATCCAATCGTCCCTGATGGCACCGTCAAAACAAGCGCTGTGGTCAATCTCTTCTTTAGCTCATTAAATGCAGCCTGACGTTCTTCGGTCCACACGAACTATACATCCTTCTGAGTGAGTCTAGTCAACGGCTCTGCGATCTGAGAAAAATCATTTATAAATTTCCTATAATATTCGGCCAATCCTAAGAAGCTTCTGATCTCTGCAACAGAACTCAGAGTGGTCCAAAACTCTACAGCAGCAATCTTCTTTGGATCCACCAAAATTCTGTCTCCAGTCACCACATATCCAAGGAAATCTACCTTATCCAGGAAGAACTCACATTTCGAGAGTTTTCCATAGAGCTTCTCCTTCCGAAGGGTCTCTAGCACAATCCTTAAATGCTTCTCGTGCTCTTCCGGTGTCTTCGAATAGACAAGGATATCATATATGAATACTACTACGAACTTATCAAGGTATTGGTGCAACACCTTGTTTATCAAGTTCATGAAGACTATCGGGGAATTAGTCAACCCAAATGGCATCACCATAAACTCATATTGGCCATATCTTGTCTGAAATACAGTTTTTGAAATATCTTCCTTCTTCACCTTCAACTGATGATAGCCAGACCTCAAATCAATCTTCAAAAATACTCTCGTACCGCTCAACTGATCAAAAAGATCGTCTATTCTTGGTAGCGGATATTTGTTCTTGATGGTGAGATAATTTAGAGCCCTGTAAGCAATGCACATTCGCACCGACCCATTTTTCTTTGGTATAAATAAGACCTAGGCTCCCCAAGGCGAGGAACTCGATCTAATAAAAACCTTGTCTAGCAAATCATCAACCTGCTTCTTCAGTTCTTCCAGCTCGCTGTTGTTGATCCTGTAGACTTGTTGCGACACCGGCTCTGTCCCAGGCACTAAGTCTATAGAAAATTCAAGATCTCTGTAAGATCTCTGTCCGGTGGCAATCCTGGTAGCTCCTCAAGAAATACGTCTAGAAATTCTGTAATAATAGGGTATGGCAAGTCCTTCTCTGCTACCATGGTTCCACAAATAATTCTATCACTCTGCTCAACTCCTCCTCTAACAAACTCAAATTCTGGCTCTCTTGGAGAGCGGAACAGGACATATCCTCTACGACAGTCTATGCTAGCATGGTGCATGCTCAACCAATCCATTCCAAGGACAATATCAAAACTCAAAAGTGGCATTACGAGTAAACTAGCATCCAAATTATGGCCTCCTAAGGTAACACGATGCCCCTTGCAAGTATCACTTACTAGGATAGTGCCTCCACCAGTCGTGATCTTGCAACTCCTACTCAAGGGTTATGTTACTAAACTATGCTTAAGCACAAAGGATACAGATATGAAGCTATACGATACAAGAGGTGTAGGGAGAGCACCATTAGCTCTGGAAGCGTGCGTTCTAGTCTTGGATGGCATTCTGAAAGGTTGAAAACAACAAGAATCCAATTAATATGGCACAAGATAAGGAAGTATTCAAGAAGGAGAATCAACTATGAAAGAGGTCCGGTTGTTCGAAAGAAATTAATAAGGGTTAGCAAGTTGAGTATATGGGATCTCTAGTTGTAATTGAGTATCTTCCTATCCCTAGTATATATATCCTATAGCAGGCTCGCAGTCGTACATCTAACTTTAGTACCACTACGAGTTCGCAACCTGGTACGAAACCTGACCTGCATGAGCCACCACTAAAAATGTGTCACGAGCCGCACCCTAGATTGGGCATGAGTCATGGGTACGTCCAGCCTACGTCGTAGTGTCGACGGTAAAATGCTGTACAATAAGCCACATGTATAATCTATAACTTACAACATATATATATCTCCGTATTATACTCAATCACAGGCACTAGTTTAAATGAATACACCAAGATAATAATGACATAATAGTCTTGATGCGGGTTCAAAGAACCTTCCCAAAATCTAAATATCCAAAGTACAATACTCAAAATACTTTAAAATAAATTTTGGAGAATAATCTAGTCCAAAATAACTAACAAAATCAACTACTACTAAACTACTCCATTGCAGACGGTATCTGAGCTGCTAACTCTCTCTGATCCTCCAGAAGGAAAAGATCAGGCTCAATTATGTCGCTAGCATACGGTCCATAATGTGTAGGGATTGCATCCTCATTGTAGTCACCTAAAATATTTATCCAGTCAGGAATAAAATGAGTACACCAAAGTGAAAATAGTTCTAACACATGGTAGAAGCAATAAGACAATAAATAGTAACGAATATATGATAGCAACAAAACTGAAATCTCAATAAGGCAATTCGAATAAATAAATGCTAAAGTTCTGTCTTGGCAATATATAGTATAATAACTCCAAGCAACAAAGAAAATAACCGAAATGCATGGAAGAACATATAGGAACAACTACCCTATGTGATTTGAAATACATTGTTGACATGTGAACGACTAAGGGATAAAATTCGACAAATTACATGTGTCGTGCATGGATGCTATTATTCCAGTAAGACCATGGGATAGAAAGGGTACTTCATACATCCACTAAGTATTTCCTCTCCCCACTAGTACAACATGGATTCTGAACCAGTCATGAAGAAATAACAATAATCCAGAACAGTCACGTATCTCATAATAAGAATCCATCATACTAATCCGTGTAGCAAGTGTCAAGAATCAAATAATCAATACTAAGCATGTATTATAGAGACTATAAAGCACTGAAAGTAATCACGAAAATGTACTCGCTTGTGGTCCTTAGTTGGTATGAGTCAGAATCCAAGTAACAGTCCAAGTAGCCTATGTAGTACAAATTTACCATGTCAAAAGATAAGTTATTTTAATTTATTTAATTCTGGAATAATTACTCTAAAATCCTATTTTAATATTATTATTCTGATTTTTAGGCTAATTACTAAATTTTGTCCAAATGAACTGAATTTTATCAACTTGAGACTCATAGTATGCAAATCGAGACGATCTGTTCACTAAAATGTCAACCGATACAAACTCAACTTTCATGCATGATTACTTGTAGATTTTAGCGTCACAAATATGCTTGAATTTACGGCTCATCCGGATTCAAGTTCGTTTGGAAATTATTGCACATACAAAATCGTATTGTGCAACGGTAGTTGATTGCTAACCTAGAAGTTCTACAGAATTAAAAACATAGAAATATTTTGTATTAAATTCTAAAAAACATATGTCAATGATCTCGATATTAGCTTTCCAAAACATTAAACGGTTCATGATTCTAGTTCTTGGTTCTCCCAAAATTATGAAAACACTGAGATACGTCTATTTTTGGATATATTGTGCTCTATGAATTTTCTCGAATTTAATATTCAGAATTTCATGAAACAATTTATATATTCATAAAATTAACCTCAATACGGTTCTAATGGAAGAAACTGGGCCATATTTGGAGTCCGGAGCTATGGATAATGGCTTCTGGAAGATAAAGGAAACCCACGATGACAATTCCCTAAAATTGGCCAAAAGAAACCCTAGAAATTATAAACTAAATACTATATATATATATATATCTATAGGAGAGAGATAGAAGTTGTGGCTAAAGGATATACCAAGTGGCATCCATCCACTGTTGCCCGCTCGGATTGAATGGCCATCGTGCAAGCTGGCTTGGCTCGGCTGAGTCCGAGTCGGATTATGACTCGACTCGGCTCAGCTCGGCTTGGCTTGGACCAACTCCACCCGCACCCACCCTCGCCCTATCTCATTGAATGCTAGGCCTCGCTGACTGGGCCGTGCTGGCTGACACGCGGGCTAGGTTGGCTGCTGACTGGGCGGGTTGGTTTTATTAGGTTTTTCGTTTTCTGAAAATTAGTTTTTAATTCAATTTTTCATAATTAACTCAAAATAAATGCTAAAATAATAAAAAAAAATTAGAAAATTTTAGAAAATATATTTGATTATTTAAAACCTAAAATAAAAGCTTGGGATATTTTTAATTATATTTGACCCTAAAATAAATTCTTGAAAGTCCTAGAAAATTAGTATTACTAGTTTTTAATTAACTAAAAATTGTGGAAAAATCCAAATAGCCCCAAATTAACCTAATAATAACATTTAAGCTAGAATTTCAGGATACGGAGGTTATGACAGTGCTATAGTGTAGGTATAAAAGTGTGTTATTATCCATGAGTGAGTTATGTTAGAACAATTAGTTAGATAGTTGTAGTGGAGTGGAGTGGGTGAGTGTGTTAGGGAATGATATAGGTTATGTATTATGGATATTGGTTGTCCATTATCTCAAGATGCTCAAGTGTTAAGATTAAGATGGATGTTAACTAAGGTATGCTAGGTAAGTGATGTATCAAGTTAATATATTGTATAGTGATAAGTATTTAGTATGTGTATAGGTAAGATACAAGGGAGTATCTATAGTTGTTAGTGTCATAATAGGTACCAAGTAATTTGGGTAAATACTAGGGTAAGTATTAGTATGAGATGTTGGGTTATTGAACTAGTGTATTAACAGGTATTTGCTGGATAAATGATTATATGCTAGGCTAATGGGATATTAGTATCTAATATAACTAAAACTAGCTAGTATTGCTTATTATCACCTAGTATAGCCTAGTGTTAGTTAGTATAACTAGTATCAGCTATTATAGTCTAATAATTGCAGGGTAATGACTAGTATGACCCAGAAATCCTAAGTTTAGCAAGGTATCGACCTAGTTGACCTAGTATGGCCTAATTTTGACCTAGAAACCACATGTTTACCTAGTTTGACTTATTTATCATTCAAGAACACCAATTAACATTGATATTTCATATTTAGGTATGTGAGGCACCGATACAGATACAGTTTGATATACATTACATTGGAGCACAGGCGAGTACATTCTCTGATAGTTTCCATTATTTGATATCCACTATGATTCATATTTTATAGTACTGATTTAACTACTTCATGACACGTTGGATACACTGATTGGTATTGTATGGATTCATTGTCTTGAGATACGTGGTTTTAGACCTATTAATTTTTCTGGACTAATGAATTACTGTACTAATTTATTTCTTGTCTATCGACATTTTCTGGACTATTGAGATTCTTCGTGTTAGGATCTGTATCCATGAGTACTAGTCAGGCGCAAAAATACCTAGGAGACATGTGAACATACCCTTTCTATCCCATGGTCTAACTGGAATAATAGCAACCACACATGACACGTGTGGTTTGCCGGATATTATTCCCTAGCCGTTCACATGTCAAGTTGGCATTTCGAAACACTAGTTAAGATATTATCTTTCTGGATTACTCTATATCTGCTGGTTGCATATTTATATGACATGTTTATTAGTTTTTCATATATCTGGTTGTCTTTACATAGTTATATGTTCTTGCTTCTTGCTTTTCATTGCTTCCTTATTTATCTGCTTACTCTATTTTGTACCCTGCTTCTTTATTATCTGCTAATCAAGTATTACATCACTATTTATTGTTCATAGTCTTTGTCAATTAATTGAAACTTCTCTTAGGTTGTACTTCACTCCAATCCTGACTGGATATTTTTTTAGATGATTGGTTAGAGGATTTGTGTCCCACTTACTACGTGCCACATATGGCGATCCATTTGAGGTTGCTCTCGATCTAGCTACTGAGGAGACTTAGCTATTTCTATTATTATATTGTATATGTCTTAGTTTAGATATTTTGGCATGTATATTATATTTGAGACTATTGTGTTGGGCTTAGACTATTAGACTTGGTGGATTGTAATGTGACTCTGTGATTCTTTCTTCTATTCTATATCGTGCCATTATCTTCATTTAGTTTTATATTATGATTGAGTATCGATTATCATATTATCATCTTGTCCTCCTTTTGGAGTTGAGATATCATGACATGTATATTATATATATATATATATATATATATATATATATATATATATATATATATATATATATATATATTGTGTGTGAGATATTTAGATAGTATTGTTTACCTAGACAATATTCTACCGCCAATGTTGCGGCGTAGGCTGGACGTACCCACGTACTCGTACCCTCATTTCGGGTGCGGGTCATGACATAAACCCTATCTCATTATTCCTATAAAGGCATACACCTAGGCTGTCACTACCATATTTTAGGAAAAAGGATATTTTAGTAATTTCCTATTTAAATAAATATTGTGCATGGTAAATAATTTTTGTTGTATTATTTAATTGTTGTTGGATGTTATTTAATTATTTTGAACTTATTTTAGTGGACCCAACTAGTGTAGTTTGGACCCATGGACCAACATGAATTAAATAGTTAGATTTAGCCCATTTAGAAAGCCCATAGTTAAGGAGATGGATTAAATTAATTAAGTGATTAGACTAGAAGCTTCCTTCCTTAATTATTTCTTCATGAGAGGCCCCAAGGGGTACATTGGACATTTTATAATTGCTTGGGAGAGGGACAAGGCTGGCCTATTAAAAGAGGGGGGAAATTTCTCTCTCCTCTCATTCTCATTCCAAATCTAGATCTAGAATTTTCCACTCCCAAATTCCCTCCATTCCCATTCCAATTTCCTACCAAATTCATTCCAAATTCTTCCCAATTCACCATTAGAGAAGGAGGAAGCAAGGATCTAGAAGAAGAAAGCAAGGATCTATAAAGAGGAGCAAGGATCTACAATTTGGAAGCAAGTTCTTCTCAATTGGAGGTTTCATTGGGAATCCATCTCCCAATAGGTATAATTCAGATTTTCCCATTTAAATAGCTTCTAAATATGAGATTTAATCATGTAAAATCAACCTATATGTATGTACTGCCCATAGGACTTTGTTTTGTGTTCACAGGAGACCCATGAAGAAAGTTATGGTGCTTTTTGTGTTAATTTTGTTGGAATTCCGAATTTACATTTTGTTGTGTGTATCAATTGATCCTATAGATCAATTGGACATGAGCTTATGTGTTTGGAGCTAGTGTCGTGTCCATAATTTGGTACATGTGGTTCGTATCCCAACTATTTGGTGATACGTGTCATTTTGGGGGTTTTCCCTCCGACACGGGACTTTGAACATGTCGTATTTTGACACGGACACATAGATCTACTTTTGACACTTTGATTTATTCATAAATATTAATTATGATTTGTTTGTATCCTTCGGGGTGCAATTGGTTGTGTGTTGGACTCGTGTCACATGCGTATCCTAGATCTAGTGGGATACGGTGTGATACTCTCCAATTGTGTAGATTTTTGAATAGATCTAATTATGTATGGTTTAAATTCTTCAATTATAATTAGTAAATATATATAGATATTATATATTTATTTTGTGTATTTATTATAGTAATTATTGTAGCATAGATCTATATATTTTTGTGTGTGCTAATATGATGTACAAATATAATATGTAGCTTTCTTGCATGTAATTATATATGTACTTATGTTAATAGTATAAATTATACATAAATATTTTATAAAATATATCTATGTGTTTAATTGTGTAATTATATTATTTATAATTATTATATAATTATTTGTATATTAATGTATATATTTTAGGTGTGCTTCTAGCCATGTAAAATATGAACATTAATATGTGCATGTGTTGTAACTATTAGTATTTAATTATAAGTTTATATGTGCATATATATATAAGTATATAATTATTTATTTATATATATGTATTGTGATTATTATTGCATATATATATTTATATATATATATATATATATATATATATTTTTATATTTTTATTTGTTTTGGTGACAGTGGTTTCTATGACAGTAAAACTGTCATTATTTGGTCTGAACAGCAGCCGCTGTACAGTGGTCAGCATTAATGACAGATCTGTCATTAATGCTGCGACAGTTTTGAGCGGCAACCTTTCAGCGACGTTTTTTGTGACAGTTTGAAACTGTCAGCAAACTGTGACAGCAGCGGTTTTGTATATGAAGTTTCTGCGACGAATTTTCAGTGACAGTCAAGACTGTCACTATTAAACCTGTTTTTATTTTATCTTGTTTTGTTCACTGTTTTCAGTGACGCTTTGACAGTTTTAAATTATATTTTATATATTATTATTGTATATATATATGTGTGTATATATGTGTGTTTTGTGATGTATAATATTTGTAATAATATATTATTTTATTTGTATACATATTGGTTTGTATATATATTATATTAGGGTATATATTATTAGTATACTTTGTGTGAGTATGATTTGGGATCTAATTTTTATTCCTAAATTATTGTATTTTATTTTTATATTATTTATATAGATTTCTTGTGAGGTTGACCTTGGTTTGACTTTAGTTGACTTTAGAGTTGACCATAGTTGACTTTTGACTTAGAATTTATTTATTGACCTAGGAGTTGACTAGTTTAACTTGTTCTCTTTCCGGGACCTTGTTTTAATGTGGTATTCCATATCTAGGTCTTCGAGGCACCGAGTCAGACATCTGTGAGACTGTTCTTTGGATTTCAGGCGAGTACATTCTCTGATAGTTTCTCATTTATGATATCCTCTATGTTCGTTGTATCTAGTGTAGATTTACATATTTCTCTCGACACTATGGTTACACGGATTGGTATATCCGGATCTCGTCATGAGATGTTATTCCTTGGTATATGGTGTATATGGTGCAAGTATTGTTTTATTGGTTATCTTGTACATGTACAGACACCGATTCTCGGGGAGACTAGCTATCTTCTTGGGGAATCTAGTGCCATAGCATACCGTGGTTGGATCTATTATACCAGTTGGGGGTGGGGAGTATTAGTATAGATATGTGATCAAATCCCTATTGAATAAAGTATTGGTAAGCGAATAGTGTTGATCATGCACCGCACGTATGATTAGCCAGGCCGCATTGTATCTTGCCCAAGCCGATCACATGTTAAGCTAGTACTCACACACTTAGTCATTAGTATTATTGTTTCATTGGCATATTGTTCATTATTGTATTTCTTTCCAGTATTTTCTTATTGTCTATATATCTCTTGTATCTATTTTGTGCATCTTGTTTATCCACAGCTATTTACTGTTACATAGTTTTTATCATGGATTAGAACTGCTGTTAGAGATATACTCTGCTCCTTTCCTGACTGGATATATTTTTCCAGATGACACTGAGGAGTACCCTACCTATTATGGACCCCAGGATGTTGTGGATTTAGATTCGGAGACCCTGGCTCAAGAGGGACTTATCCCAACTGAGACAGTTGACCCTGGAGTGTAGCTTGTAGTATGATAGTATTCTTTTGTACTGGATTTGTCTCCAGCTTATTTTTGTTACTCTTCAGACTCATTGATGTATTATTTTAAACTCATGAGTTGATGACTATTCTATTCTTATCTGATTCGTGTTCATTCTATCTTAGTTCTGTAATTGAGTACACTATCTTTTGGTGGTTCATTATATTAGATAGACTTTCTAGACAGCGTTCTACCGCCGATTCTGCGGCGTAGGCTGGGCGTTGTTTCTGACTAGTACCCTTACCCCGGGTGCGGGTCGTGACACATTTTTGGTGGTGGCCCATGCAGGTCTAGCTTTACATGTATGTGATATCGTGGTAGTGCAATAACTTAGTTGTACTACTGCGAGCCTGCAATAGGATATAGGATATAGGCTGAGATACTCAATCACATCTAGGAAAAAAATTTTGATTCAACTATTCTCCTTTGATATTGATACTTGATCTCTTAAACTGTCCTTTCCTTGATGTCTTACATCTTGTGCCATATAGATTCTCATTCCGTCTTTTTATGAGACATACTCGGAGATACTTGCGGAGGCACGCAAGGTTGAGCGGGATCTGGGTTTGAAGACCAAGAGAGACCATAATTCTTTTCTGGGGGCCAACGGCAGTGCAGTATCTGCCAAACGTCCTCATTTCTAGTCCAGACCTTTTCAGCAGCCACAGCAGAACCAGACTCCAGCTAGAGCGCCTTTTCACCAGGCACCTCAGCAGCAGAGGCAGTTACAGCAGGCCCCATGCAACTTCTGCAAGAAGCCCGGCCACATCTGGGAAGTTTGCAGGAGGAGGCTAGGAGTTTGTTTGTATTATGGTACTGAAGGGCATCAATCGAGGGAGTGTCCTCGTCGTGCAGTTCAAGGAGCAGCTCCAGCTCCGAGGACACAGACGAGACCACCTGCAGCACAGCCGAGGGGACCGCTTCCGACACAGCAGCAGCGTTTTGTCCAGCATCAACAGCAGGGAGGTGCTCGGCAGGGACGAGCGTTTGCTATGACCGTCGAAGAGGAGGAACCCACAGGAGATGTCATCGCAGGTTCTATTCTTCTTAATTCCATTCCAGCTTTAGCTTTGTTTGATAGTGGTGCTTCCCATAGTTTTGTATCTGTTTCTTTTGCTCTAAAGCATGGTTTGGTAGCTGAGTCTTTGCTTAGGACTTGCAAGATCATGACCGGGGGAGGCATTATTCTGGTTAATGATATTTGCAAGGATCGGAGAGTTACTCTGGGAGGCCGGGAGTTGAGTGCGTGTCTACTTGTAATGCCACTTCCAAGCTATGACATTGTACTTGGGATGGATTGGTTGAGTAGGCACCGTGCTAGCATAGACTGTAGAGGAGGTAGAGTTTTGTTTGGTTCGCCAGGAGAGCCAGAGTTCGAGTTTACTAGAGGAGCTGCGGAGCAGGGAGAAGGCATTATTTGTGGAGCTATGGTAGAAGACAAGGAGTTGCCACATCCGTTGATAGCAGAATTCTTGGATGTGTTTTCTGAGGAATTGCCAGGATTGCCACCAGATCGAGATGTTAAATTTTCTATAGACTTGGTGCCAGGTGCAGAACCAATTTTGCAACATGTCTATAGAGTAAACAACAGCGAGCTGGTCGAGTTGAAGAAGCAGGTGGACGAATTACAGGATAAGGGGTTTATCAGATCGAGTTCTTCACCATGGGGAGCCCCGGTATTGTTTGTACCGAAGAAGGATGGATCGATGCGTATGTGCATTGATTACAGGGCTTTGAATAATCTCACTATCAAGAATAAGTATCCTTTGCCACGGATTGATGATCTGTTTGATCAGTTGAGTGGTGCGAAGATATTTTCTAAGATAGATTTGAGATCAGGCTACCATCAAGTGAAGGTGAAGCCGGAGGACATACCAAAAACTGCTTTTAGAACTCGGTATGGTCAGTTCGAGTTTATGGTGATGTCGTTTGGTTTGACTAATGCACCGGCGGTATTTATGAACTTGATGAACAAGGTGTTCCACCAGTACCTTGACAAGTTTATGGTGGTGTTCATCGACGACATACTCATATACTCGAGGACACCGGAGGAGCATGAGGAGCATTTGAGGATTGTGTTGGATGTGCTGAGGAAGGAAAAGCTTTATAGGAAGTTATCCAAGTGTGAGTTTTTCTTGGACAAGGTAGAATTCTTGGGGCATGTTGTGACTGGTGATGGTATTTCAGTGGATCCGAAGAAGATTTCAGCAGTAGAATCTTGGAAGACTCCTAGTTCGGTAGCAGAGATCAGGAGTTTCTTGGGATTGGCAGGCTATTACAGGAAGTTTGTGCAAGATTTTTTGAGGATTGCCGAGCCGATGACCAGACTCACAAGGAAGGATGTGGAGTTTGTTTGGACGGAGGATTATCAGGTTGCTTTTGAGGAGTTGAAGAAGAGGTTGACGTCTGCTCCTATTTTGACGTTGCCATCAGGGTCCGGAGGTTTCACTATTTATAGTGATGCATCGGGGAAGGGTTTAGGTTGTGTTCTTCAGCAGCATGGGAAAGTGATTGTCTATGCATCCAGGCAATTGCGTCCTCATGAAAAGAACTATCCTACCCATGATTTGGAGTTGGCAGCTGTCATATTCGTCCTGAAGTTATGGAAACATTATTTGTACGGAGAGCGTGTGGAGATCTTCACAGACCACAAAAGCTTGAAGTACATTTTCACGCAGAAGGAGTTGAACATGAGGCAGTGTCGGTGGTTGGAATTGATGAAAGATTTTGATATCTCTTTGCAATATCATCCTGGGAAAGCCAATGTAGTTGCCGATGCTTTGAGCAGGTATCCGGTAGCTATGTTCTTGACGCAGGATCGATATCTGTTGGAGGACTTGGAGAGCTTGGGCATTGAGGTGATTGTTCCTGGGTGTGCTATGCAGATGTGGGGATTGCAGATACACTCAGATTTGATGGACAGGATCAAGGCAGCACAGTATGATGATGTATCTTTGAGGAGTATCAGAGCTCAGGTGAAAGCAGGATTGGAGGATGATTTCACTATTGTAGAGGATGGATCCTTGAGGCATGGAGTTAGATTGTGTGTGCCTAGTGGGGAGTTGCGCGAGGAGGTGTTGCAGGAAGCGCATCGCTCTCAGTATTCCATACATCCAGGTGCTAACAAGATGTATCGGGATATGCGAGAGAGTGTGTGGTGGTATGGCATGAAGAGGGAAGTGGCACAGTTTGTATCCAGATGCTTAGTGTGCCAGCAGGTGAAAGCCGAGAGGCAGAGGCCAGGAGGGTTACTTCAGCCATTACCCATTCCAGAGTGGAAGTGGGAACACATTACTATGGATTTTGTGTCCGGACTTCTACGATCTCCAGGAGGAAAAGACGCGATTTGGGTCATTGTTGATAGATTGACCAAGTCGGACCACTTTTTGCCTTTCAAGGTAGGTTTGTCTACGGAGAAGCTGGCAGAGATGTATGTGAGACAGATCGTTAGGATACACGGAGTTTCCGTCAGCATAGTCTCAGATCGAGATAGTCGTTTTACTTCTCATTTCTGGAGGAGTTTGCAGGAGAGTTTGGGCACTCAGCTCAAGTTCAGTACTTCATATCATCCCCAGACAGATGGACAGTCAGAGAGGACTATCCAGACTCTCGAGGATATGTTGCGCACTTGTGTACTAGATTTCGGGGGTTCTTTGGAGGACCATCTCCATTTGGTAGAGTTTGCTTAAAACAACAGTTACCAGGCCAGTATAGAGATATCACCTTTTGAAGCTCTATATGGTCGGAGGTGTCGTACTCCTTTGTCTTGGGACGATGTTGGAGAGCGAGTTTTGCTTGGGCCAGAGATGGTTGTGGATGCAGCGGAGAAGGTTCATTTGATCAGAGACAGACTTCGAGTGGCGCAGGACAGACAGCGGCATTGGGCCGATAGCCATCGGAGACCTTTGGAGTTTGAGGTATAGTTTAGATTTTGTTTGTGCTTGTTCTTGTTTGTTATAGATTAAGTTCTTAAGATGGTGTTTTGTTCTAGGTGGGTGGTTTGGTATTTCTGAGAATTTCTCCGACACGAGGCACGATTCGCTTCGGTGGAGGCGGAAAGCTTAGTCCGCGATTCATCGGACCTTTCACTATTCTAGAGAGGGTCGGTGCAGTTGCTTATAGACTAGACTTGCCACCTGGATTGGAGGAAGTGCACAACGTATTTCATATGTCGCAGTTGAGACGATACGTGGCAGATCCTAGTCATGTATTGGATCACTCGGAGATAGAGGTGGGCCCTACTCTTAGCTATCCAGAGCAGCCAGTTGAGATTCTGGATCGGAGAGAGAAGGTGCTGAGGAACCAGACTATTCCTTTGGTGCGCGTCGCATGGAGGCATCACTCTCCGGGAGAGTCTACTTGGGAGAGAGAGGATGACATGCGAGAGCGTTATCCATATTTGTTTGTACCTTGAGGTATGTTATTTCTAGTTATGTTCTGTTCATTGTTATGTTATGTTCATTAGTTAGTTGTGATTCTTTAGTTCTGTTCTGTATTTTCTGGGGGTAGTTTTCGTCTTTGAATTTCGAGGACAAAATTATTTTAAGGAGGGTAGACTTGTCACTACCACATTTTAGGAAAAAGGATATTTTAGTAATTTCCTATTTAAATAAATATTGTGCATGGTAAATAATTTTTGTTGTATTATTTAATTGTTGTTGGATGTTATTTAATTATTTTGGACTTATTTTAGTGGACCCAACTAGTATAGTTTGGACCCATGGACCAACATGAATTAAATAGTTAGATTTGGCCCATTTAGAAAGCCCATAGTTAAGGAGATGGATTAAATTAATTAAGTGATTAGACTAGAAGCTTTCTTCCTTAATTATTTCTTCATGAGAGGCCCCAAGGGGTACATTGGACATTTACAATTGCTTGGGAGAGGGGCAAGGCCGGCCTATTAAAAGAGGGGGGAAATTTCTCTCTCCTCTCATTCTTATTCCAAATCTAGATCTAGAATTTCCCACTCCCAAATTCCCTCCATTTCCATTCCAATTCCCTACCAAATTCATTCCAAATTCTTTCCAATTCACCATTAGAGAAGGAGGAAGCAAGGATCTAGAAGAAGGAAGCAAGGATCTACAAAGAGGAGCAAGGATCTACAATTTGGAAGCAAGTTCTTCTCAATTGGAGGTTTCATTGAGAATCCATCTCCCAATAGGTATAATTCAGATTTTCCCATTTAAATAGCTTCTAAATCTGAGATTTAATCATGTAAAATCAACCTATATGTATGTACTACCCATAGGACTTTGTTTTGTGTTCATAGGAGACCCGTGGAGAAAGTTATGGTACTTTTTGTGTTAATTTTGTTGAAATTCCGAATTTATATTTTGTTGTATGTATCAATTGATCCTATAGATCAATTGGACATGAGCTTATGTGTTTGGGGCTAGTATCGTGTCCATAATTTGGTACATGTGGTTCGTATCCCAACTATTTGGTGATACGTGTCATTTTGGGGGGTTTTCCTCCGACACGGGACTTTGAACATGTCGTATTTTGACACGGACACATAGATCTACTTTTGATACTTTGATTTATTCATAAATATTAATTGTGATTTGTTTGTATCCTTCGGGGTGCAATTGGTTGTGTGTTGGACTCGTGTCATATGCGTATCCTAGATCTAGTGGAATACGGTGTGATACTCTCCAATTGTGTGGATTTTTGAATAGATCTAATTATGTATGGTTTAAATTCTTCAATTATAATTAGTAAATATATACAAATATTATATATTTATTTTGTGTATTTATTATAGTAATTATTGTAGCATAGATCTATATATTTTTGTGTGTGCTAATATGATGTACAAATATAATATGTAGCTTTCTTGCATGTAATTATATATGTACTTATGTTAATAGTATAAATTATACATAAATATTTTATAAAATATATTTATGTGTTTAATTGTATAATTATATTATTTATAATTATTATGTAATTATTTGTATATTAATGTATATATTTTAGGTGTGCTTCTAGCCATGTAAAATATGAACATTAATATGTGCATGTGTTGTAACTATTAGTATTTAATTATAAGTTTATATGTGCATATATATATAAGTATATAATTATTTATTTATATATATGTATTATGATTATTATTGCATATATATATTTATATATATATATATATTTTTATATTTTAATTTTTTTGGTGACAGTGGTTTCTATGACAGTGAAACTGTCATTATTTGGCCTGAACAGCAGCCGCTGTACAGTGGTCAGCATTAATGACAGATCTGTCATTAATGCTGCGGCAGTTTTGAGCGGCAACCTTTCAGCGACGTTTTTTGTGACAGTTTGAAACTGTCAGCAAACTGTGACAGCAGCGGTTTTGTATATGGAGTTTCTGCGACGAATTTTCAGTGACAGTCAAGACTGTCACTATTAAACCTGTTTTTATTTTATCTTGTTTTGTTCACTGTTTTCAGTGACGCTTTGACAATTTTAAATTATATTTTATATATTATTATTGTATATATATATATATGTGTGTTTTGTGAGGTATAATATTTGTAATAATATATTATTTTATTTGTATACATATTGGTTTGTATATATATTATTTTAGGGTATATATTATTTGTATTATTAGTATACTTTGTGTGAGTATGATTTGGGATCTAATTTTTATTCCTAAATTGTTGTATTTTATTTCTATATTATTTATATAGATTTCTTGTGAGGTTGACCTTGGTTTGACTTTAGTTGACTTTAGAGTTGACCATAGTTGACTTTTGACTTAGAATTTATTTATTGACCTAGGAGTTGACTAGTTTGACTTGTTCTCTTTCCGGGACCTTGTTTTAATGTGGTATTCCATATCTAGGTCTTCGAGGCACCGAGTCAGACATCTGTGAGACTGTTTTTTGGATTTCAGGCGAGTACATTCTCTGATAGTTTCTAATTTATGATATCCTCTATGTTCGTTGTATCTAGTGTAGATTTACATGTTTCTCTCGACACTATGGTTACACGGATTGGTATATCCGGATCTCGTCATGAGATGTTATTCCTTGGTATATGGTGTATATGGTGCAAGTATTGTTTCATTGGTTATCTTGTACATGTACAGACACCGATTCTCGGGGAGACTAGCTATCTTCTTGGGGAATCTAGTGCCATAGCATACCGTGGTTGGATCTATTATACCAGTTGGGGGTGGGGAGTATTAGTATAGATATGTGATCAAATCCCTATTGAATAAAGTATTGGTAAGCGAATAGTGTTGATCATGCACCGCACGTATGATTAGCCAGGCCGCATTGTATCTTGCCCAAGCCGATCACATGTTAAGCTAGTACTCACACACTTAGTCATTAGTATTATTGTTTCATTGGCATATTGTTCATTATTGTATTTCTTTCCAGTATTTCCTTATTGTCTATATATCTCTTGTATCTATTTTGTGCATCTTGTTTATCCACAGCTATTTACTGTTACATAGTTTTTATCATGGATTAGAACTGCTGTTAGAGATATACTCTGCTCCTTTCCTGACTGGATATATTTTTTCAGATGACACTGAGGAGTACCCTACCTATTATGGACCCCAGGATGTTGTGGGTTTAGATTCGGAGACCCTGGCTCAAGAGGGACTTATCCCAACTGAGACAGTTGACCCTGGAGTGTAGCTTGTAGTATGATAGTATTCTTTTGTACTGGATTTGTCTCCAGCTTATTTTTGTTACTCTTCAGACTCATTGATGTATTATTTTAAACTCATGAGTTGATGACTATTCTATTCTTATCTGATTCGTGTTCATTTTATCTTAGTTCTGTGATTGAGTACACTATCTTTTGGTGGTTCATTATATTAGATAGACTTTCTAGACAGCGTTCTACCGCCGATTCTGCGGTGTAGGCTGGGCGTTGTTTCCGACTAGTACCCTTACCCCGGGTGCGGGTCATGACATAGGCACTCACTCAAAATTATACTCCTTGATATCCTCAAGTTCTAGAGTGTAACAATGATACTCATACCTATAACTAGGATACACACCCATATAGGTTCACTCCATGTACCCCTAGCACATAAATACTTCACTGGTAGTACTCAAATCAAACCCTCACACATCAAACACTGGCATCACTCAAATCAAACCTTCACACAGTTGTGCAAGGGTTACTGCCTTTACTTGGGACCACTGAACACACTGTTATATGCAATGCAGATTATACACGAGGATTACCCCACTGTAATGCAGGTAGTCACTTTTAAGTACTGTAATTTACATGCGGTTGCACCATTGTACAGAGTCTGCACTAAGAATATTGCCCTCACCCTACTGCTCCTTATTCAAGCTAATACCAATATGATGAAATCTTCCCTTAACATTTGCATTTGTTCTAAAATCTAAAATCCTTCTATCACTCCTATTGATAACCAGGTTACCTATCACTTATACATATATGCTTCACTTCACCTAATAATCTAAGCACTGGAGGATACACCCATTGTACTGTCTGGCACTCCATCTTAACAGTTATGAAGTGCACTAGGAGCACTTCACTGTCACTGAAAATTCCTAATCCTTCCTCCACTGCTGAACACTTATCTCCTCCTCACACTCTCACTAACACCAATTACAGATTCTCATCAGAGACACTTTCTTTCCTATTTTACACAATCTCTCATAAGCTGATACACCAACATCTCTCCCTACAACACTCACAAGTTCACTCCTATACACACAACTAGTATATGTATATATATATATATATATATATATATATATATATATATATATATATATATATATATATATATATATATAGACACACACACACACACATACTAACACAATATATGAATACTAGTTAGCTATAAAGCAAACACCTAGTGAGCACCCTAGTATCACAATAAGATACTCTATGATACACTCCCAAAAATCCACACCATGATACCAAAATCACCATAGAACTAAATATATATACAATTTATGATATATAATAATTAGAATAACTGAAATTAATGCTAATAAAAGAAAATTAGACTATAGAAAAATAATACATGAGAAAACACCAAATCTTCACTCCGGTATCATGGCATATCATGATACGCACTCCACGTATCCAATTGTTGACACGTAGACACACCTCCAGTGCTACTCAAACATCATTAGACACAATAGGCATAGAATCAAACCCTTGGTGTCCCAAACTCGGAGTTTTTTCCAAATGGACACAAAATTCAATGTAACTTTCACAATAGGCTTCCAAAGAACCTAGTTCTTCTTCCTATGGGTTTTACTTAGACATGAGATGATTCTTTATAGATCTAATGCATCATATTAACCATAAAATTGATAAAAATAGAAATTTACCTATTAGGAGATGGATTTACAATGTATCTCCACCAAATGGACACAAATGAAGGTGGGGGACAATCCTCCTTGCAAGCTTCCTCCAATGCTTCCTCTAGATATTATAAGCTTCTTAGCCTCCTCTAGGAACTAAAATGAGAGGGAATGTAATTTATTTGAGAGTGGGTGGGCTAGAATTTCCTCTCAAATTTAGGGGAAATCTATTTGAAAAAAGTGCACTAATAAATGATAGGAGAGAGACTCTTCTCCCCCTTTTATAGGGCCGTCCACTTCCTCTCATGATTAGGGTTAGGTTAAGGAATGTTTAATATGACTTAAAATCCCTCAAGGTTTGTCATAACAATATATTTAATTATGGAGAAGGGTTCAAATCCTAATGAATGAAATAATTTTATTCATCTAGCTAATAAAATAACTAGTCTAACCATGACTACACTATTTAATTGAACCAATGGGTCAAGTAAAATCTAATTGGTTTCACTTAGGTTCACTAACATCTAGTCTAAGTAATAGGCTAACACACTAATCATAGGGTCCATTCTAATTAACTAGCTCTCAACCAATACAATATAATTAGCAAAAGTTAATATGATATATTTAACAAAAATTATCATTAACACAATATCATTGTGTAAAAAGATAAAAATATCCCTCTCCCAAAATTATGTAGTTACAGTTTCGAGCACAAAATAGGAGTTTAACACATGCAAATAGGTGTGTGAACAAAAGTGTCTAGTTCTGAAATTTTGTGTTCAATAGAGTGTTTAACACCATTAAAGTAGGTTTTATCATTTTAATTATGGTTTCTATCTAAGGTATCAAAGTATCTAGTTGCCCCTTAAGTTAGGAGTCATAAAATGATGGAGAACATAGGTTACTTACCTATTTAAGGTGTGTGGACAAAAGTACCTTCCAATCGATTTCAGCAACGTACATGTGTGTTCCACTACATCTATGGAAGAAAACACCAAGAAAAAAGTATAAGAATATATAAAGAACTATGGTCAACCATTTAGGTACAAGGGGGAATAGGTTTGGAAGGGTTTTACCACTCAACATGATGTGTACATCTTTGTCTATCCACAAAATTTTAGCAACACTTCTACAGAACCATCCTTGCTTGTGACCGCAACTAGAGGTGCAAAACATGAAGAAAAGATTGATAAATATATATGGAAAGATGGGAAATAGGTTGAGGGTGAAGGTAATGAAGGATTTGAGAGGTTTTACCTTGTTTAGGGATGTGTTAACAGCAGTTTGTCACAGCATAATTCAACAGCTCCTATGCTGGGTTTCGGCCAAGTGTGGGAGGGTTTGAGAGAGGGAATGTGATGAGAAATGATGGAAAATGATAGTGTGGCTATAGGTGAATGAGAGGAGGAGATTGTGGGCTTGAAATTAGGAGAGATGGAGTTGTGGGGAGGTAGTTATGCAACTACAAACATCATGGAGCACCCAACTAGGCCGCTTGGACTAGTCAACCTTGTGCTGCTGTCCACATGCATTTGAGTTCATGGATTTGGCTCCAATGTGACTTGGTTTGGGTCCCTAAAACCTTAATTACATGTGATTCCAGTTTGGGTTCATTTGGACTTATTTTGGTTGGGTTTAACTAGCCTAATCTAACCACTAGTCCAACCCTATCAAGGTTGAAATTGAACTAGTTCTAGTGCACATATCCTAGTCCAAAGCCTATGTCACACAATGTATTATCTAAGAACATTAAACCTTAAATATAGTACTATATATATTTATTTATACTTATATATAAATACACAAGACCATATATATACAAATATGATTAAAATGCTAGATAAAATTTATACTAGTAGAAATTTTGGGATGGGGGTTTACAAAGGAGGGGGGGTCGTCGAAGATGAGAGCAGCGAGGAGGAGCGTGTCGTCGTAGTAGAGAGAGCCACGGGAGAGGGAGTCGCAGTGGAGAAAGAGAGTGAGAAAACTTTTTGGGGAAAATAAAAATAAGAAATCGGGTCTTCTGGAATTATAAGTTTTGTAGCGACGGAACAATTATGTCGCTACGTTAATGTTGACGCCACACCGATAGACTAGCGACGAAACTCTGTATATATTTTTTCTTATAAAACAATATGACGCTCTTTGGTCGGCATTCCTTCGCTCATCAGCGACGGATTACTATATGTCGCTGATGTTCGTTGCTAAATTGTAGTATTTTTGTAGTGTATTAGAAAGAACATAATTGTAGAAATTCCATGTTTTTTTCTTGGCACGTTTTATGAACATTAGACAACAACAGTACAAAATGTAGAAGTCTCAAATATTTGAAAATTTGAATGTTTAGTTATAATCTATTAAAGTATTATCTTTTTGCTTCCAATATAAGAAAAAAGAAGTGTAGAAAGTAAATTTTCTACAGCCATGAGTTACCTAACTTCATAATGTATATAGAAAACTAATCTGTCTTATTAACTTGGTTGGACGTGCGATGAGTCAATATTCTATAGAACAACGTCCTCCTTTCTTCAAGGTGCGTAATAGGGACGTCCGGAACTTGGTCCGGACTCAGCACCATCAAATCTGGGTTGGACTGGCCTGGGCTCGAATAATGGGCCGACCCGGTGCACTCACAACATTAAGGGGTTTGGACTAGGTTTGATTTTCATGAGCAAAGTCTGATCCGGACCAGCCCGTACTTCTTACCAGATCCGGACTAAATTTAGCTTCTCCTGTCTGCAGGTCCGATCCGATTATAGATTCCGTACATATGCAAATAATATACACATAAAATTATATTTGTAAAAGTAGATGAGGGGATTCGAAGCAAAGATCTACCTATAACTCTAAAATTTCTCAAGCAGACCACTAAATCAATTTTATTTTGTATTATAAACACATAAATATAGTATACAAAGTAAAGTTTAATAAAGATATATATTTTTTAATTCGATAATTCGTGTGTCAAGTTCGGGTTCAGTCCAGATCCGATTCGACCTGGTCCGAAACTACTCGGATCTGGATCCTTACTGGATTTAAAGGTTTGTTTTAAAGGTTCAGTCCAGTCCACTCTGGTTTTTTTTTCCCGGACAAGTCCAATCTAATCCGAAATCGATCAAATCCGATCAACTCTAGGTCAGGATCTGGTCCGGTCCGGCTCAGCCCAGCCCAGCCCAGCCGATAGACATCTTCCTCCATTCTTGAATTATTGACCACTACTTGTGCGCCTGTGTCGACAGCAACGATTCCTATCAAAGGATGAGATGCCCTTTAAAAAAATCAAAGGGTCGACATCTACTTTTGCGCCTGTGTAGACATCTACTTTTGCACCTGTCTTATTATCTTTATTTGGTTAGGTCCTTTAAAAAATAGAAGGTACGTACTGACCGAGTTTAAAAATGTATGAACTCGTGAGATGAGTTCCTCTAGGATTTTTGCTATACAAACCCAGGCATGAGGTACTTAACTTCATAGCGTGACTCACATGTGCGATGAGTCAATATTCTGTTGAACAACGACCTCCATTATTGAATTATTAACGACTACCATAATTTGGGCCTGTGTCGATCGACATCAACGTTTCCTATCGATCCCTCTATATAAACCCATCCGTAGCACACAACATTCCACAACACATCGACAGTTCTTAACATATAACAAACGACAAGCTAGGCAGCCCACCCACAATCAAGAGAAGGAAAATGTTCGTTCTCGAGATCAACTCCCCTGTTGCGCCTGGCCGCCTGTTCAAAACGATGGTCGACTGGCCCAACCTCGGCCCCAAAGTTATGCCTAAGATTATCGCCAGTGCCGCCTTTGCGTCGGGGGACGGCAGCAACGCTGGAAGCACAAGGCAGATCAATTTCACCTCAGGTGGGGTTTAACTATAATAAGTTGGACAATTTTCAAGAAAATATTGTATAGTCTTGTGGCTCTAACCCAACCACTCTATCTTGATAATTTAAAGTTAGATATTATCTTCAAATGATCTTAGGGAATCGGGCTTTTTCAAGCACAGAAGACAACCTAAGTATATATTGAATTTGGAACTGACTCTGTTACCCATATATATACATGCAGCAACGTCCAACAGTAACACCTACGTTAAGGACCGAGTTGATTTCGTTGACCATGAAAAACTAGAGGGCAAGTACACTGTGGTTGAAGGTGGGGATCTGGGTAAGAAGTTCGAGACGGCCTCCATTCACTTCAAGTTCGTGCCTGCGGGCAACGGCGGATGTGTTGTGAAGGTGGAGGGCACAAGCAAACCCGTTCCTGGCGCTGCTGCCGACAAGGACGCAGCAGAGGCGAAGGAGGGCGTGGCTGCGATGATCAAGGCTGTTGAAGCTTATCTCCTTGCCAACCCGGCTGCATATGCTTAATAAGGATATATGGGGCACATGATACAAGTACAAATAAGGATGCATGGGTATGCATGTGAGTAGGGGGTTTGAGGACGTCTCATGTTATAACTATCTACGACTGCTGCATGTACTATATTCTGCAGGATGCTATTGAATAAAGTATCATGTTTACGTAATCATAAGATTAGTTTTTAATTCAAGTAAGAATTATGCACCAGCCGCAAGATGATGCATGTGTGCAACGAACCAGTGAAGCACAAGTTATATATATATATATATATATATAACAAGCACAACCGGGCAACTTGTGTGATGGAAATGTTGTATTAGCCAATTCCCCTTCTCCCCAGATCCAAAGATTCCTAACTCCAGTGTAGTTGGTCTATTCTTGCTTTAAAAACAAATTCAGATTTGCTTACTACCAACAAAATTTCAAATTTCGACCATTTAAATAGATTCTATGTTCATATTATGGTGTCGAATAAAATATTAGATGGGTTTGTTTTTACATCATATCTAAAAATAGAAAAGTTTTATAGCTAGGCTCCCTAAATAGCCATGATTTTAATGTATGAAGGAACATTTATAGAATGGACTTAGCCTTGAATTCAATATCTTAGCTACCACTACAAAATACTGTTAAATAGTGACGGATCTCAGCGATGAAAAATAATCCTTCGCTGTGTTAGCGACGTTAGTTATTCTGACGGAACCTTTCCGTCGTTAATCCGTTGCTAAAATCAAATAGCGACGGATAATTTCGTCGCTAAAACAGTATATTTTTGTAGTATACAATCCTCTCACCACACACACAAGCACGCACACACACAAAATTATATCAACTATGTCTTAGGTCACACGTTAAAGGTCACGTGCTCACCTTTTTTTTTTGTATGATTCTTTGATGTCTACAAGTTTAACCTCAATAGATGGCTACATGTATATGGGATAAATATGTGTTTGGTGGTCATGTCACGTTATCATTACTAGTGTTTTTTTAATCATGTGTTATGTCTGAAACTATGTGTTTTTATTTTCATTAGTTGAAGTATATGGGATAACTGTGTGTGCTATGTTTATTCTATTATGACTTTTATTAAGACTATTGTTAGCTTTCTGATTTCCTGTGAGGATATGGAAATGTTTTTGTTTGTCATGATATGAATATGGATTGCAGATCCTTAAAAAATTAAAGAGACATCGCATAAAACCTACCCCGCGAAAAGGAATAAATAGCTATCGAGTGAAGACTCATATTGCAGTAGAACAACCATCTAAGTCACTACATCAAAATAAACAATTTGTAACATATTATTTTTTTCAAATCGTAATGATTATTACTGTACACATTTGTAACAGTGGTACTCATAAGAAAAAAAATGATCATTTACGACCTGCGAAGCACGTCGTAAAAGATCTTTCTCGACGTACATTTTGGTGTCGTAAAAGGCCATGGCGTAAATTATCATCTTTCTTCCAACGCACATTCGAACGCTGTAAATGACTCTTTTTACAACGCGCATCAAACCGTTGTGAATGACCCTTTTTTTTACAACGTGCATACGAACGCTCTAAATGACCCTCTTTTTACAACACGCATTCGAATGCCGTAAACGATGACCCACCGCGTGCTGTAAATGCAGAATAATGAATGTCGTAAATACTTTTTTCGCGGATACGAGTATGAACACGATGCGAATAAAGGTAATATTTTTTTTATTATTAAAATTGAAATTAAAAGCATACGTACATGTAATTGAATGAAAAAAAATCAAATGGTATTTTTTTTCTTATTATTCATATAAAACGTACCAAAGAAATTGAAGCAATTGAATGAAAATGCAAACACATCACAAAAGTATCATTCATTGCACAAGCAACCAACCACACACGTTTGACGCACATCACAAAAGTATCATTTAGTGCAGTCAGGGGATAAGGCTCCGGCGGTCAGGGGATAAGGCTCTGATGGCGATTACGGTGGCCGAAAATGTGACGCGCAAGCACGAGCGTATCTCTTTCGATGAGATGAGTCACATGGTGTCATCTTCGGTCATCTGCACGGCTCGGCATCGTCAGCGCCTTCCTCGGCGGTGGTCGGCGCTAAACAACGCAGCGACCGTCGACGGGGTGGACTCGCAAGTGGTTCTGCACGGGACGCACGGGCATGGCCTCGAAACATGGGTGACTGGTCGGAGGCTCCGAGTAGTTCTTGAATCGGCACAACGAGGGATACGTGGGCGCATGGGGGCCACATGGCTGTCGCGACCACTAGCTTGGCAATACAACATACAAACAAAAACTAAATACAAATAACACATAATTAAAGTTCTTCCTTTACATGTGTTAGAAGGAAGTGAATGACAGATAACAGTGTACTAGCATTACCTGTACCAGGTGTTCACCCTCCTCAGGTACGTGTCACTGCATGCTTTCCGAAGCTGTATTACCTGGATAACAAGAAATAAATAAATAAAAAATGATTAAATTGCTATCATGCTGATAAAGCACTCCACTTAACAAAAACAGAAATAGTATTAAATATACCGCAATACCGGCTTTCGCGAGCCTACCGAACCTTGGCTCCGCCATCACCCTCGGCTGCATTCGGTCATCTCCTCTGCCGCGAGATTCTACGTGTGAAGCCGGTGCATCGTTCCTCCGCGCGGTGCAGTCCGACCACGTAGTTCATCCGAGAGCCGAGACCTTTCTGTCGACTCCGAGATCACCATCTTGTTGGTTTTGCTTTTATTGCAAAAGCTCAAGTTCCTCTTCCTTTCTTTAGTCCCACATCGGATGGACCAAAACTTTCTTGTGTACATATATTAGTTTCTCTCCTTTGCTTTATTAAGTTGTTGTGTGGGGAACCCCTTGGGCCACACGCGAGCGCCGCCGCAGTCCGGCCCGGCTCGGTTCGGTTCGGCTCGGCGCGTAACGTGTGCGGGTACGCGCCCACATCTGCGGGCGCCGAATGCCGATTCAATTTTCTCTTCGGGTTCGGACTGGGACTCTAAATTCTTTTTGCTTCTCTTCATTCTTTCATTTATTTTTCTGAACGTTACGAATTGTTTTGAACCGTTATATTTTTCAGTGTCCAAGTTCATTCTTTTAATTCTCCTGTGTAACAGCTGAATTAATCGTAAATTGATTCAGACCGTTACACATCAGTATTATATATTCTTCTGTGTTTCTTTGTAAACCATCAGAATAATTTCTTTTACGGCGCACAGATTTGCACGTCGGAAAAAAGTGTTATTTAAAACGTGCGTCTGATGCGTGTCGTAAATTGCGCGCCGTAAATACTATATTTCCTTGTAGTGACTCTTAAAATAATTAAATAATCGTTATAAAATAATAATTTTACATTTATAATTTTATTTATACTAATAATAATAACTGTTACAAATAATTAACAAAAGTGTGACCTGCCAATTATTTTAGTTCTCCCTCTTCTAATAATTTCAAGACTCACTCTTCACGAATTTCATGATTCACTCTTCCAATTTTACCTCTCTCTCTCTCTCTCTCTCTCTCACACACACACACACACACACACACACACACATGCATTAACGGAGATGTGACAATTGTTGGGTGAGTGGATAGAGCACATCCCCCACGTAATTAGATGTTGATAGAAGTCGTAGAGCAGAGGATTCACTGAGAGAATAGAAGGTGCTGGGTCCCTTTCCATGGGTGGAAGACCTACGGAAGTAAGTTGTCCTAGTGGAAAGAAATAATATCCCGTCATATGTGGGATGTGGCTAATGTGTTTTAACGACTAATAGTATATTTAAATAATAATATGTTGTCTGCAGCGCATGATGACTTGATGGTTCGTCACTTGAAGGTGATGTGTCGAGCCTTTTCTTCCATTGGAGAGCACTGGCTTAAATCTTCCGCTGGGTTATTATGGCTTTAGTCTTTCGCTGGAGCCTTTGGTCTGAGTCTTCCACGAGAATCTTTTGAGGTTGCTTTTCTACTGGTGCATGGTATAGAATTAGAGATTTTTCATGCTTCTACAAGACCTCTTTCAAAGTTTTTTGAAGGGGTCTTTGAAAATAGTTTGAACAATAGAAGCATGTCTAGCTTTGAGTAGAGATCATTGACGGAGGAGAAGACGACCAGTAACTTTGGCGATAGATAGTGTGCTTGTAGAGCACCTCCTTGGGAAAAGAACGGGTCAGGGACCCAATAAAGTGACCCAAGATTTCAGTTCTCAAGGATAAGACTAAGTCTTTCTGAACTGCCACCATCTTATCGGCTTTTGAGCGTGGCTTTCCTCTGATTGACGAGTCCTGACGCTTCGAATTCTGAGTAGTGTGGAGGAATAAGTCTTCAAATTTCCTAAAAATTTGGGACATTACCTTAAGGACAAAATGGTTGAGGAAGCCTATAAATAGGAGAATAATGAGCAGAGGGAGAATTGTCATGCCCCAGAACCAGAATACTAGAGAGCGAGAGCAGACAAAGCCAGCTACGTATACCAAAGTACTCTATACCCCGAGATATGGTCATGACTGTGTCACACCCGATTCCAAATTTTGTATTTCTTGAATTTCTAGAATTTAATTTTTTCTGATAATGTATTCTTGTTGTATTTCTCATATTGGTTCCTATCATTTTTATTTATTGTCATTTGTTCATGTTGTTGAGAGAGACTACCCGAGACCAGCAGAATATTCATTGGCATTGCCATAGACCCGGTTTAGGACCCGTATATAGAAGGGACACCTGGTTCGGTTTATTTGACTGAACCCATGACTAAACCATTTTCCCTCTTCTCTTAGTATATATGTAAGCTTTTCTCTCTCTCCTCTCTTTCTTCTTCTTCATTTTCATTTCCTTATTCCTTGCTCCCTTCTCCCTCACCCCCCGTGCACCTTCCTTAACCGAACTCTAGCACTGAACCTAGCTAGGAAGAGGTCGTTGGACTCTTAGGCAAGTACATCTTGTTCAATGGTGAAATCATGAATTTTGGATTTTTTATATATATATTATTTTTAAAAATATATTTGATGAAAAATATTGTCCTTGATTTCCTGAACATATTTAGTTCTTGGAATTTTGGATTTTGATGTGTAGATTTTTGTAGATCTAAGTTTTAAGTTTAGGATTTTTATGTGATCCATGAGATTTTCTTGGTTTTGATCTATTAAAAATTAGTATTTTGAAAAATAATTATTCCTTATTTTAGAGGATTTTATTTCGTGCAATTTGGCTTTTGTTTCACTTGATTTGGAGTTAAAATAAATTTTTTACGAAGAAAATAATTTTTTGGTTTTTGGAGCTTTCGGCCATAGCTGAACCTACTGTTGAAGAAGACGAAGTCTTCATTCGGCCAGTGACTAATGCGGAAGAGAGCGCTATGTGCCCCGAGAGGGTTATGTGGCCTGAACTTCTTGTCGCAACGAACATCATGCGTCCATCTTGTTGTCGCAACAAACATCATGCGTCCATCTTGTTGGATGCATGATTGTACATTACACAAAGTGTTTTGGAGCTATCCTTGAACTGCTTATGTTTTCGCTCGCAGAACGAATAAAAAATTTGCTAAGTCCAAGAGGGGCATTTATGTGGTAAGCAGTTTATGCGACAGATAGTTCATGCGGCCACGAGCTATTTTTCTTGAACGCATGACTCTGAACTGTTTGGCACATCTTTTTATGATTCTTGTATTTTCTCCCTGACACACTTTTTGGCCTGTCACATCAATCACTTTATGTCACTTCACTGACACATTATTTTTGATCCATCACTCAACACTTGCCCCAATGAGTAGATTTTAACCCTGAGCATGCGACCAGTGGGTTCATGTGGCCAGTGAGTCCATGTGGCCAATGGGTGCATGCGGCCAGTGAGAGCATGCAGCCAGTGGGTGCATGCGGCCAGTGAGTCCATGCGGCCAGTGGGATCATGCGGCCAAGAATTCTTGTGTGCATTTTGTGTTTCCTTTAATTATGTTCATTTAGTAATTCCTTTTAGTGATTATTGTTGTGTGCTTCCCTATGTCGATACATATTTATGTAACCAGACAAGTTTTGCATGTAAGTTCACGAGACAAGTTTATGTACAAGTTCACAGTTCTCACGACATCGTGGAAATGTTGCATATGAAAATCTATTGCATTTGGCATCGGGCAATCGAGTGTGAGTATTGTCCAATGTAGTGCGTGTAACGAATGCGATAACTCGTGAAAAGCTCGTACTTGTGACTCATCATTCTAGGGAGTTCTCAAGTGTGCACGACTCGAGAAATTGGAATAATTTAGTAATGATTAAACAAGATAAGATTTACCTAGATCATTGGTATGGAAGAATATTGCACTACCGGCTATCCCGATCTCTAAGGGCCCCATGCAACATGGAAAAACCCTGCTAGGCAAGGGCTCCATGACTGACCAAGTTTACGCGTATTACGGCACTTACAAGACAAGTTTATATACAATTTTATGTTACAAGACAAGTTTATAAAGCAAGTTTATGATCAAAAATTTTAAGTTTATGCTTAGAAGTTCAATTTCTGTTTCTGACAAGTAACAAGTTATGTTATTGCATGGTTGAATGTGCATTTAAGTTTACTAAAAAAGCAGATCCTTGGCCATCCGGGTTAACTGCAGTGTCGGTGGTAGCAATATTATTAAAACATGTATTTAGTAATAAATGTCTGTGACAACTGTAACGCCCCGTTCTCCCGGTGCGGGGAGCGCGGCTAAGAAACACTAGACGGTATCGTTCGATCGGGATAGATTGAATTAAGAACTCGTCCTCGTTATGGATTTGTTTCTTCGGAATTGATTCCCATATCCAGTGGACCGTGCCCCCGGGATCGACTTAGCAGCAGAGTCAGGAGGGACCTCTCCGCTGCTATCTTTTATTGCCTCGGTTTTCGATGTCGCTTGTTGCTTTCGTGCTTTGAGTTGGTTTTGGGATTTGCTTGTTTTCTTTGAACGGTTTTGATGGTTTTTATTATTTTCGTTCATTGAACTGCACTTTAATTCCGAGATTGGAAAGAGAGGAAGGATTACTGATCGAGCTGTTCGTGTGCAGGTGAACGAGCAGTAGGCGGCTTGCGAGCGGAGTCGTGAAGCGCCTCTTTCCTTCTCCCTTCCAACAATCTAAGTGAGTGGCTACCAACCCGATTAGCTAGCCCTGCTTCCAAGCTTCACACCCTAAAAGCTTGAACTCTTCTTTGCCCCGATCAAACGATACCAAGTATTAATAAAAGAAACCAAGATAAAAGAGAATATACTTGGTTATTACTGCTTGTCATTTAACTTGGGAACGGTTACTCATATGCATGCTTGTTCGTTTGGAAATGTTCTATAAATCGTGCTAAGTATGGATCATATCTTGTTTATGCACACTTGTTTAAGGAGGATATGCAAAATAAATCATACAACACTGCTTGTCGTGTACTCGTGTTCATATAATCGTGTTCTTGTACTCGTGTTGCCTCAAATGCATGAATTGTTAACGTGTTCATCGTGTTCGATCATGGACAACTTGTGCACAAGGTATTGGTTCTGCGGACGGTCGCTGGGGCACTGGCACCGATCTGATCCAGGCGGAACTCGTGTGTAGTCGTCGTGTTCGGGACAGGATAGCTTGCAGCGCATCGTGTTCTCTCGTGGCATGCTATCCTTGTCCTCGGCTACGTCCACAATGGCAATCATGCCAGTGATCATCGTGTATATTTAAACCTGTTGCAAACTAACTTGTGTCTTCGTGACAGGGAAGGCAAGGTAAGTATTGTGCAGGTAGTTCAGACGGGCAGGTAAAAATCCACCGAACGGTGGCACGTTCATTTCAGTAAATTCAATATGCTGCTTACTTGTGAATGAACTAAGGCAAGATAGAAACCCACAAAATATGCATGCTTCATTAAAATAACGTGTTGATTGGTATAGTCAGGCTAGCTCGCCTTTACCAGTATGTTTCGACATACTGACCCTCGTTGAAACAGGTTCTCCGCACCAAGGCAAACCGAACGAGGAGCGAAGTCATCTTCCCGATCCAGTCCAGCTGTGGGCGCATCCTGACCGCGCCGCTTTGAAGTACTTGAAGAACCAGGAGCTTGCAACTCTTCATACACCAATGCAGCTCCGTGGCAAAGCCGTCCTCCAGCCTGGAGGTCTATACATTTTGAAGTTATAAATGGATGTAATGTACAGGACTGCTATCTCATTTTGAGTCAACACTTTTGTAAGCCCGTGCGGCATATTAGCTGACTCGTTCAGGAGTTTGTAATAGATGTTCATTATCAATAAAGAAAACTTTTCCATGTTTCAGATCTGTGTTTCAATTTATCTGCGTACTCTGAATATGTGCTTGTTATACAAAATACTTTAGCCTTGTGCGGGCGCAACCCCAGGCCCGCACGACATCACGATTCGGGGGACGCCCCAATGATTCTACGGAATCGGGTCGTGACAACAACCCTAGCTAGTTAATCATAGCAAGCCATAAAGTTGTTTGGTCGTACGATGAATGATGTTACTTTCATTATAGCTCGCTCTTCTAGTTTCATTTTCTTCCAGCACGTCGTTGGGGTGCTAAGTTCTGCTCTGGTGAAGGTCTGTAATCCCGGTCCTTATTTGGTTTAAGGGTTGTGGTCCCGATCCAGAGTAGTTCCAATACTCTCTTGCCGCTTGTCGCCTTACTTTTATTTTTTTGCACTAATTATCAGTTCTTCCAGTATTATTATTGAGACAAGTATATTGGTACCGTACAGGTCTCGATCAGCATTTTTTTTATGTCTCTTTCTACTTATGTTGTGATATGTTTGGTCTATCACCTCGAGCTCCTTTGTGGTACTTGTTTCTTGGGGTTCTGACCCCACTGGCTTTCCATAGCCAGGTTACCCCAAAGAGAATCAGGATCCACCGCACTTCCAGCAAGATGGCTCGCACTCGTAGGACTGCGATCGAAGCTCGCAAGTTGGTTTCCTTCCTCCACCCATCTTCTTAATTACTTCATTTTGTGGTGTTTAACAAGGGGCATAGTTAGATCCTTATATTTTTGAGACTATGGTCAACATGATGTATCACTACCAAAATATGATGAAATAGCGATATTTTTAGCGACGTTAAAGTAAAACGTCCCTAATATTAAAGATTTCAGCGACTCCAAAAGTAAACGCCGCTATAAGTCGCTGTTTGGCGACATATAACGACGTTTAGCGACTGTAATTCAGATTTTTAAAAAAATAGTCGCTATAAGCTTATTTAAGGTCGCTAAACGTCGCTGAGTTTTATAATTTAGCGACGTTTAGCGACGTATTTAGCGATGTTAGTATTTTTTAATATTTAGCGACGTTTTTAGCGACGTCTATAACGTTGCAAAATATTTTTATTAGTGACGTCATAAGTTGATGTCACGCCCCAGTCCCAAAAATACGCAGGACTTGGACACGTAAGCATGCCAGCCGCATGGATATGGCAACTCCAATATATGGAAACCAAATCCATACGTACGCTGTAATATGAATATAAAATCCACAAGTGGTATAAAATGAAATACAAGTCACAGGTAAAATCTAGATCTCATCCACCAAAATCATATAGAAATAGATAACCAGTATCTATGAAACTAGATCTCAACAAGAAGTATCTAAAGATGATAGTTGGATGGAAACAAATCCACTACCAACTCGAATGGGAAAAGTAAATACAATATAAGTACAACTCACTCAAACAATATAAGTACCAGCTATCAGTCATGGCTCGGAGAGAAGACATCCTCGAAACATAGGTAACCATCCGAATCTGCGCTCCTGCGAGTACTCAAGAACAAATACACCTGGCAGGGGACCAGGTCCTCAGAGGGACATAACAAGTATACTTAAACACATGCCAATAAAGTACTGAAATAAATATCCAGAGGGGTCGCCTAACCGTCTAAAGTGAATGCAGTTAAGAACAACTTTCCCCACAAGTGAGCTATCTGGCTGAAAACTGGGATTTGGCATGGTTCTCTTTTGAAGAGCCAGGGGCCCAAAGGCACGTCGTCTTTTGAACGGCGGAGGCCCGCCAATGTATATATATGGGTCATCACCACCCGTATCTCCAGCGGAGAATCCGGGCGTCACAGAAAAAGTGCAAAGGAGCTCAAATGCGGTACTTGTTGTCCTCCCCACCCCATGCTCTAAGCATGTCACATCCATGACACGATTTGGTCCATAGCCTATTCTTAGTACCCTAGCCCAATCCTGCAACCAAACAAGTACAAGGATGGGACCACCGTACTATAATAAGCTATGTCCCTGGACCTCTAATAACTGCCAAGTCTACTAGCATGCAAAGTTTCTAACAGCAGTTATCCCTAACGCACGGCCCATACGTACCGATGATCAGTCAATACATGCGTCCGTGATCTATATGAGACTCACAACTCGTGTAAAAATATGTGTCACGGCCAAAGGAACCTAATGATACTATATGATAATGGGGTAGTCTCATGTACAGGGTCAATGCAATACATAAGTAAAAATATATCGCGATGTCACCGTCGCGAGCATTTTATATAACAATTAAAATATATGAACTAAGGGCAGAAAATAAAGATGCATGCAACATATGGAATATAAATAACAGTACAATGACAAGGTATACTTGCCTGGCAAGAAACTGCAAAATGTCATGTCCAGATGTCCAATACACAGGACCAGAAGCTATGGCCACAGAACAAATGTCTCCGGATGCTGAAATAGATATCGCCAACATTCCCAAAATAAGCAAAATAGCTAAAAAGCACATCCCTTTCGTCCAATTTGGACACAGGGGCAAAACGGTAATTTTGGGCAAAAGTGGGGTCCACGTGTGGCCCACTTTGCACCGAAAAGCGTGCCGAGGGTAACAGTCTCTAAATGGGACAAACTATAGGTCAAACAACTCTAGATGTCAATACGAACCCAACGGTATATCCAAATTTGGATTCCGATGAGCCGAACAAAATTTGGTCCAAAAAGTCAACTGTGGGACCCGCCAATTGGCGATCTGGTCAACCGTCTCAGAAATGCGTGAAAATTGGGTCACAAGACCAGCTCGTTACCACGAGTCCATTGGCGCAAGTTTCGTCGCATTCTGACATGCGTGCACAAAATACGCGCGAGTTCCATAAAAGTGGCGATACGAGATGTGTCCGCGGATACGGCCTGATTCCGGCGCGCTCACGCGTCCGAATCAGTCTCCACGAATTTTCATGTGTCCTGTTATGCTGTGTGCACCATTTGGTACACTTGGCACACGGCGGGGCGGTCCCGTTTGGCGGGGCGTGCTCCGATCTCCAACTTTTGGAAAACCGGAAAAAGTGGATGCGCACAGTTTTGTGATGAACATAACTATGTCCACAGCAACTATTAACCTAGGGTTATTATACAGAAAATAAACTAGGTCAGGTAATCTACAGGTATCAAAAAGAATCATCGGATTCGGATCTCTGTGGTGGGAGATACGAACTCGACAATACGGGTGGTAAATCTGGAATTCTGCGATTGCAGAATTCTGCCTGTCTGTCCATTTTGGACGCTGATTTACACCTAGGGGCACACATTTTCTGAGGTTGACTATAAAACAAATACAGGAGAGGGTTGAGGGAAGATCATACCTATGAAAACGGATCAGCGTTTGGTCGAGCGAGTCAACGGGAATTCGTGCCGGAGCGAAGGTGCCTCGAGTGGGAGACTGCAGTTCGCGATGTCGGCGTCGACGGGATGGTTGGATGGCTTGGGGAGGCTTCTCTGGCTGTGGTGACGGCTCTAGATGGGAAGAGGAAGTCTGGAATTTAGGTTAGGGTTTTATGAGAGCTAACTTTATATATATATATATATTATAGGGAGAGAGAGAAGGGGCGGATCAAGGGGTCCGCGGGATGGAAGTTTATCAAAGTGCTAAAAAGCTAAAGCAATGGGCTAAAGTTGCTGAGTATACAAAGGGGCGGGTCTGTGAATGCAATGTCCAAAGGGCGGTCCCTGGAAGCATCTGAAGTGGGGGGTCTTCACAAGCAAAGTGCTAAAGAGTCTTAATAACTAAGTAGTAGTATTTAATAATATTATTATTATTATTATTTAGTAATAAATTCTTATTTTTATTATTAAATTTTTTTTTTACTTTCTTTTCTTTTCTTTTATAAAATATATATATACATATATATATTTGTATATACATATATATATTCATAAGAAAAATTTATAGATTAGGGTATTGCACATCGTTAGGCTAGCAACAGCTTAAGGGGTCTCCTACATGAAATAAATTCCGAAAAATTTCTGATGGTCGCATAAGTCATCTAAGTGCCCGAACACCTAACATAAAAATTATTAAAAATCTATTTCTCCTATTTAGACCTATTTACTATAATTTAATTAATAATTAATAAATAAAAGGGTATATACGATTTCTTGGAAGGGGGTTTTACATTCTACCCAACTTATAAAAATTTCGTCCTCGAAATTAAAATTAAGCCACGATAGAATGCAAGGATGGTGCAAGATTTGCATTGTTTAAAATGCACGGCTAGGTTTAAAGGGGTGGGCGATGTTGCGCGTCGCACATCCCGAAAAAAATTCATGAAAAAATCCATATGAGCGAAAAATAGGTTTCTTCATGTGTCATGTCCAATGGTGTGGACACATAAATGCTCTTTTGCATAAAACCGTCCAACAATTAGAAAATTGCACAAAGATGAGGATTGGATGATTGGGCATGTCTAGGATAAGGGTGTAGAATTTGTAGGAAGGCAGTGGCTAGTGTAGTGCTCCAATTATCGGAGCACGGTAAGGCGTGTCAAGTGATATCATGATGTAAAACTAAATAAAAATACCGTGTTCTATTTCTAAGTGGATTCAGCTAACCTTAGTCTCACTAACTCAGCCAAGTAGGTCAAATTCTTAGGTGAGGGGTTTTACAATCTGCCGAACTTAAAACAATGTCGTCCTCAAAATTGAAATAAGGCAGAATCGGTTAATCCTTTATGTACAATAAGGCAAGTCAGTCGCAATCTTCTTGCGATAACTAAAATCCTAATCATATCCATTGCAATCACTTCTAGGTTAAATGACCACTGCTCCAATCAAAATTTAACCTATGGTTATCTCTTCTCCCCTTGTTTCAAATTATCCACATCCACATAACATCTCCAAGATTTACATACTCATATAACTTTTACCTCACGATCTCTAACTATCATAATCTCCTTTAGAAGTGGTTTGAGTCCAATATATTCCCATTTTTACTTATAAAATTTTGTATGCCTCAACTCTTTAAATTCCATTCACATCCTCATTATTTCAAATAGGTCGTCCAACCAAAAAAAAAAAAATTTTAATTCTTAATTCAAATCACCAAATTGAAAAATAATTTAAATGCAGTCCACCAATATTCAAGTCTGAAATTCTATTTTTATCCTCTAAATTCAAATTGGTGATTCTACCTTCATTGTTCAAAAACTTAACTCATGCACTTAAGGTATAAATATTGGGTCCTCAATGTCAATTCATTGATCCTCATCATCTTAGTCATCCTTCTAAATTTCTCAAAATTATAATGGCTTGAACCTCTCACAATCTAGTCTTACTCGATCATAATCTAAAGAAATTTCTCTCGAGTTGACAATGCACTGTTACCCAACTTAGAATTTACCCATCTATCACATAAGGCTATATATATATATCCTAAGAAAATATCCCTTACTTTATTTACTCATGTCGTTCAATCCTCGAAACTTCAACGCCGATTATATCACATATGATATGTCCTTAATTACGAAAGAATAATCCTCAAGTATGTGATCGGCCTATGGGGTATATCTAGTACTCTCTGTGTATCAAACTTTATACCCAGCACGAGGTTTCGTCTTTCCGAAATAAGGGAAGACGAAGATCAATAATAAAGAGTTCAAGGGCAGCGTAATAGAATAGAAGTATTGGGATCAAGGCGTTTAAAGAATTCAATTGGGAATTGTCAAAGCAGTTGTGGATTGAAATCCTATTTTGGTAGTTCCTATTCACGTGCTCGTATTAGTACAGTCATGTAACCGATACGATATGTCAGACATGTCTAGGGCAAGTATATTCGTCTACTAATCACTACATATCTCAATCCACGTAAAGTAGCAATGCGAAGGGCGAACCAAGCGCACTAAGGCTAGCTAGACCTTAATATACTGGTTCTGAAATGTATTAGTATAGTACTCCAATAATACATGTCATGAACAAGCTCGATATAGAATAAGCTTGCAAAACTAGGCTATAATAGCAGCATAGGTCAAGGTAGTACAAAGATTATAGATACGCTGGATTATGATGAGAGAAGTTACAAATAATTCAAGTTGCAAAAACAAAACAACATAAGCAACAATAACAAAAGACTCTACAATCTCTACAGTTATCATATTAATTCCTTGTCTAAGTCGATAGTCGACAAAGTAGGGGTATGAGCCTCTAAGTTCTATAGTCTGGATAAACACTATCATCTTATGTTAGCATACAATTACCGCCATTCAGTTACACTTCATCAATGGATCACAAGAGCTATATGATACTAGGTGGTGAGGTATACTACCCAACTTATAAGGATTAACTAATACGGTGACAGTCTTAAGAGGGTCCTACAAAATAATCTTGCACATGTAAATAAAACAGAACTCTTTATTAGGGTATATGAGGAAAAATCTTGGTATTTATTAGGGTATCCTATTGCATTATATTGGTAAGGGTCACCTTAAGTCTTAATCATAGCACTTACAAGCAAGTGTCAATGGTAAGGATAGAAGAGTTACTGGCTGTTAAAGGAGAAAGGTCTAACGTATATCGAGGTGAGGGTACAAATTACATGATTTAAAACTAAGGGTTAATCATCGGTCACAATCTACAAAACAACTTAAACTTATCAAGTTCTAACTACCAAGCATAAAAATTTCACACTCAAGGTTACAACTATAATCCTAGCAAACTATGAGCCCTTAACAAAGAATAAAATTACTTGGCCTACTATCCGAAGTGTCAGATGGCACGAGTTGAAAGATGAAGAGAAGAAACATAATTAGCCGTCGCAAAATAGCGAGCGTTATGGCCGCAGGAAAATAATATATAAAATAAAGATAGAGGGCTCTAGATAGCATCATGGTTCTCTAAGGGGAGTGGGGTATTAGTTGCTATGTTCGGGGTATGATCAAGGGAGAAGTGTTGATTACATTCCTCTAGGCTTCCTAGGGTGCTGTCTACTAATAACAAGACAATGATATAAGTTTATAGTTCCAATATCATCTAACTATGAAGGTTAGGTTCAGTCCAAATATTAAGTTTTGGTTTTCTATGGTTTCCTCAATGCTAGGGGCAAACATTATGGTAACCTTCTAACTAACTCTAGTAGCGTCTATACTACTCTCAAGTCCTCATAATACATCCGGGTAATGGTAACCAATTATAGGGATAAGGGATTCTAGGGTTCGCTAAATTTTCTAAACTTAGTGGTGTATCTATAATCTCGTTGTATTCTAAATAGGTGTGCTACTCTAATCATCATCCTAATAACAGGGGTTCCTATATTCTAGCAGAAGTCTATACTCAAAGAACTATTAAGGAAGTACAGGAATCAAGAAGGATGCAATTGTTCAAATAGAACAGATAGGAGGAAGATGAATCATAGTCAATTGTGGATGAGATCCTATACTCTAGTCCTAGGTGCAGGCTTGTTCGGTACAGTAACGTAACCGAGACAATATGCTCTCGACCTGCATGGGCCACCACAAAAACATGTCACGCCCCAGTCCCAAAAATACGCAGGACTTGGACACGTAAGCATGCCAGCCGCATGGATATGGCAACTCCAATATATGGAAACCAAATCCATACGTACGCTGTAATATGAATATAAAATCCATAAGTGGTATAAAATGAAATACAAGTCACAGGTAAAATCTAGATCTCATCCACCAAAATCATATAGAAATAGATAACCAGTATCTATGAAACTAGATCTCAACAAGAAGTATCTAAAGATGATAGTTGGATGGAAATAAATCCACTACCAACTCGAATGGGAAAAGTAAATACAATATAAGTACAACTCACTCAAACAATATAAGTACCAGCTATCAGTCATGGCTCGGAGAGAAGACATCCTCGAAACATAGGTAACCATCCGAATCTGCGCTCCTGCGAGTACTCAAGAACAAATACACCTGGCAGGGGACCAGGTCCTCAGAGGGACATAACAAGTATACTTAAACACATGCCAATAAAGTACTGAAATAAATATCCAGAGGGGTCGCCTAACCGTCTAAAGTGAATGCAGTTAAGAACAACTTTCCCCACAAGTGAGCTATCTGGCTGAAAACTGGGATTTGGCATGGTTCTCTTTTGAAGAGCCAGGGGCCCAAAGGCACGTCGTCTTTTGAACGGCGGAGGCCAACCAATGTATATATATGGGTCATCACCACCCGTATCTCCAGCGGAGAATCCGGGCGTCACAGAAAAAGTGCAAAGGAGCTCAAATGCGGTACTTGTTGTCCTCCCCACCCCATGCTCTAAGCATGTCACATCCATGACACGATTTGGTCCATAGCCTATTCTTAGTACCCTAGCCCAATCCTGCAACCAAACAAGTACAAGGATGGGACCACCGTACTATAATAAGCTATGTCCCTGGACCTCTAATAACTGCCAAGTCTACTAGCATACAAAGTTTCTAACAGCAGTTATCCCTAACGCACGGCCCATACGTACCGATGATCAGTCAATACATGCGTCCGTGATCTATATGAGACTCACAACTCGTGTAAAAATATGTGTCACGGCCAAAGAAACCTAATGATACTATATGATAATGGGGTAGTCTCATGTACAGGGTCAATGCAATACATAAGTAAAAACATATCGCGATGTCACCGTCGCGAGCATTTTATATAACAATTAAAATATATGAACTAAGGGCAGAAAATAAAGATGCATGCAACATATGGAATGTAAATAACAGTACAATGACAAGGTATACTTGCCTGGCAAGAAACTACAAAATATCATGTCCAGATGTCCAATACACAGGACCAGAAGCTATGGCCACAGAACAAATGTCTCCGGATGCTGAAATAGATATTGCCAACATTCCCAAAATAAGCAAAATAGCTAAAAAGCACATCCCTTTCGTCCAATTTGGACACAGGGGCAAAACGGTAATTTCGGGCAAAAGTGGGGTCCACGTGTGGCCCACTTTGCACCGAAAAGCGTGCCGAGGGTAACAGTCTCTAAATGGGACAAACTATAGGTCAAACAACTCTAGATGTCAATATGAACCCAACGGTATGTCCAAATTTGGATTCCGATGAGCCGAACAAAATTTGGTCCAAAAAGTCAACTATGGGACCCGCCAATTGGCGATCTGGTCAACCGTCTCAGAAATGCGTGAAAATTGGGTCACAGGACCAGCGCGTTACCACGAGTCCATTGGCGTAAGTTTCGTCGCATTCTGACATGCGTGCACAAAATACGCGCGAGTTCCACAAAAGTGGCGACACGAGATGTGTCCGCGGATACGGCCTGATTCCGGCGCGCTCACGCGTCCGAATCAGTCTTCACGAATTTTCACGTGTCCCGTTATGCTGTGTGCACCATTTGGTACACTTGGCACACGGCGGGGCGGTCCCGTTTGGCGGGGCGTGCTCCGATCTCCAACTTTTGGAAAACCGGAAAAAGTGGGTGCGCACAGTTTTGTGATGAACATAACTATGTCCACAGCAACTATTAACCTAGGGTTATTATACAGAAAATAAACTAGGTCAGGTAATCTACAGGTATCAAAAAGAATCATCGGATTCGGATCTCTGTGGTGGGAGATACGAACTCGACAATACGGGTGGTAAATCTGAAATTCTGCGATTGCAGAATTCTGCCTGTCTGTCCATTTTGGACGCTGATTTACACCTAGGGGCACACATTTTCCGAGGTTGACTATAAAACAAATACAGGAGAGGGTTGAGGGAAGATCATACCTATGAAAACGGATCAGCGTTTGGTCGAGCGAGTCAACGGGAATTCGTGCCGGAGCGAAGGTGCCTCGAGTGGGAGACTGCAGTTCGCGATGTCGGCGTCGACGGGATGGTTGGATGGCTTGGGGAGGCTTCTCTGGCTGTGGTGACGGCTCTAGATGGGAAGAGGAAGTCTGGAATTTAGGTTAGGGTTTTATTAGAGCTAACTTTATATATATATATATATTATAGGGAGAGAGAGAAGGGGCGGATCAAGGGGTCCGCGGGATGGAAGTTTATCAAAGTGCTAAAAAGCTAAAGCAATGGGCTAAAGTTGCTGAGTATACAAAGGGGCGGGTCTGTGAATGCAATGTCCAAAGGGCGGTCCCTGGAAGCATCTGAAGTGGAGGGGTCTTCACAAGCAAAGTGCTAAAGAGTCTTAATAACTAAATAGTAGTATTTAATATTATTATTATTATTATTATTTAGTAATAAATTCTTATTTTTATTATTAAATTTTTTTTTTACTTTCTTTTCTTTTCTTTTATAAAATATATATATACATATATATATTTGTATATACATATATATATTCATAAGAAAAATTTATAGATTAGGGTATTGCACATCGTTAGGCTAGCAACAGCTTAAGGGGTCTCCTACATGAAATAAATTCCGAAAAATTCCTGATGGTCGCATAAGTCATCTAAGTGCCCGAACACCTAACATAAAAATTATTAAAATCTATTTCTCCTATTTAGACCTATTTACTACAATTTAATTAATAATTAATAAATAAAAGGGTATATACGATTTCTAGGAAGGGGGTTTTACAGTTGACGTCACTAAAATTTTAATATAGATTTCGATTCCCCCCTTCTGTCGAAATCTTCCCCCAATTTTTCAAAAACTTTCCCATCTTCTCCCCCTCCGGCGAACTGCACCCTCCGGCGTCCTCCACAGCGGCCTACTCCAGCGTCCCCCTCCTCCTCCTCCTCCTCTAGGTAAACCCTAACTCTCTCTCTCTCTCTCTCTCACAGGACACGGCATGACACTGACACAAACACGAAACACACACGTGACAGACACTGACACAGACATGGCATACACACACGTGATAGATACGACATGACACTAACCCTAACCCGATCTCTCTCTCTCTCTCTCTCACACACACACACAGATGCACATGATACTGACACAGACACGACACACACACACTGACACAGACACGACACAGACTGTCACAGAGGGTGTAAACCCTAACCCTAACCCTAATCCGATCTCTCTCTCACACAGATGCATAAGACATGACACAGACACAGACACAGACACAGACATGACACACACACACTGATACAGACATGACACAGACTGTCACAGAGGGTGTAAACCCTAACCCTAACCCGATCCTCAAGAGATGACACATTACTACGAAGTTCTACTTAAGTAGGTTTAGTGCATGTTTGGGCCTTCCCATTAGAAGGATTGTCTTGTAAGTAACTTTGGACCATGTTTTGGGGCCTTGTCCATTTGAGGGGTCTAGGACAATCGTCAAGCTTGCCCCCCTAATATTGGTCGGCCCTGGCTTCAGTCCAGGTAGATTGATAAATTTGTCATAGTCAAGATATTCGTCCTTAACACCCTAACCCTAACTTACATTTTATTTATTTAGATTGAGTTAGGGGTATTTGTAATTAACCACAATAAGGAAGGTTCAATCGGTTCTTTTTTACGGATCGGTTTGTTCGGTTTTGAACTCTTAAATTCTTGTTAAAGTTTACAACTTGAATTAATTAATTAACAATCAACTTGGATAGTTACATTTGGGCTAATTTGTTTAATGACTTAAGTCTTGTAAAATTTAGGTTTAGAAGGATTCATATTAAAATTTGACAACAAAAATGACTTAAGTCTTCGTAGTAATTTGATTTATAGGCCGATAATTACAATGGATCCTCCCTAATCACCAATGCAAGGATTGTCTCTTGAGGATCCTCTACCTTATCGAAACCCAGCTCCACAATATATGCATCTATGGTGGTAGTTTCTTGACTTAAGGAGCCTTCTCTGACTTGGTGTATAGGGCTTCAAATAGCTGGTATTGTCAGTACAAACACTAGATGTAAAGGGATGAGGTTGATAAAATATTCAAGGGCATTGTGTATCAAGTTAGAGCAGTTCTTACCTTCCTCCAGAGAATTATACTGTATTTAACGATGAGTATATATGCTAGGACTAGGAGTATCAGTGCATGTACTGTATTAAACGATGAGTATATACTTGAACTATGTCTATTCATTTTTGCAGAAGTATCTAGAAATAGATATGAATTACTATCTGCGTCATCGTTCGTGGATGTACAACCATCATCCTGATGACATATGCGGTATGCGAGATAAATTCATTGAGGGTGTACAACAGTTCCTGCAGTTCGCCGAGGCGTTCCCTCAGGACATGGACGGTACCAAAATTAATGTCCGTGTGTGAGATATCGCAACTTGAAATATCATCCAGAAGTGGAAGTGACATATCATTTATACTCAAAGGGTTTTACACCAAATTACTATCAGTGGACCGCGTACGGAGAACTTGTGTCTTTAGCATCGGAGTCGGAGCCTTATGTGTAGCCGTATAAGGATGTCCACGACCACGCTGCTTACGACGACGGGTGGGTAAACATAATTTTTGATGTGGCGAGGCATAGTTTCGATCCGGACAATCATGATACAGCTGAGGAGGCACCGAATACCGATGCTGCAAAGTTCATGGAGTTGCTGGAGAATGTAAGGACTCTATTATATCCTGGTTGTGAATATCATTCACCGTTAGAGGTGGTTACAAGATTGTTGAGCATCAAGTCCGATTTTAACATGTCGTAAGAATGCTATAACCGACTAATGGATTGGATTATAAAGATCTTATCATAGGGTATAAAGTTGCCTAAAGACTTCTATCGATCTAAGAGGATGGTGATATCACTCTGGATGGGATACGAGAAAGTTGATGCATGTCGCAACGGGTGCATGTTGTACTACAAAGACGACAAGGATGAAGATGCGTGCAGATTATGTGGTACTGATCGCTACAAGGCCACTGAAAGAATAAAGTTTGTCGGTGCAAAGAAGCCTACCGATTCGATGCACTACTTGCCTTTGACGCCGCGATTGCAGAGGTTGTTTATGGTGAAGGAGACTGCAGAAAATATGAGTTGGCACAGGTGGAAATAGATCGAAGGAGTATTGGATCATCCATCCGATGGAGAAGCATGGAAGCACTTTGATCGAGAGTATCCACATTTTGCTTCGAATCCGCGTAATGTCAGATTGGGGCTCTCCTTCGATGATTTTACCCTATTCGAACTTTCGGGCTTCTAGTATTCATGTTGGCCTGTGATCGTCACTCCGTACAATATACCGTCTTGGATGTGCATGAAGACTCCGTATATGTTCCTAACCGTTATTATCCCAGTTTTGAACAATCCGAAGAGAAACATCGATGTATATTTATAGCCTTTGATAGATGAGTTGAATCAGCTGTGGGAAGTAGGTGCCAACACGTACGATATTTCCAGAAAGTAGAATTTTCAGATGAGGACAACACTTATGTGGACCATCAACGACTTTCCGGCCTATGGAATATTATCGGGATAGAGAACTCATGGTCGTCTCTCATGTTCGTATTGCATGGACCGTACTAAAACTTTTCGTTTGAAACACGGAGGAAAATTGTGCTTCTTCGATTGTCATCGATAATTTCTGCCGAAGGATCATCCGTACCGGAGGAACATGAATGCTTTTCGTACGGGCGTTGTGGAGAAGGCCAATCCACCGCCAAGGTGGCTCGGATACACGATATGGAAAGAGGTAAAAGATTTACCAAGTGATATCGAAGTGCCTGTTAAGGGATACAAGTGTGACGGATTTGGTCGCACCCATAACTGGACGAAGAGGAGTATATTCTGGGATCTGCCATATTGGAGCACCAATCTGATCAGACATAACCTTGATGTCATGTATATCGAGAAGACTGTGTTTGATAACATAATTAATACTGTAATGGAGGTAAAGGGGAAGACAAAAGATAATTCGAAGGCCAGGTTGGACTTAGAAGAAATATATAGACGTCATGTGTTGCATTTGATAGATGAGGGGGATGGAAAGTTAAAGCAGCCTAAGTTAGTTTTCTCACTGGAGAAGGAGGATAAAGGAAGACTTTATAGGTGGATTCATGGTCAAAAATTTCCAGATAGGTATGTGTCAAACTTGAGAAGATGCATCGACCTCAAGGAGAGCAAACTGGCAGGTATGAAGAGCCACAATTGTCATGTATTCATGGAGATGTTAATTTCAATTTTATTTCAAGAATTCTTACCGTAGGTCGTTTGGGATCCATTGACAGAGCTCAGCATATTCTTCAGAGATCTTTGTTCTACTAAGTTGCTCGTCGATCATCTAGAAAAGCAAGAGAAGGACATTACGGTAACACTGTTCAAGCTCGAGAAGGTGTTTCCTCCTGGATTCTTTGACTCTATGGAGCATTTGCTAATTCATCTTTCCTATGAGGCACGTGTTGGTGGTCCTGTCGATTATCGGTGGATGTACCCCTTCGAGCGGCATCTGAATCACCTAAAGAGAAAGGTGAAAAATAAGGTACGGGTTGAGGGCTCTATTTGTGAAGCTTATGTTCTCGAGGAGATTACAAACTTTTGCTCGACGTATTTAAAGCCTCATGTTGCTACTAATAGAATGAGAGCTCCGAGAAATGACAACGGATATCAGGAATCTAATGATGCAATACTGAAAGTATTCAATGCGTCCGGAAAGCCTTCGAGGAAAATAAAGAAGAGATATTTGAATGACGACAAGCTAAGGGCAGCTCAGATGTATAAATTACTCAATTGCGACGAGTATGAAGTGGAGAAGCTAGAGGGGTAAGTAATTAATACGTCCATATTTACGTCATCTAAATGTAATAGTATAAGCTACTATTATACTACTAATCAGCTGTTGCTTCGTTATTTTTTAGCACATATAATGATGAGCTGAGGTCGGTTAGAACCTACATAACAGACAAAGAAGTAGAATAAGAAATGAGACGCCATTTTCCTTCTTGGTTGAGCGCATATGTAAGAAACTTGGTAATTACTTTTTCTGTATACACTTGCACAATAAATAACTTACTATCGCTACTTTGGTATTTAGGTCGATCATCTAATAACACCCGAGACTAAATCTATTAGAACTCTAGCCAAGGGACCAATTACTGCCGTCAAAATATGGCCAAGTTACTGTGTGAATGGGTTTCGGTTCAAGTCAACAAATGCTCCGATCAGAGACATCTTTCTGGATCTTGATTCCATAAAAAATAATTATTTGTGTATCAAATCTTCGAACTACAAAGATGTCGATCCAGGCAATAATTTTTTTGGCATCTTACGAGAGATTGTTGAGTTGATATATAATTATGGCAGAGAACCTGCTAAGATCGTGCTATTCAAGTATGAATGGTTTGATCTGATTCAAGATCAAGGTTGGAAAATTGATAAGCACGGTCTTGTGGATATAAACTACAAGCGTAGATATCAAGGCTACGAACTATTTGTCCTATCAAGTCAGGCTCAGCTTGTGTACTTCACTACCTATCCTAGACGGGGGATAGCGAGGTTAGATTGGTGGGCAGTATGCAAGACTAAAGCTAGAAATACCTTTAACGTTGACGAAATAGCTTATCAGGAGGACGAGCTACCTCTTGTAACAAATATTGTAGATGTGGACTCAACGAAAGTTACTCATTACACAACTAATAATGTAGAAGATGTAGAATTATTCGAAGAGGAAGACGAAGACAAAGACGAAGTAGATGAAAGTGAAGATGAGGAGGAAGAGGAAGAGGAGGACGAGGAAGGCGAACAAGATAAATTTTCTGAAGATGATTAAAAATAAAATATTTTGCCTGTAGAATGTACTATATTTTGACTGTAGAATGTACTATTTTGACGAATATATATATTATATTTTGACTATAGAATGTACTATCCATTTAGACCTGTAACACCACTAGTTATTTACTGTGCAATTCTATGAATGCTGTGAGATATGCATAATATTTTGACTGTAGAATATACTATATATTTGTGTATTTCTTTATTCATCATATGTTGTTATCAGGTATGACAGGACGACACGGAGGATTCGTCAGGTCCCGAGGTAGACTGAGTGCTCCTCCAGTACTGCCTACTGTTGGTTCTGGATCCTCGTCGCCTAGTACTCCAGTATATCGACCAGTCACATCTTTGATTGCGATGACGTTACGTGGCATCACTCCTGGGATGATTAGTTCTAGGCCTGATAGTACTCCCTCGTCTAGCGTTCCTTCTGCTGACAAAACCATGGAGAAAGATGAGCATATGGAGGAGGTCGAGCCGACGTTATTCCAGCATCAGCTAGATCCTCCATGCGCACCTCCGGAGGAGACGAGGACAGAGATTTGGGCCGACGGTACAAAGTAAGTCAATTAGATAGTTTAGCATCATATATATCGTGTATTTCTTTATTCATTATATATTGACTTTTTTGATAAAAATAATTATCTCTATATAGATATCGTCCCTCGTCGGTACAGAGATGCTTGGGCCTCTTTCTGAGGAACAACTATGGTGGCCCTTGGATCAACTACTTTGAAGCTCCGGAGGAGAGGAAGGCGTTCTGGTTTGTGCACTTCAAGGTAAAAGTATATTATATCAATCATCTAATTTATGTATATTATATAACTTACTAAATTACTTATTGTAGCAAACATATTTCTATCCTCCGTACCGGGCTGAGTTGATAGAGCAGATGTTTCCTGCCGTTGCCGCCAAGCTGATCCATGATGCTCTGATGACCAGAAGGCTCATAATTGCGTTGGAAAATCGATTCAAGGTTGGATCACACCTGAGTAGTGGACTGCGATGAGGGCTAGATTCGACGATCCGAGGTACAAGGAAAGGTTTGAGAAGGCCAAGGCGGCTAGGTAGAAGGCAGCAAAGTGGTATGGTAGCTTGATTCCGATGACGGAATATTTTCGTCGTTTGGTATATTTTTATTTTAGATATATTATTTTAATGCAAGTACGATAAAATGGTAGTAGGATAAAATATTTAATTTTAGTACTAAATGATATATTTTTAACAGGTACAGAGGGGTGAAGATGTAAACATGGTGACCGTCTTCCTGGCCACCCATCGAAAGGGCGGGAATCTTATTGATGAGAGGGCCTCGTAGACCTATGTAAGTATTACTTTACTTTGTGTTAATTTTAATATAACTTAGGCAATTATCGAGTATCCAAATTTTTCTAGGCCGAGTATCTTAGGCTGCGTGAGCGGGCGACTGCTAGTGCACCTAAAGCGGGAGAGACTGGTACTTCCTCGCAGCCCTCTCCAGCTCCGTTGGTGGATGAGCTGTAGGTGACTGCCGCTGGTGGTCTCCAGAGGGGTACGTACTACGGTACGGGATCCTATGGCGCCCTTGTTACGACGCAGTCATCTAGGGCCTCCCCGGCAAGTGTGCATTCCCCATAGCCCTCGCAATCGTTGGCCCGAGTCTAGGAGACCGTTGACCATCAGATTGTGTCTCTCCGTGATGAGTTGCTGTGAAGGATGGAGGATCATCCCCTGTCCCAGCCATAGGCGGACGATGCGACGCTCATCGCACGATTTGATATGCTCGAGCGCAGCATCATGGAGCTCCGGGATATGACAGCAGATCTTAGAGCATCGACAGAGCGCAGCATGACGAAGCTGCAGGCATCACAGCTGTCCATGGGCGAGAGGCTGATGATGATGCCGGATTCAATGGTTCATAGCAATATGAGGTTGTTATATACCATAGATTCATACAACCATCGACTAGCAGAGTTGGAGAAGATACGTCCTCCTGGTGTGCCTTCATCGACACAGACTCCACCGACGTCACTACCTTCTCCATCGACATCGGTGTCGATTTGACGGGAGCAGTATGATCTGTTCTTATCTCTGATGCGCGCTGGTGGTCATCCTCCTACCGATCCGCAGTAGTCCTAGTTAGGACCGTTTATTGATTGTTTGTGTTTCAGACCTATGATATTTGGTCATTTATGAATACTCTTTACTTTTTAGACATTCAGACATTATTTCTTATATTCTTTAGGACGCGGCTTTCAGACTCAGTTGTGTGGATATTTGTTGTATTTTTTACGATAAGATTTCCTCCTAACTCGGTTTGTAATCTCAATATTTCATTTTCTTCAAATTTTATTATATTATTCATATTAAATGTATGTTAATTTACTAGTGGTGAGCGTTCAACCGAAGGGGGTCGGCGAACCCAGCAAATTCAACGGATGGTTGCTCCGGGTCTATTTGTACAAATAGTAAATTCATAAACTACAGGAAGAATGATTTGGAAATAATTAAATATTCATTTTTTTATTTTTTACTGTATCTTTAGCGACGTTTTTAGCAACCTTTTGCAACGTTTAGCGACGTTTATATACGTCGCTAAATACGTCACTGAGTACGTCACTAAAAATGTCACTATCTACGTCGCTAAATACGTCGCTGCCCATCGCAAATATGCTGACGTGGCAGTATTGCCAGGTCAATATAACGTCGCTAAATGAGTCACACAACGTCGCTAAAAAGAAAAAACTTAGCGACATATAGCGACAAACAACACATCGCTAATTTAGCAACGTTGCGTCGCTACACGTCGCTAATCTAGCGACGCATTTACGTCGCTAGAAAACGTCAGAATAGCGACATTTTGCGATATTTTTCTGGTCAGTGACTAGCTTAAAGGCGACTTCAACGTAACGTCGCTACAGACGTCGCTAAAATTATTTAGCAACATTTTTTGGCCATTTAGCGACGTTTCGTGATGTCGCTAATTTGACTTATTCTGGTAGTGTATATATTAGACCATGGCTGGTATGTTTGATCATGTATATTTATACTCTGCTGGTGCAGCATTTTGTATTCACTAGCTTCATGATTATATATGGTATATAATTTGGGATGCCTTTTTACTTTTATATATGATATACTCTTGTACTTGTGTTGCTGGGTTGAGATAATATGATTTGTCGGCCTTAGGACAGACGTCATCAAGCAATCTTGGATTTACTTCGGTATTCTGCAAGGTGCAGTTGGCCATGTTAGTCCCCGTATTTACCCAGTATCCTGGGAGCGGGGCATGACAGACTGTCTAGACATGTGAGGATTTACTCTACAATCCATCAAGCAATCTTGGGTCAAGAATCCTAGGTGTCTCAATCTCAAGCAAACAACAAGTTTACAAGATATATAATCACCAATATATAATAGTAAGGCAACCCAAACTATACATACACTACAAGAAAAATGATCATTTATGGTACGCGAAATACGTTGTAAAAAGATCTTTCATGGCGTACATTTGTGTGCCATAAAGGCCATACCGTAAATGACCCTATTATTTATGGCACACATTCGAACACTGTAAATGACCCTCTTCATCTTTTTTATGGAACGCATTCGAACGCTGTAAATGACCCTCACCATCTTTTTTATAACACGCATTCGAACGCTGTAAATGACTCTCTCCATCTTTTTACAACGCGCATACAAACGCTGTAAATGACCATCTCCATCTTTTTACAATGCGAATTCAAACGCTGTAAATGACTATCTCCATCTTTTTTACAATGCGTATTCGAACGTTGTAAATGACCCTCTCCATCTTTTTATAATGCATATTCGAATGCTGTAAATGACTCTCTTCATCTTTTTTACAACGCATATTCGCACGTTGTAAATGACCATATTTTTTACAACGTACTTATTGCCTGCGCCTGCTGCGCCGAGGCCGTGTGTGCACGAATCAGGTGAGATGAGGGTACAAATACAATAAATACAATAACTACAACAACAATACTTATTATAAGATAGCATAAACGATTACACATAATATTTTATTGAAAATACACATAATATTAACATAGCATAAACGAATACTTTGTAAAATGGCCTTATTTTATTAAAAATATACAATTTTTACACCACAAAGATTTAAGAAGTATACAAAAAACTATAAATTTTGTCACACTAATAAAATCGATCATCTCGTCGTCCACCAGCACGTAGCCCAGCTCCGCATCCATCTCCTCCTTCCTCACCTCGCAGATGTTGTGTAGCACGCAGCACGTGCTAGCACAACCGGGAGGTCCTACAACTTCACATTTGTCCTCCTCTGCAGGCAGCTCTATCTCCCCTTCAGCCTCACGAACGCCTCCCAGATCTTCTCGTTGAACGCGTGCTACGTCCATGCCACGTTTTGGTGCGCTATCCCTTCATCAAATTAAATATGTTTTTTATAAGCATTTATATAAACATTTTTAGGAGTACATAGAGTGCATAAAATAGAATCTAAAAGTTATGTTTTCATAATTTCTTGAGGTGTATCTGTAAAGTAAACTTTATGGATTTTATCATGCTCGTATATACAAAGATTACATATAATAATTTCAAAATAAAAAAAATAAATAAGGAGCAAAAGAAAGAAGATTATACAGTATCATACCTGTTGGGAAAGGGTTTAACAAGCAGTGGAAAAATGGATCTCTTCTTTCCCTCCTTGTGTGATAAAAATAGGCAAGCTAGTAAAAATAAGCAATATAAATGACACACAATATTTACGTAAAAAACCCTTCAAATCGAAAAAAAAACTACAGGATCGAGAGGTCCAGATACTTCCACTATCATCAATAATAATGGGGTACAAGAGGTCTTCTCTAGACTAAACTCGAGCCATACAATCATCAACCAAAGTTGAAAAAAACAAAAATTAGAACAAACTCACCGGGTCTGTTCTGAAAATAATATCTCGACTTCTGACCGTCGGAACTACAATCCTACCATTGGATCTGAACATCAATGAGTCAGGAACAACACTCTAAATTTTTATCTCGATCGGGCTTGATTTGACTATCTGATTAAGGGTAACAAAATTACTGTTGCAGAGAGATTACTCAATTTTCAGCTTTCTTTCCTACGGATTTCTCTCACTATGAAGTGGAATTCTTGTGTTCTTTTTGGTCACACACTCATACTCAAATGGCAGCCAAGGTCCTCTATTTATAGTGGGATAGAGCATGGAAATTGATGGTGAGTGAATAATGCTTCAAGAGTTCCAATACACTCTTTCTTAATTCCAACACATACTATTGGCAATATCAAAATTTGACTTCCATTGTTCCAATGGGTTCTCCAATTTTCAAGATGGTGAGTTGCCATAATTGAATGAGGAACAACTCCCAACAAATCTCTACCTTCCGAATCAATTGGGATGAACTACCAATCCCGCCTTCGAGCAACACTTCTCGAATTTTTTTGTTCCCAAATTCTTGGTCATCATATCCGAGCCATTCTCGCCAGTATGGATCTTCTTGAGTTGTAATAACTTGGACTCCAACTGGTCTCGAATCCAGTAAAATCGTATATCAATGTGTTTCGTTCGAGAGTGATATGCAGGGTTCTTGGCTAAGTGAATAGCACTCTGATTGTTACAGAAGATGATAAAATTTTCTTGCTTCGAGCCTAACTCTTCTAAGAAAATCTTCATCCATAATAATTCTTTGCAAGCTTCGGTTGCAGCTATGTACTCGGCCTCTGTGGTTGATAAAGCAACACACTTTTGTAACTTCAATTTCCATAATACGGCTCCCCCTGTAAAAGTCATCATATAACCCGAGGTAGATTTGTGAGAATCATTGTCACCTGCTAGGTCAGCATCTGTGTATCCTTCCAACACAGGTTCACCGGAATCAAAACACAAACACATCTTTGAGGTTCCTCGAAGATACCTCAGAATCCATTTTACAGCAGCCCAATGCGCTTTACCCGAATTTGACAGAAATCGGCTAACAACACCCACGACATATGCTATGTCTGGCCTTGTGCACACCATCACATACATTAAGCTACCAACAGCTGATACATACGGAACTTTGCTCATTTCTACTTTGTCTTCCTCGCTTATAGGACATTGCTTTGAGCTCAATTTGAAATGTCTAGCAAGTGGAGAACTGACTGGCTTGGACTTGTCCATGTTGAACCTCTGTAACACTTTCTCGATATATCTCTCTTGAGAGAGCCACAATTTCTTGTTATTTCGATCTCGAGAAATGATCATTCCAAGCATCTGTCTGGCCGGTCCCAAATCTTTTATGGCAAAAGATTTGCTCAAGGCATTTTTTAATGCAGCTATCTTTGTCATGTCTCGACCAACAATTAACATATCATCGACATAAAGGAGAAGGATGATGAAATCATCATTGTTGAACCTCTTCAAAAATACACAGTGGTCTGATAGAGTCTTGCTGAAACCATGATCGACCATGAAAGACTCGAATTTTCTGTACCACTACAGAGGTGCTTGCTTCAAGCCATAAAGGCTCTTCTTTAGTCAGCATACTAAATCTTCTTTACCCTCAACCTGGAACCCCTCAGGTTTCTCTATATAAATCTCCTTATCGAGATCACCATGTAGGAAAGTAGTCTTGACATCAAGTTGTTCGACCTCCAAGTCCATGCTATCAGCTAATGCAAGGACAACTCAGATTAAAGACATCTTTACCACGGAAGAAAAGACCTCATCGAAGTTATGCCCTTTTTTTGACTGAAACCCTTCACAACTAGTCTTGTCTTGTACCTCGATTGTGGATTGCCCTCTTCAGTCTTCATCTTGAAAACCCATTTATTCTTCAAGGCACATTTGTTCTTTGGCAATGGAACTAACTCAAATGTTTGGTTCTCATGCAAAGAATTGATCTCTTCTTGCATGGCTTGTAGCCACTCTTTCCGATGCGGATCTGACATGGCTTCTTCAAAGCACTGAGGCTCCCCTCATCTGTCAGCGTCACATACTCCTCATTCGAGTTCATTGCCCTTGGTCTTCGAATCAGTTCTGGTGAGTACCTCACCGGGGCTCGTCAAATTCTGTTCGATCTCCAAGGTTGTTGTTGTGCTGGTAGATCAAGAACAATGTCATGTTGTTCAGGTTGATCACCATCGGGAACATCGTGATTGCCCTTGTCATCTCCCCCATATTCATCATTCACCATAGGAGGAGCAATTGGATCCAAGTTGACTGGAACGACTGGAGATTCTGGAGACTTTGGCTCTTCTGATTTCTCAAAGTCTTCGGTGGTCCGATCTTTGAAGAATACCACATCTCTGCTTCGGATAATCTTCTTTGCAACTGGATCCCACAGCCTATACCTGAACTCTTCTTCTAGATAACCCAAGAGAATACACAGTTTGGTCTTGCTATCCAGCTTGGCTCGTTCATCTCAAGGAATGTGTACAAACGCCTTGCACCCAAACACCCTCAAATGTTTGTAGGAGATATCTCTTCCTGTCCAAACTCTCTCTGGGATGTCACCTTCCAGAGGAACTGATGGAGAACGATTGATAAGATACACCGCAGTATTCATAGCTTCACCCCATAATCCCTTCGACAACTTTGTGTGAGATAGTATACTTCGGATGCGCTCTGAGATGGTTCTATTCATTCTCTATGCCACACCATTTTGTTGATGTGTCTTTGGCACGGTCTTCTCGTGCCTGATACCATGTGTTCGGCAGTATTCCTCGAATGGTCCCCTATATTCACCTCCATTGTCTGCTCAAATAGCTTTAAGCTTCCTGCTAGTTTCTCGTTCGACCTTGGCATGAAAATTCTTGAATGTCTCGAATACTTGGTCTTTAGTCTTCAGGAGAAATGCCCACACTTTCCTGGAATGGTCATCAATAAAGGTGACAAAATATTGTGCACCGCCAAGTGATCTATCGGACATCGAGCAAACATTAGTATGTACAAGATCGAGAATATTTTTCCTTCTTGAGGAAGAGATCGATGAAATGATACTCGATGTTGCTTACCAGCTAAGCAATTAACACAAGGTTTGAGAGAAGTATTTTTCATACCAGGGAGAACCTCCTTTCGTCCGAGTATCTTCAAACCTTTTTCACTCATGTGTCCGAGCCGCTTGTGCCATAGCTCAGAGTTGTCTTCATCGATCGCGTTAACCTCTCCACCGTTCAACTTTGCTTGCATCACATACATGGTCCTCTGTTTTGTACCTCGAGCCACGATCAATGATCCGTTAGTAAGTTTCCATTTTCTTCCACCAAAATGGCTCGAGTAGCCTTCATCATCGAGCTTCCCAGCAGATATCAGATTGAGCCGAATATCTGGGACATGTCTCACATCTTGTAGGATTAACCAACACCCGGTATTAGTTTCCAAATATACATCACCAATACCGACAATTTTTGAGTAACCGTCGTTTTCCATCCTCACGTGACCGAAGTCACCATTCGTGTAACTCGAGAACTAATTCTGATGTGAGGTAAGATGGAATGAGGCACCAGAGTCAATAACCCACGAATATTCTTCACAAGCAAGATTTAAACAACCATCATCACCGATGAGAAACACTTCCTCGATGGCTGCAATAGCCAATGTATTGCATTCTTCTTTCGGCTCTGATTTGATAACTTTGTCGTTCTTCTCCTTAGCCTGGTCATGCTTGAATTTTCGGCACTCACTCTTCTTGTGACCTTCTTTATGGCAATGGTAGCAAATTAGAGTCTTTCTCGGTCTCGAGCTTGATCTCCCCCTGTCTTTAGATCGATCTCGAGGTTGTGAGTCATGGGCTTTATTCCTTCCACGACTCTCGACAATATGAGCATCCGAATGAGACGACGAGCTAAGATCCTTTCGTCGAGCTTCCTCATTCAAAATACTATTTTTCACAATCTCTATAGAAAGCTTAGACGTGGAATTACTTAATGACATGAATAAAGTTTTTCAACTGTCGGGAAGAGAACTCATAAGCAATAAGGCTAATACCTCATCATCCAAGATGATGCCGACTCCTTTGAGCTGGTTCGTGAGACATTGAAAGTCATTAAGGTGCTCAACCATGCTTCGACCATCTCTGTATTGCAGCTTTACCAATCTTCTCATGAGCGAGGCTTTGTTCACACCAGTTTGCCGAGCAAATGTTGAATCGAGCTTCTTCCAAAGAGCTAGAGCATCTTTCTCGTCAATGATGTCTTGAATGACACTATGATCAATGTATTGTCGGATCATCCCGATGGCCTTCCGGTGCAAAACCTGCTACTGACTATCATTATATTTTTTCGGCTTCTGCTCTTCAGTAATAGGCTCATACAAATTTTTGCAATACAAGATATCCTCCATTTTATTTTCCACAAAGAATAATTTGAGCATGTCAATTTAATCATACCCGACACGCTAGCAGATTCATCCATTTTTAATCACACAAGCTATGCCACCAACCGTGGCTCTGATACCACTTGTTGGGAAAGGGTTTAACAAGCAGCGGAAAACTGGATCTCTTCTTTCCCTCCTTGTGTGATAAAAATAGGCAAGCTAGTAAAAATAAGCAATGTAAATAACACACGATATTTATGTGAAAAATCTTTCAAATCGAAAGGGAAAAACCACGGGACCGAGAGGTCCAGATACTTTCACTATCACCAATAATAATGGAGTTACAAGAGGTCTTCTCTAGACTAAACTAGAGGCATACAATCATCAACCAAAATTGGAAAACACAAAAATCAGAACAAATTCACCGAATCCGTTCTGAAAATAATATCTCAACTTCTGACCGTCGGAACTGCAATACCCTGATCGTATAGTTCATGGAACCAGAGTATAGCCGAGAAGATCCCACCACCATCGAAACAACAACGAGTCGATGACAGATAAGTGATGCAGCCGGCTCAAAGCAGTTCCCCACGGCACTAAACTTCCAAGCTAGTATTCTTCCATCCTGTACCCAGATGAGTAATACAATAAACTCACGAAGCAAACAAAAGCCATCATGGCTGACTCAAACTTACTTGTATTCCGGCAAATAGCATCTTGTGACCAACAACCAGAGCATACACCTTACCCACCGGTCCCGTGAGGCTGTGTTCCTAGCAGGGCATACAACAGCACTCTGAAAATTAAAAATAGTATATTTTGTTTCAAGGGATCTCATAGGTAGTCTATGCAACATAAAAGATGAGTGGCAGTGTGGCACTATGTTCATACCTTCTCAAAAGATACAAGCTCAAGTTCATATACTATAGTTGAGTTAGCAGGGAAGACAACAAGTTCATGCTTGGACTTGGTCGACGAAAAAAGCACGCTCTTGCATGTAGAATTTTCACCATGGCAACCTCACCCTTTTTCATGGAAGTCATATCTCGGTCCAGTCCTTCAATTACTTGTTATGTCACCATTTAATAAATTGGGATCATCAAAAAAATCTTGTCAACCTAAAAAGGGCTGTTGATAAGGGCAATACACAATTTACTTCGGGCTAGCCCATTGAAATTTTTTCAAAAATTACAAGTTTGTCACTCCTCAAAGTTACTTAGGACTAGTCCACACCAACCTATATAAGTCAAAATTATTTCTCTTCTTTGTTTTTCACCCTCAGATGAAAAAATCTCTCATTCTCTCAAGTCCAAAAATCTAAACCTAACTTTGGAATTTGATAGTTGTGGTCCCAAGTGGAAGAAAATTTTGCTTTGATGATTGTCCAACGAATATTCTTTCGGTATGTCTTCGACAACATATGATGAATAAGTTTTGCGATTGTCACAAAAATATTTAGTTTTATTTGACTATTGTAGGAGCGATGCATAAAATTATCTTCGATGAAGAAGTCGGATCATGCAATCCATTAAATATGCACTCCGGTCCTTTCGAAGAATATGTCGGTTGTTCCGAAGCACGTACGGTACGTAAAATGATAACCCTATTTTGACTGTCATCGTGTAAGGACTGTATAAAATTCGACAGTCCTATATAAATATAGGACTGTCAATAATTCGACAGTCCTATATAAATATAGGACTGTCATAATTTTGACAGTCCTATATACTAAGTGGACTATCAAAATAGTGACAGTCCTGAATCTTAAAGACTGTAAATTATTTGAACTGCCAATTATTTGAAGTTATTAATTTTTAGATTATTTTATATTGGTTATAGGACCAACCTCGTACAGATGTTGTAGTACATCCTGCTATTGGGATTGATGTGGAGAATATATTCTCAACGGATATTCAATTTGCATCCCAGGAAGAAGCATTAGATTAGTGCAGAGAAGTTGGAAGACGACATAACATAGTCATTGTCATTGCAAGATCTATCATATCTCGGCCGGGCCGAAAATATATAGAGCTGGGCTGCGAAAGAGGAGGTGTGTTCAGGGAGCATCGTCAAAAAAGGGTGGTGTTAAAAAAAAAATCTGTATATTGAACTGTATGTTGTGCAATGAGCCATGTATGTTGAACTGTTTATTGAACTGTATGTTTGTGCAATGAGCCATGTATGTTGAACTGTATATTGAACTCTATGTTGTGCAATGAAAGAAATAAAACTAGAACTGTATATTGAACTATATGTTGTGCAATGAGTCAAAATCTGTATTAAACTAGGACTGTCAAAATCTGGACAGTCCCACAAGCACATTAGACTTTCAAAACTTTGACAGTCCTAGTTTTAACCCACTGTGATATATATAAAACTAGGACTGTCAAAATTTGGACAGTCCCAAAAGTTAACAGGACTGTCAAAATTATGACAGTCCTAGTTTTAACCCACTGTCTGTACAGTTATATACTGTGAAACTAGGTCTGTCAAAATTTTGACAGTCCAATAAGCTATGAGGACTGTCAAAATTTTGACAGTCCCACAAGCTATGAGGACTGTCAATATTTTGACAGTCCTAATTTTAACCCACTGAAAATTTTATATAAAACTAGGATTGTCATGATTTTGACAGTTCCACAAGCAATGAGGACTGTCAAAATTTTGACGGTCCTAATTTTAAGCACATTTATATGTAAAACTAGGACTATCAAAATTTTGACAGTCCCACAAGCTATGAGGACTGTCAAAATTCTGACAGTCCTAATTTTAACCCACTGGAAATTTTATATAAAATTAGGACTGTCAGAATTTTGACAGTCCCACAAGCAATGAGGACCGTCAAAATTTTGACAGTCCTAATTTTAACCCACTGTCTGCACATTTATATGTAAAACTAGGACTGTCAGGATTTTGACAGTCCTACAAGCTATGAGGACTGTCAAAATTTTGACACTTCTAATTTGAACCCACTGTCTCTGCAAAATTTTATATAAAACTAGGATGTCAAAATTTTTAGCTACTGCCTCTGCACATTTAACAACTGTATGTAGTAAACTTAAAATACTAATTATAGCAAATTATAGCAAATTGTAGCAAACTTAATACATAACCAATCAAAATATTTCAACAAAACATAACCACTCAAAGTTTTCAAACTGTAAAGTTTTACATGTCTTAAAACACAAATTGTAGCAAAGTTTTATAAGTCTTGAAACATGGCCTAAACTCATGCTGCCTCTTTGTACGTTGCTCTCTATTTTCCAAGAAAGGAAAATCTTCAGCGTTGTCGATTTGTTGTAGCTCGTCATTGATTTTCATATAATTCATACCCTGGCAACTTACGAGGCTTCTTCCCAACTTCTTCACTTTCCTAGCCTATTAATGAGAATTAAAAAAAATTATTAGGTTATAAACATTTACACATATCAAACTGAAAGTGAAGAAGTTGACTCACCATCTTGACCAATGCAGTATACAAGACAGATTTGGCAGGGAGATCTGATGGTACACGCACAATATTGCCTCCGCGTTTGAACAACGTAGGTAGTCCGACACCAGCGTAGTAGCGAGGTAGTCGTCGCTACATTCCGTCATATTTACTGCTGCTTGCCGTTCGGTTTATCTAATAACGTGACGTTGCCACTCAGTGAAGAAGTCCGAGACCCAGTTGAACGCTGCAGGAATATAGTTTAGCGGTTTTGTACCTCACGGAGCAGTTATCATTTTTAATGTGCGCTTCGGAACTGTTTGTACGTAGCCAAACTGTCGGAGCACTCTATTAGGCATATAAGCCTCCTCAATTTTATGACAACTTATCAGACCGTGATATAAAGCGACTGGTTGCAATGGACGACTAGTCTGTCGCAAATCACGATATGGATCCCAAACAATCTGCAACGCATGAAATTTAGCATAACATTATTTAGCATAACGTAATTTAGTAAATTATTACCAAACATTAAAAAATTAGGTTTCAATTCACCTCTTCTATCGTCATATCTTCGAGTGCATTCCGTAGGGCGGCCAATGTGTGTGGACGTTTGGCATCTTCCTTAGTTGGCTTCCATCTGCATATTCTAGGAAGGTGCTCATCATACCTTCGGTTAAGTTTAGCCCGCTGCAGGGTTGGAAAGTGCTCGTATATCCATGCCTTCGCGTAACCAACTTAAAAAAATATTAGTCAAAAAATTAACAACAAATTTTTTAATTATGTATACAAGTTGACAAAGATATATCTATACATGGAGTAGAGTCTGGCATCCGGATATTGTTTTCGAACCGACGCGGGATGCCGCACCAAGCTCGCGGTAAAGGTATGCTAGTATACCGCTTCCCCAAGATATTTCTTCCACCGTGTCTATGTCGTCCAAATTCAGGAGATATTTGACATGTATGGACGTTCCAGACTTATCCGTAATGCCGACAACCCCTAAGATGAACTGCATATATCCACGGGCCACATTATCGCTATTATCCACTTCGGGGTCCGGATCAGCGAATGTCTCCTCCAAATATTTTAAAGGAAGTTCGTACGACTTCTTGAATTTTCGAAGGGTGGTAAAACTAGTGGCATCAACTCCCAGGCACCCTGATACATAATCCACGATATGGTCGTAAAAGTTGATGCTCGATTCGTCAAAAGTATGATTCATCATGACTCAACCATCAACCCTAAGTCCCAATATATGATGGACGTCATCAAGGGTAATCGTCAACTCCCCGTTTGGTAGATGAAAAGTGTTGGTTTTGGATGTCATCGTTCTACAAATGCTGATATCAGTGCATTATACACCGTCGTATATGAGTAGTTACCCAAATATTGTAAACCGGTGGGAATGATTTTAGCCTTCACATCGTCTTCCAATAATTCAAACCTCCATGTATTGCATTTTTTGTCGTGGTTGATCACCGTTAACATACAAGAACTCTCCTGAAAAGTAAACAATTGGATAAACTTATACCTATATATAAAATGTACTTATCTATAAATAATTGGATGAACTTAGAACTTACAACTATATATAAAATTATCATAACGTAATGTACTTACCGGATTGTTCCATATTTGGTATGCAATATGGTTCTCGATCGACGGCAACATAGAACAACCGTTTGGACGAGTCTCGACTGGACTATCTGACTGTTGAGAAGGTCCTGAACCATCAGTAGTGTAGTGCCCCGCTCCGCGTAGGCACTATGTACAAGTGAGATCGCCTTGCTTGCTCGAACGGAAGTCTTCTCGGAGAGTTCCAGACCGATTAATCAATGTGAGTGGGCAGAACTACATTCTCTGATTCTTGCACGACTTAATAATGAATCTGAGTTTTTGAATGCTTGTTTGCTTAAGAAGATTGTTTTCATAAAGAGAATGATAGAACCGACTCAGCATGCTAATAAGAGATCTCACATAGCTTGTCATCGAAATGACTCTGCTGCCTAACTAGAGAATATGAATGCTTGTCAGAAATGAAATAGAACCATTGCTATGCTAAGTGAAAGATAGAATGTTGCATGCTTAGAAATACCGACACAGCTATCGAACGAACCTTTGCTATGCTAAGAAAGATAAGTAAATGAATTGCTCGAATATGTCCCTTGAATATGCTGAGAAAGAGATAGTTATTGCATATGTTAGAAATGAAACCAATCGTGCTTGCCTTTATGTGTTTTGCTTGTCTGTTTTGCTATATCGAACTGCTAAAGTCTTTGAATCGTATATGCATAGACTAATAGTGCGCCCTGATGTTCCGTTACTTCGGGTTCCAGGAGGGTGTGCTATTAGATATGTGAAAAGATGTGTGTGCTTGAATGAATGAAAGAGAATAGTTTAATAGTCCGCCCTGATGTTCCGTTCCTTCGGGTTCCACGGGGGTGTGGCTATTAGATTGTTAAATGTTTGTGAATGTGAATGTTGCTTGTCATGCATTGGTCTCGGACAACTTGTGCACAAGGTAATAGTCTCTCGATCGATTCCTGGGGCACTAGGAATCGGTCGGTCCGGAGGAGATTGTGAGAGCACCCTGATGTTCCGTTCCGAAAAGATCTAGGGGGGTATTGTTGTCCATCAATGGGGCAACTCATGGACCGTCATATAGATAGGATGCATGCTAGGTTTACCTTCTTGCATACCTATTGATTGATGACACCAAGTGATTGATACATAAGTTATGAATATGCAAATTGTGGCTAACTTGTGTGTCTGCTGCAGGGATAACCGTTCGGCTATGGGGTAAGAAATATGAGTTTATACATAAGCCTGCTTATTCATTTTGTCTGCATCATAGAGATTGTTTGTTAGTGCTTCATGCATTGCATCGGTCGGACAATGACTATTAGTGCAGAGCGGAACCATGGTTACGGCTGCTATAATGGCAGTAATGTGCAACCATGAGTCACAGCTGCTAATAGGATCAGAATGTGAGTCATTGGTTAGCTGGATTACCGCTACCAATCCTGAGTTTCTCGGGGACCGACCTCTGATTGATAGTTCAACTTGTGTGCTTGATTTAAATGATAGTTCCTTTATGCTACCTTGCCACAAGGAGTTAGATGAGATGCACAATACATGCTGCGCACTGCACGATAGATCACTGTCCCGATTCGTATGCTCATAATTGAATATGCAAAACTATTTCAAAGTTATGTTTTCAAAGAGATGTAATTTGACTAATAGTTCTGAGCTGCATGAAATGAACTTAGGTAAAACTAGCAAGATCACTAGTAATGCAATGTTTTGCCACAAGTCTACTTAGTGTGGGTTTCAGGGGGTGTAGCTTCTGTTCAGTTGTTTATACTCACCAGTACTTGTATAAAGTACTGACCCACCAACAGTTTGCTTGGTCTTAGGTGCTTGATCATCCGAGGAAGCGATAGCCGTGCCTCATCCCAAGGAACCGAAAATCTAGAGTCGATGCCTTGAGCCGCATCGAGTTGTGCCTGCTTCGAGATTGCTTTGAGCTACTTTCATATAGAGGAACATAATGTATGGAACGGTATCATTGTAATAGAGAGACAGAGTGCTTGAGCGAATTGTAATCTCGGCCATGCGCCGCTTGTAACACTTGTGAATATCAATAAAAGAGCTTGTTTATCATGTGCCATTGTGTTCTTTATTTTTCTGCAATGTGTGCCGCTGCTTCAGTATTAAATAGCTTACTTGACCTTGTATCAAAGCTTTGGCCTTGTGCAAGCGCACTTTAGGCTTGCACGGCATCACGTCCCGATGGGAACAATTGTCCTGCGGGAGAGCTGCAACGTGGTGATTCACGTTCAGCAGGGACAATTGAGCTTGCAGGATATTGGGGCGTGACATAATGGTATCAGAGCAACTCGATTCTTTGCCCATTCCGTTGCCTCCGACTCTGAGTTGTGATTGTGTTGCAATGAACGTTCCATGCAATAAGTCCATAGATATTCTCAAAGATGCGCACAAAAGTTTTCTGGATTTGTTTTCATTGCTTGTGATGTGATTTGTGATTTCTGGATTGCTGTGTTTTGATTAAGGAAGGTGAGGGATGAGGACTATTGCTGCTCTGTGTTTTCGTGAGTTTCTCCTTGAGTTTCGAGGACGAAACTCTTTATTGGTGGGTAAGTATGTAGTGCCCCGCTCCGTGTAGGCACTATGTACAAGTGAGATCGCCTTGCTTGCTCGAACGGAAGTCTTCTCGGAGAGTTCCCGACCGATTAATCAATGTGAGTGGGCAGAACTGCATTCTCTGATTCTTGCACGACTTAATAATGAATCTGAGTTTTTGAATGCTTGTTTGCTTAAGAAGATTATTTTCATAAAGAGAATGATAGAACCGACTCAGCATGCTAATAAGAGATCTCACATAGCTTGTCATCAAAATGACTCTGCTGCCTAACTAAAGAATATGAATGCTTGTCATAAATGAAATAGAACCATTGCTATGCTAAGTGAAAGATAGAATGTTGCATGCTTAGAAACACCGACACAGCTATCGAACGAACCTTTGCTATGCTAAAAAAGATAAGTAAATGAATTGCTCGAATATGTCCCTTGAATATGCTGAGAAAGAGATAGTTATTGCATATGTTAGAAATAAAACCAATCGTGCTTGCCTTTATGTGTTTTGCTTGTCTGTTTTGCTATATCGAACTGCTAAAGTCTTTGAATCGTATATGCATAGACTAATAGTGTGCCCTGATGTTCCGTTCCTTCGGGTTCCAGGGGGGTGTGCTATTAGATATGTGAAAAGATGTGTGTGCTTGAATGAATGAAAGAGAATAGTTTAATAGTCCGTCCTGATGTTCCGTTCCTTCGGGTTCCAGGGGGGTGTGGCTATTAGATTGTTAAATATTTGGGAATGTGAATGTTGCTTGTCATGCATTGGTCTCGGACAACTTGTGCACAAGGTAATAGTCTCTCGATCGATTCCTGGGGCACTCGGAATCGGTCGGTCCGGAGGAGATTGTGAGAGCACCCTGATGTTCCGTTCTGAAAGGATCTAGGGGGGTGTTGTTGTCCATCAATGGGGCAACTCATGGACCGTCATATAGATAGGACGCATGCTAGGTTTACCTTCTCGCATACCTATCGATTGATGACACCAAGTGATTGATACATAAGTTATGAATATGCAAATTGTGGCTAACTTGTGTGTCTGCTGCAGGGATAACCGTTTGGCTATGGGGTAAGAAATATGAGTTTATACATAAGCCTGCTTATTCATTTTGTCTGCATCATAGATATTGTTTGTTAGTGCTTCATGCATTGCATCGGTCGGACAATGACTATTAGTGCAGAGCGGAACCATGGTTACGGCTGTTATAATGGCATCAATGTGCAACCATGAGTCACAGCTGCTAATAGGATCAGAATATGAGTCATTGGTTAGCTAGATTACCGCTACCAATCCTGAGTTTCTCGGGAACCGACCTCTGATTGATAGTTCAACTTGTGTGCTTGATTTAAATGATAGTTCCTTTATGCTACCTTGCCACAAGGAGTTAGATGTGATGCACAATACATGCTGCGCACTGCACGATAGATCACTGTCCCGGTTCGTATGCTCATAATTGAATATGCAAAACTGTTTCAAAGTTATGTTTTCAAAGAGATGTAATTTGACTAATAGTTCTGAGCTGCATGAAATGAACTTAGGTAAAACTAGCAAGATCACTAGTAATGCAATATTTTGCCACAAGTCTACTTAGTGTGGGTTTCAGGGGGTGTAGCTTCTGTTCAGTTGTTTATACTCACCAGTACTTGTATAAAGTGCTGACCCACCAACAGTTTGCTTGTTCTCAGGTGCTTGATCATCCGATGAAGCGATAGCCGTGCCTCATCCCAAGGAACCGGAAATCTGGAGTCGATGTCTTGAGCCGCATCGAGTTGTGCCTGCTTCGAGATTGCTTTGAGCTACTTTCATATAGAGGGACATAATGTATGGAACGGTATCATTGTAATAGAGAGACAGAGTGCTTGAGCGAATTGTAATCTCGGCCATGCGCCGCTTGTAACACTTGTGAATATCAATAAAAGAGCTTGTTTATCATGTGCCATTGTGTTCTTTACTTTTCTGCAATGTGTGCCGCTGCTTCAGTATTGAATAGCTTACTTGCCCTTGTATCAAAGCTTTGGCCTTGTGCAAGCGCACTTTAGGCTTGCACGGCATCACGTCCCGATGGGAACGATTGTCCTGCGGGAGAGCTGCAACGTGGTGATTCACGTTCAGCAGGGACAATTGAGCTTGCGGGAGATTGGGACGTGACAAGTAGCCCGGTTTTCGAGGGTTTGTGGGAGAGTCTCGACAGGACTATCTGCATGTTGAGAAGGTCCTGAACCATCAATTGGCCGATTTTGGACATTTGGTATGTCCTCATCGGAGGAGGAAGAAGAACCAGAAGTACTAGGAGGAGCACGTCTCTTCGAATGAGTGACAGTCTTCTTCGTCAGTCGACGTTTCCTAACTTCAGGGCATGCCTCGGGGTCGCAGATAGTGAGAGCTGGTTCAATAGTACGCTGAACATTGCATTCCTTACGCATCGACGCAGTAGGGCATCTTCTTATAATATCTTCATCCTCGGTGCCCTTCCGAGGGTCGTGACTATAAGACAAAAAATTTATATATATTAACATCCCAAAATAATTGAACATTCAGGACTGTAGAAATTTTTACAGTCCTATTTGTATACAGGACTGCAGAAATTTTCATAGTCCTAAATTATACAGGACTGTTAAAATTTCTACAGTCCTTTATACATATAGGACTGTAGAAATTTCTACAGTCCTCAATCTATATAGGACTGTAGAAATTTCTACAGTCCCGCATAGTTCTGCTCCATACGTTCGACGAATGTCAAACTTGTACGCCCTAAAATCGGGTACGAGCCTCCAGAAAAACGTCCAAACTACATCCTAAACTACATTCAGGACTTGTATGCCCTCATTTTAAGATTGGAAAGATAACCACTGGAAATTTTCGAAATGCAATAGAAATTTTTAAAATTTTTGGAAAATTTTCTAAATGCAATAGAACAAGGAGAAGGAAGAATTGTACCTTGATTGTTTCGAGACTTTGGGAGCCATCGACAAGGAGGAGGAGGAAGAAGTGGAGGAGGACGTCTCCGACAAGAAAGGGAGGAGGGGGGAGGGCTCCGGTGGAGGTTTGGAGGGTTTGGGAGGAGAGTTTAAAATTTGGGCTAGTATGAGTAAACTTTTGGACTAGTATGAGTAAACTTCATTCATTAATGGGCTAGCCCCAATCCTGAACTAGCCCTAAGTAAATTTTGTAGTGCCCTTATCAACAGCCCTAAAAAGGGTAGCAAACAAATATAATATCATCACTTACCCTCATCAGTCTTCCACTCAAATGGTGTTTCCTTGTCATGGCCTTTCCTCATGAAAATAGTTCCAGCTTGCAGTTTTCCAATCAACTTCACTGCAAATAACATATTGGATGAAATAATCTAACATAAAGGAGCATAAGTTCATTAACTATAAAAGCAGGTAGCAAAACATTGTACAACCCCATCGTTTGGACGCTCATAACGCTCAAAACCTCCATATAATTTAGCAAGCGTTTAGGTCACATTTGGTAAAATTAAACAATAAGTGTAAAACTTTGGAATGTTTCGAAACAATTAGAGAGAGTCTTTAAATGCTGAATCTAAGTTCTTTCTAGTTGTTTATTTGTTAGAATTTTTTTTTATATTTGAATATGCACATTTTATCATTTTAAACCAAAAATATGTATGGAACAATTTCATAATAGTAGTAAAATATATAAATCATCTCAACTTCCCCTTACCTCCTCACTTCAAAATATGAGTAAACTTTGGAATGGTCTCAAATTTGATATGATGTCTGGCTCTTGAAATTCCCCTTTTTACTCGCTTCATCATTTCACGATATTTAAGCACGGTACAGTTGCCTCCTGCCGATAGCCTTCTCGAACTGGCTGGTGGTTACTCATATAAGCAAAACACCCTTGTTAAGTTCTAGAACACCTTGCACAATATCATCACTCAACCCATACACTAATAATAATAAAAAATTAGAAAGAAATTATGATATTTGTCGACTTTTCTAACATATACAGAACTATCTACAGATAGTGTTACTTTCTATTAATGATCGATTACCCATCTAGACGATATTCTTTACCTATGGCTAGATTATGATCAATCTCAATTTAAAACTTTGGCATGCCATAAACTGAGCAAAAGTGGCATAGAGTTAGTTTGGGATGGTGAACAAAAGAGCAGAACAAGAAAAGAAAATATGTTTTTCTGCATAGGTAGTAGGTAACTCAAATGAATGATCCCAGCCGATCAAATTAGATGGACCAATGCCATATCATGTGTTTTCCATTGTGCAGTCGGTCCATGGCTCGTTACCGATTGATTAATCAGACTATTCATTAATCGTAATTACAAGGTCATTGAAACTTTCTATTAGTCCACCACACAAGGATTAAGTGGGCAATTAATCACCTTCCTGGAACACTGGGATGAACGGCTCAAATTAATTTTGTGGCAGCTCTATCATTATTTATCAGTGGGTATCTGCAATCACTGTCAGGGGCCAGGAGTGGATCCGATAAGCCCGTATGAGTTGCTTTAAATGTGATGGATATGTCGGTTGGATTGTGACTCCTTAATTGGCTGATTCAAGTGGTGGCCTTGTTCTCCTCAAATGTGAGGATTCTCATGTTTTGTCAATTTGAATGCTTATAGATTTGTCACCAAATAATGTGAAATCAGGAACCCCTTTAATAATAGATTTGATTTTGTGACTCCAATATGGCCTTGAACTGTAAGTTTAGTTCATGCTTTGGTTGTGTGTGGAAGGTGTTATCGCCCACATAAACCCAAAAGTATCTTTGGTAATTTAATCCTACCTATAAACTTTAAAATTGTTTTGATGTAGACAGAGAGATTACGAGAATATAAGATATATTTATTGAAAAGAAAAGAAAAAAAGTATCGTGACATTGGCTTCATCTAAATCTTCAGTGTTGAGATGAGGATGAAGGACATATGAAATTAAGGATTTTATAGGATTTTCCATTCCATATAGATATGAGCTAATCTATCACAGAGGAAGGTAGTTTTACTCGACTTCTTTTATTACGTGAACTTCTACCTTGAATCTATCATTGGTTTCTTTTACCACTGGATGTCAAGGCCCAAAATTTGTGGTAGATTGTCTAAGAGGTCGAAACCATACTAAAACTGAAGCTGAAGAGAAGTTTTCTTATACCTTAATTGTTTGAATCATTTTGTCCTTTAAGATAATAACATCTTACTCATAACAATGTTCTCATATTCTGAACCAAAACCATGACATATTACATAGGAAACAAAAAATCAATATGGAATTATGTTGAGAATACCTCGAAGGGATTTAACTTTGTTGCTTTGTAGGTGTCCAACAAAATGCCACTCGATATCTGCAGGGATCTGCAAGAGAAGAGTGAAGTATTTCCTCAACAAAAGAAAATTACATCCCTCAAAAAAAAAAAAAATATTACGACATGAAAAATCGTGATAATCCTATTAGCATGTGGTCTGTTATGTGAGGTTAAGGACACTTAGAACTTATTCCTACAGGCGAATTTTCTCTCATACACACAAATAAAGTGCCAAAGGAGAGACTGTTTTCTATTATGCAAGTTTACAAGAGAATATTATAACTCATCAAACGACCTTTCAGTGAAATCACATAAAAGAAATAGGTGAAATATGTCGAGCAGTAAAATATCTTCAGATTTGAATCAGAAAAACTGTAAATAGTTAAAGTATAAGGCAACAAAAGGACAACCTTTTACCAACTTTTTCTGTTTCTTTCTCCAACTGCGATGACAAACCACAATATATTATTTAGTATAAATTGAGTCAAGATAAAATCCACAGTTTGAAGTTTTCTTACTTCATATTGTGATTAGATCAGCTACTCCACAGCTCTCGAAGAAGGTGCTGTCCCTAACTGACGAGAACAATAGCTTTGACAGTGCTCGAATCTCCCTCAGACCAATTTCCATTATTGCTGCATGGTATATATATCGTGAAAGAGTTAGTACACAAACATATATATATGTTTTAATGCACCCTGAACTCTTTGATATACATATCCACACCTTGGTGTTGTTACCCATGTCCAAGCCATTAACATATCCTGAATAAAATTTCTGTATAAGTAAATTTATGTTTGCGAAGGAAGTTAGCAAGAAGCGGAAACAGAGAACATTTCCTCACTTATTCAACAGCAGCTTTGTAGTGAAGTCACATGGAAGTGGCCAACAGGTCTAATATTAGAACATGTCATGTCATTAAGCAATAAAAGAGGTTAGCATTGAGAAATCTGTAACAAACTATTGAAAAATTTGAACCTAACTCATGTTATATCATTTGACTGTAAGTATACTTTCTATAACTCCCAAACACTCCTCTATACATAACAGGACATGAGCTCGTAATATATGGTTCAAACTCCTTGGGTTAAGTCTCAGGTTGAAATTATTTCTTCCTCTGGATCCTATTCAAGTTTGCAAGTGTTTTCTTTTTCTTTCTTTCTTTCATTAGATTCTACTTATGTCTCAAAACTATTCTTACTAATCTTATGAACTAACCAAGATTTACTAATTGTACCTGCATTTTGATAAGAAAATTTGAACCTAACTCATAATATTAATTCACTAAACAAGGTAATGAGTTATAGCATATTTGGTATGCAAGAGTTACAGGAAACTAAACGTGCCTTCGATTCAAATGACTCAAAAATAGAGCACAACAAAACTCAGATTATAAGTTACCAAGCATTCGCGAAGGAGATATTTGACCATATTTGTATGACTGGGGGAATAATTGAATAAGTGCACCTGTATCTGGCTCAAGTTGAAGGAGAACTATATACCGAAGAGCTGATTTCATCAAATTCTTTCATGAGAGCTGCTTCATCTTTATCCGCGAGCTCCTTCTTCTGCTGCCACAAAAGAACCTTGGATGCTTTCTTCTTCTTCTTTGGTTCTTTACAGACATTAGATAAAGAATGCGGCACAAAGTTAGTCAGTAGAAACAACACTTAATAGAAAATTCAATAGTTCGGAAGAAAAATGGATGAGAGAGGAACAATGGAGTCCCAAAGCTATATAAGGCAAGTTGAACAGTAACAGTTAACAAAGATGTATAAGAATGGACGTTATAGTAGAACAAGAACCAGGAAAAAAGCTGTCTAAGGGGAAAAAATGTATAAGTTTTCTAGTTGCCAAATGAAATAGTGATCCTTTTACAAAGACCAAACTAAAGATGGTCCACTGATCAATATATGCCAATGGTACAATGACAACTACATCCAATCCAAAGCACCACTGGTTTTGTCCTTCCAACTACAACTTTTCCATTTTAAGCATATAATCACCCTTACCGGCAAAATATACAGGATCATAGTCATATGTTTTATCCCTCATCATGACTTTTTAAAGAGATAAACATGAGGATGCAGATGAAATTAATAGCAAAAATACTATGTTGCAATTACTTTCTTAAGGAAACAACAAATATCAGGATCGATGTCATCTAAGGAAACTTACTAGAAGGAAATCATCAGCATTTGTTATCTAATTCCGAGAAAGTTCACATACACTGCATTACAAACATAGTCATAAAGGGCAACATGCAACCCCCATACATAAAGGGCTTGGGAACAGACAACTTGCTCTCCAGGATTGAAACCCCCATACATAAAGGGCAACATGCAAGTGGCGCTACATTTGTGACTTCTATTACAAATTTATAAGGACAGAGCTGTACAAGGCCTTCCATACACATTTCAATCGACTCGTCAAATAATTCTTTAGTTGCTTCTCGGTTACCTTATATTACAGAAATAAACTATGTACACATATATAGTTCATTGGAGTCCTGATGCCATCATTGTCAGTAGCAATCTTATTTGTCAACAAACAGTAAATAAGGCCAAATATAATAGTACCTATAGAATTGTAGATAAGCAAGTAGGGATATATCTATCATTCAACTATTCTTTGGGGAAAAAATATACCGGAAGTGCCACCACAGTCTTCAGGTAATTTGCCATTTCTCCATTCGATATGGGAGGTACCTTCTGCCCAGGGACATCAATGAAACAACGGATCTCGGTACTACTTATAGGATATGTGAAGGGTCTGCTAAGACAACATGCCCATGGTTCAGACATGGTAGATGTAGTTCTCCAGGACCAAACCAACAAAACAGGAAGGCACATGGACCTGAAGGAGGAATTATTTCCTGAAATTAAACTTACGAGAGCAATATAGAAGGAAACAAAGAAATTACCAACACATATAATTGCATTCAATACAAATACAAGTGGCATTTTCTAGCAATATGGAATTGTACACAACTTAGCAATTTGATGGCTATGATGAGCAAGCATATCTAAGTATCTAGTAGATAAGATTTGTTTAAAAATTGAATTCTCACAAATTGATGGTGTATAAAGGCATACTTTTGAAGAGCACAGAGTACGTCACAAATTTGAAAAGCAACAATCACATACAATAGTAGGTGCATATGCTTTCAGTTCTTCACCGACCTTGTTCTTGTTTGATACTCCCATGACTAACCCCATTTTCTTCAAGAAATGTGGTAAAATTCAATGCTCCAACTTAACACTAAAGATAAAAAGTAATTATATAAATAAATTCATATGCTTTGTTAAAACAAAATATCCACAATAGTTCTAGATAGTATACACAAGGTGAACTTCAGGGCACAACTGTCAAGCAAAGTTAACTCTCTTTAGTTTGTAATGATATATATCTAATGCACTATAGTAAAATGCTCCAAACTTTCGCATTTAATGGCAAACAAGATGACAACTCTGCTGGGAAGTCCTTCTCCTCTGATGAGAAGTTGGTGACGCAGTCCGATGCGGCCAAGCTCGGCTTAACGCAAAAATTGCTGGTAGTTCGCTTCGACCAGCAAGCGTTCGAGAAAGTTCTCTCGGAAGGAAATGCTAGTCCTTCGCTAAGGCTAGTCAAGTCCAAGAAGACCCGCAAGACGTGGATAGTAAAGGCCGCTGCGCCTCGCCCAACTGCGGAGCAGACGCTTTCCGCCTCTCACTCTGTTGCTGATGATGGTCGTCAGGTGAACACCCAGGATGTCCACGTCCATGCACCATCCCCGTTGGACGCAGAAACTGCTCGGCACCCAGACTCTGGAAGAGGAAAGCACTATGATGCCAGACATTCTGGTGCTGAGACATGTTCTAAGCGGCCAAGAAGGAGGCCGCATAAGACTGGCCACGCGGCATCAGCTGACCGCTGTAGGCAGACGGCCACATGCGGCCCCGACAGCAACAGAACATCTGTTTTCGACCGTATCTCTTGTGGCATAGATCCTATGCGGCTCGCTGAGAATGGTGAAAACCCAAACCTGGACTCTTTGTACTACGCGTCTACTGGTGCTAAGTCAAAGAAGCCTAGGGCAGTGCGAGCTCACCAGGCTCAAACAACTATCCAGTTAGCTGACTGTCAACAGGCACCGTTAACCATTACACGGGCCCCTGATGAGAAGCTATATAAGACCGCCTCGTGCGTCCAGCCCGCAGCAGCAAATGGACAGCGTCGGTCCCAAAAGTTTTTCGCTGACGACCCGAGGGAAGTTCTTGTACGAACCCAGGATCAGGGAGCAAATACAACACCTACGCACCTGTGCGCTCGATCCTTCCGAGCCCATAAAAAGGGTACAAAGGTGGAACAACCCTTACTTGACTTGCGTAATGTGATCAGTCCCAAGTGCAATGCAAGAAAAACAACTATGGCCTGTGAAATATCCTCTCCAGGGCATCAATGTGACAAAATCATTCTCGATTGCTGCTGCAACAAAGTGGCAATACCCACAAGTAGGCAGTCGGCCTTCCAGCGACTGCACCAGACAACACCCATCCGGCAACAACCCGGAGATCAGGTGCAAGTACCAGAGGAGGAGGAGCTGCCCTCCGCCTCATGCTACTCGACTCAGAATCTTTCCGCTACCAAGGGAGGAAAGAAGTCAAGTACCTCCAGTCCGTCGCTCTTTGCCAGTGCGTTGCAAAGGCGACTACCGGGAGGGATAACAACGGGACCTGCAGAAAAGCATTTTCCAGGGCACCCACTCAAGGAAGAAACTGTCTACTACTGGGGGTAGTTCTTCCTCAGAATGCCTGGGGGTGGCCCAAGCTAAGGGTAGTATTCCCCTCGACTTACGCAATAACCCGACGTTCCGAGAAGATAGCAATTCCCAAGGAACGGACTCCGAGATCCCTGGGGGTAGCTCCCCTCGCCAGGTTGATGTAGCCTCCTACGCTGGGGGTAGTTTTCCTTCTCAGTTCAAGGAGGAGACGGCGCTGCCAGCTTTTCTTGATGACTATTCTCGCAAGGGGTCTGAGACGAAAAGTGTGACATCTACTGCCCCGTCCATCTCTCCTCACGTGAGGAGGGTATATATGGCTGAGGACGACCATAAAGGCCCCAGTGATCGTCAGCGCCTCAAGACCCTCGAGGCCATGATGCAGACGATGGGTGCATCAATGTAAGTCTTAACCCGGACAATGCTGAAAATCAAAGCAAATATGGCTTCTCAACCAGCAAGGACCCCTGGACAAGTAAACATGGACCCTGGGGCCAACGGAGATTCAAACACAAACGCCCCACCTGCGGGTAGTAATTCTCACCTACTTGGCTCGTCTGTACCTTCTGCAGGAGATGATGCAAGGAAGCAATGAAGGAGGTCCAGGAACCCCGGGCTCGCCTAGACTCCATGGGCAATCAGAACTCACTTCGCAATCTCGAGGTGCGGCAACCATACCCGATATAATGGAGGGATGTACCGTATCGGCCCAAATACAAGCCCTTCAACATAAACACATTTGACGGCAAATCCTCCTCTTGCCGGTTCATGAGTTACTTCGAGATTACAATGGGACACCTACTTCATGGACAATCAGGACTCACTTCTGTAGTCTCGAAGATAATTGTATCTCATCATTCGATGACCTCAAGCATTTATTCCTTAATAGATTTATGAGACGGAAAATGATATGACGATATCCTCTCTGATAGATTTCGTCCAGGGAGAAAGGGAACTGAAGGTAAATTATATCGAGCGATTCCGACAAAAAGTGCTAAGGTTGCCCCCTGGCAATCCCGAGGCCACACTAATGGAGATGTGCCAGAAAAGCATGCTTCCAATAGTCAGCCTCTGGATACTCGATAGCCAGTTCAAAGACTGGACGACATTCATTATAAGCTCTGTCAACGTTGAAAAGAATCTCAAAGACACAAGGCATTTGGGAATCCATATCCCTACTACCAAGGAAAAGGGCAAGCGCCCCAGTAACAGCAACAACAACAATAACAGTAACCTGAACGAAAGGAAAGCAAGCCGTGGTCGCTAATATGACTAAGAAACCTGAACAAAAGCAGGCAGAGGATCCAAAATCAAAGGAGACCTATTCTTTTGAAGGCGGTGATGTCAAGTCCATCTTCGACATGCTGATGGAAGGAGGTAAATTTTGCCTTCCCAAGGTCAAATATCAGCCGGAAGCGGAGGAGATGAACAACCCAAAGTACTGTCACTTCTACTGGTACGTTTACCACCCGATGCAGGAGTGCTATGTCATGCCCCAATCTTCCGCAAGTTCAATGGTCCCCGCTGAACGTGAATCAACACGTTGCAACGCTCCCGCAGGACAATCGTTCTCATTGGGACGTGATACCGTACGAGCCTGGAGTTGCGCTCATACAAGGCGATGTTGTCAACCACCAAAGTTATCATCGAAACGACCAAGTTATAGCGAAAGTCAAGTATTGTGTACCAAGCACACATCAGAGTATACGCAGCAAAGCTCTCGATAGGGTCCAAATGAAATACCACAAATGCGATACCACAAAGGCGATGTAATACTCTTGCTCTTTTCTCTAGCCCACAAAGGTACTTACCGTTCATACATTATGTCCCGTATATCCAAGCAGCGCAACTACACCTGCATACCTGAAATAATGCCCACAAACGTGGGTCAGTACACAGCCGTACTGGTGAGCGGGGTAACCCACTCGTCTAAGCCGACACTAAGTAAAATAGTGAATGCAAACAGTTATATGGTGATCTTTCTAGTTGAATTCTAGATTCATTTCATGGCATAGGCATGACATGTTAAGGAAAGCTGTAAATCAAGTTAAGCATGCATGCATTCAACTCAAGCCAATCGATAAGCAAAATATAACCAATTCGAAGGTAGCATGCAACCCGTCCTACTCAAACCCAAGCAACACGTAAACCTATCGAACCATCATCCAAGCCTAAATATCCATCCTCAATCCAAACCACAATCCAAATCTCGATATGCACACTCTTGCCGAGGCAAGGTGGCCTCCGCCTACGTGAAAGCATAAACCAAACAAAAGTAAAGCAAACCAACTCTTATCTATATGAAGTTATTGGCCAAGCCATAAAGGACGTTGATCGGACTGATCAAGTGCAGTTTTACCCGATCTAGACCGAGTAGCTAGCCCACCTGGTAGTATCGAACTATCGGCACCGCGCCTAAGGCACATTACCATTGTCTCCTCCATGGCCGAACGGTCCCGGTGCTTCGGGGCCTATCTCGTTCGAGGAGACGAAACCCCGTGCAACACAGGTTGTCCGTGACATGCAGACACCAAGTAGGTATGACGAGAGGATCGAGCATTCTCGCCCCACTAAGCGATCCTAAACTCATCCAACTAAAATCTAACGAAATATCCATAACTATTCTCCAACATATAGCCCAAGGCACAAATCTTAAGTTATTCCCATAGGCATAATGCCGCTTCTCGACACTGTGTTTCCAATTGGTGCAACACCCCTCGCTCAGAACAATCCCATGGCACAATGCCCCAACAGTGGCACAATGCCCTCACCGATGCAGTTGTTCGATTTAGAACCATAACTGCAAGCTTTGCTCGCCCAAATAATACTCGTACACGGATGCACGCTCGCTCGCCCGAATTTTCGATATTCCAACCAAGATATATCATTCCAACTGCTTCTCCAACTACCCCAAATGTAATCCAACTCTAGCTCCAACTATCCATACGCGCAAATCAATTCAAGCCACAATTCTATCCAAGTAAACGACGTACACTCTATGCACACCTTAGTATAGTAATTTGCAAGTTCCAGTCCAAGTGTTCAAGCCTTTACGTGTGTTCCATATTATTAGGCATGAAAGAGTAGAGGAGAAGGGACAGAGCCCACTCACCAAGTTTGATTCCGTTAAGCATCCTGTCCTGCCGATACGGCCGATCCCTTGAACCCGAGGTCCGATGCAAAGCACGATCTACTCAACTGGTATGACCATGCGAGCAGGCCGTGCTCTCCAAATTATTCGACCAATCGGACTAAGGAAGATGGCATTATCGCTCCAATCCAGCTATCTCAGTACTGCTCTGAACGAACACCTGATTTCTATCGAACTCGGCTAGCGATCTGCACATGAAACCAACTCAAATCAATACTTGTTTCCAAATCCAACAAATTAAAATGTAACCAGCTATTGCCACATTCATTCCGACTCAGCGTAATGTACCGTACGGTTGTGGAGCGTTACATAATATACCACTTAGAATCAGGTTTGTTCCCGAATCATACTAGTATCTATTCTTTACTAGCATGCCGCAATCCAATTTTATAACTCTGCTCTATGCAACTCACATTCTCTCAATCCCGATTCAGTAACTCGCTTGCGCTGAACTCTCGCACAAATTCTATATTCCCACATCCTCCTTGCAGCTCAATACAAATTTCTCATATCGCTTAGTTTTGGATCGTACACATATTTAAGGCGTCCCTGAAATACATGTATTTCAGCCGAGCTTAGCGATAGCGAATTTGGACAAGTTACAAGGGTATCTTTATGTCTGAGGCATGCATCCGCTTTACTCCCAATTGAACCAATCCTGATTTTCATTCCAACATATTCGTACAGGCGCTATCCTCAAGTATGATAATTTCCCACCTGACTCAATCAGTTCGTGTTCCAACTCAGTCCATCCAACTATTTTTGAATCTACACTAGCACCATCTACAAACATTATCTCTTGCACCGAACGATCATCACAACTAATACTACCCCAGCTAGGCGAATTACCCAAATATTAAACTTTACTTTTAGATCATCTAAGCCCAACACCTTTTTCTCAAATCTCAATACCTCACTGGGTGAACATCTATATTGTGGTTCATGTGTTCCACGAAGATTTTGTCGCCACGCCAAAGGGATAGTGTCGCCACGATTTCAACGTGGACACACTCACCATAATTCCTAGGTTGCACATGGAATAGTTCTTCGCGCTGCTTCCACTGCCTCGAAGCACATGATATCACCTTCGCCTTTTGTACGAGCACGCATCCCAGACTAAGTTTTGATGCATCTTGTAAATCTGAGGCAAATCTGTCCCAACAGTATTGCAATAATTTGATCTGAACGAGCCCTGCTTTAACTTCATAAGCTAGTTTCACAGTCGTCATTTCATATGAATGCTATTCCCTTCTGGGCACGACGAGTCAGAGGCGATGCTATCTTCAAAAATTTGTGACTCTGAATCTCATCAGTTGAGTTAGGCCATTCCCACCATCACTTGATCTTCTGGCTGCAACTTCAGCTGAAGGCTATCCCAAGGATCTCTCAAATCCAACACTCAGTCAATAGGCCAATCTCCAACATACACTACTCACATCTGCCCTCGACGCATTCCCAAATGCGCTGCCACAAGCGTCGTTCTATGGGTCTACAATATTCATCTCTGATTTGGCGGTCAAGTCGCTAGGGTCAGCTGTCCCGAAGCTACGCTCGATAATTGTAAGTCATCACGATGGACAGTTACTACGAACCATGCTAGATCTTATCTGCAAATTTGAGCCATAATCCAACCATTCCATCGGAACCATCTTCCGATCATGCACTACCTCTGACGATCTGTCAACCAAATGCCGCTTAACCACTTAGATTCTTGCTATCTATCCAAGCCACAATTCGAGAATTGCGCTTGCTGAAACCGTCTTCCATCAATCCGTCTTTCTTTCCTAAATCCATCAAATTTTCTGAACTGCCATGTTTGACTTCTCGCACTGTCACTTGCAATGATTTCCAAAACCAACGACTTGATCCAATTCTTATCCGTTTGCCGCGTTCCACAATGCACGTCCAACTTGCTCGAGCTGCACAATGATTTACTCCAATATTGCTTTATCATTTAGCTATCTTCAAAAGTCTATCCGCCACAATCCTTGCCCTCGTTCTATTCCTTAGCCTGTCTTGATTTCTCTATGTTCCGATTGATCCACACATTTTCAATGCCATGACACAAATTTCAACACAATCCCAAACTAATATTGCCTTTTACTTGTTGCCTCAATCCGCCTCGGTACTGTAAATATTAACTTTTAATCTGACTTAATATCAACTAGACTTTCCTTATTCCCTTTCACGTCTTCCGGAGAATCCGTTTACCATCGTTACACAATTTTGCCAAATTTTACTTTCGCTAAACCTGAGTCAAACTTCTCGAGTGCCAATTTCGAAAATCCTTCAAGTCCGTACGAATCTATCGCATTGTCCCTCCAAACCAAATTGTGTTTCATTGCTCAAACAACAGCTCCAATGGGTTTCCAAAATTCGTAGTCAGTGCTCGCTATCCTTCGAGTCACCCATCGCTTCGCTCAAGCGTATCCAAACCGTTTGTTTCCTATGCTCAACTCTCTCTTTGCATTCATGAATGCTCCACCGAACTCTCAAATAATGCAAGCGATCTCTGATATTCGTCTTTCCATCTGATCGATCCCAACTTGTTTCTAGTACTTGGTCTGCCTCATTCCTCAAATTCCAAACAGTCTTTCCAACTGTTTGTTCCAATCTCGTCCTCTCTCAAGTCCAACGATACTTCCATTTGCACAAGTCCATTCTCGATTGCTCAACTCATAATCGCTTGCTCCATTTTTTATTCTTCCTAACTCAGCCGATGTGCATCAACCAACTTGTATTCCTGTTATCCGAGTCCGTTCAGGCAATTTCTATTAATGTCTATCCAAAATATTTCAATGCCTTGCTCACTATGTGGTATTCCATATACCACTCCGAATCAAGTCGCTACTTGCATTACGATTTTTTTGCACTAATCCAAAATATGTTTGAACCATCCCTTATGCGTGATCCTACCATCCCTAACTCAAGTCTGACACGAAACTCGGCCAATTCTTTAACCATCCAACTCTTTCAATCAATCTCGATATGCAACTTATGCTATATTCCATTCTCGATACTTCCAGCTATTCTCAAACCGTCTGATACTTTCGCAACACGAGCAATCCCGTGCAACGAGCTCTCTTCCAAGTAATCCAACCCAATGTCCAACTGTTCCTTACATTTATTGTACGAGCAACTCGTGCAATGTTATCCTGATATTCCCAAGCCAAACTCAAACCTGCTCAGCCAATGCTCTATATGATATACCCAGCCAAAAATTTAAACTTCCATCCAACACTTTCGCTACACGAGCAACTCGTATAACGATCCATTCTTAATCCAATGCTTCTACTCACAACATGCCGCATAACCAATCTCGTCTACCAACCAATTGATCCACTGATACAATCAGAAACTCTCCGAATGACAAGCAAGGCCAACCAAAGCAACGACACATCTCTCAACTTGCTGCACAAATGCAACAACGCCACATAACTTGCTGCACGAATACAATAATGCCTAACGATGCTAAGCAACCTAACAAAAACCAACAAAAGCAATGCAACAAAGCACAACATGTAACCACAACCAGTAATATATAGACTTATTGTATGAAACATCCAATGCGGCACCGAGTAGAGCCAAGAGCTAAACGACACGCGGAAGCTATTTAGAGTTTGTGATGAAGCGAAAGACCAAGTCCGAGAAAATGAACCAGGCGCTCTGATACCAATATGTCATGCCCCAATCTCTCACAAGCTCAATAGTCCCCGCTGAATGTGAATCACCATGTTGCAGCACTCTCGCAGGACAATCGTTCTCATTGGAATGTGATGCCGTATGAGCCTGGAGTTGTGCTCGTACAAGGTGATGTTGTCAAACACCAAAATTATCATCGAAACGACCAAGTTGCACCGAAAGTCAAGTATTGTGTACCAAGCACACATCAGAGTATACGCAGCGAATCTCTCGATAGGTTCCAAATAAAATGCCACAAAGGCGATGTAATACTCTTGCTCTTTTCTTTAGCCCACAAAGGTACTTACTGTTCATACATTATGTCCCGTATATCCAAGCAGCGCCACTACACCTGCGTCCTGAAATAATGGCCACAAACGTGGGTCAGTACACAGCCGTACTGGTGAGCGGGGTAACCCACTCGTCTAAGCCGATACTAAGTAAAATAGTGAATACAAACAGTTATATGGTGATCTTTCTAGTTGAATCCTAGATTTATTTCATGGCATAGGCATAGCATGTTAAGCAAAGCTGTAAATCAAGTTAAGCATGAAAGCATTCAACTCAAGCCTATCGACCAGCAAAATATAACCAATTCGAAGGATACTAGCATGCAACCCGTCCTACTCAAACCCAAGCAACACGTGAACCTATCGAACCATCATCGAAGCCTCAATATCCATCATCAATCCAAACCATAATCCAAATCTCGATATGCACACTCTTGCCGAGGCAAGGTGGCTGCCGCCTACGCGAAAGCACAAACCAAACCAAAGTAAAGCAAACCAACTCTTATCTATATGAAGTCACTGGCCAAGCCATAAAAGACGTTGATCGGACTGATCAAGTACAGTTCTACCCGATTCAGACCGAGTAGCTAGCCCGCCTGGTCGTATCGAACTACCGGCACCACGCCCAAGGCACGTTACCATTGTCTCCTCCATGGCCGAACAGTCCTGGTGCTCCGGAGCCTATCTAGTTCGAGGAGACGAAACCCCCTGCAACACAGGTTGTCTGTGACATACAGACACCAAGTAGGTATGACGAAAGGATCGAGCATTCTCGCCCCACCAAGCGATCCTAGACTCATCCAACCAAAATCCAACCAAATATGCATAACCAAATATCCATAACCATTCTCCAACATATAGCCCAAGGCACAAATCTCAAGTTATTCCCATAGGCATAATGCCGCTTCTCAATACAGTATTTCCAATTGGTGCAACATCCCTCGCTCAGAACAATCACATGGCACAACGCCCCAACAGTAGCACAATGCCCTCACCGATGCAGTTGTTCGGTTTCGAACCATAACTGTACGCTTTGCTTGACAAAGCGCCCAAATGATACTCATGCACGGATGCACGCTCGCTTACCCGAATTCCTAATATTTCAACCAAGATATATCATTCCAACTGCTTCTCCAACTACCCCAAATGTAATCCAACTCTAGCTCCAACTATCCATACGCACAAATTAATTCAAGCCACAATCTTATCCAAGCAAACGACGTACACTCTATGAACGCCTCAATATAGTAATTTTTAAGTTCCAGTCCAAGTGTTCAAGCCTTTACGTGTGTTCCATATTATTAGGCACGAAGGAGTAGAGGAGAAGGGACAGAGTCCACTCACCAAGTTTGATTTCGTTAATCATCCTGTCCTGCCGATACGGCCGATCCCTTGAAACCGAGGTCCGATACAAAGCACGATCTACTCAACTGGTATGACCGTACGAGCAGACCGTGCTATCCAAATCATCTGACCGGTCGGACTAAGAAAGACGACATTATAGCTCCAATCCAGCTATCTCAGTACTGTTCTGAACGAACACCTAATTTTTATCGAACTCCACTATCGATCTACACATAAAACCAACTCAAATCAATACTTGTTCCCAAATCCAACAAATTGAAATGTAACCAGCTATTGCCATATTTATTCTGACTCAGCGTAACGCACCGTACGGTTGCGGGGCGTTACATGCTATACCTTGAAGTGGTACATCCAATGGCTGAATGATACCAAGGCTCTCTTCCTGGATTTTGACGATGTAATAGTTGCCGCTAATATGGTATCCCTCCAGTTTGGTAGCTTTCTACCAACGAAAATCTAAGACGGGGTAATCCCGATCCCCAAGGCAACTATGGAAGTTGTCAACCTTCCGCCCACTCGAAACCAGACGGTCGGACTAATATCTCTCACCACACCATGAGGAGAGGTCATATGGGTCCATCCAGATCTTGTTCCGGATTTGACGTAGCCGATAACATCTTCCGCCACCAAATCCAATGGCAAGAAATTCAAGTCCTGCTACACAATTTCTTCCCCAACCGAGAAAGTGGCAGCAGGAACCACGAGACCGGGCATAATGTACCAACCCTCGCACGATACCCCGGGCGATGATACACTCCCAATTATCACGCCTACTGCTGCTGATCCAGGGCCATCACAGCCTCCGTCGGCGGATAAGTCTAAACAAAAAGAAACTCCCTTCGACAGGCCATTGCGCAAGGATGCACAAGGGCTGGAAAAACCCTACAACTTCGATATTCTGGCACAACTCTCCAATAATCTGGCGAAGTTGTCATTGAGTTGCTCCGGATTTCCAGAGACACTCGAGCCGCCCTGAGCGAGGAATTGCAAAATGCCGACACTATATAGCGCAGGTCAAGCCGCCAGCTAAAGATCCGATGACATGCTCCCACTGTAATAACGTTACGGATGCAGTACCCAATATTACATTCTCGCAATATGACATGTTGCTAAAGAATAATAAGCATGATCGTCCCTTGTACTACACAGGATATATTGGTGCTATAAAGGTAGACCGGATGCACATTGACCCCGGTTCATCAATCAGCATCATCCCGAGGAGTCTGCTGCAAACCTTCGGCATCCCGATGCATCGCCTGGCAGCTACCAATACTTTCATTAGTGGCTTCAACGCAGGAAAAGGATATCCTCTGGGCAAGATTTACCTGAAGTGCCAGATCGACAACCTAAAAACAGAGGTCACTTGCGATGTCATTGATTTAGATGTATCTTATAACGTCTTGCTCAAATACCCCATGATACACCAATATATGATCGTGCCGTCAACCTTGCACCAATGCTTAAAGTACGTCGACGATCATGGTATTATCAGAACGGAGTTCGCAGACATCGACCAATTTAAGGTAGTCGAGATGTACTACTCCGACGCTATCCTTTACAAGCAAACCCACCAAGACAAAGGTGGCAATAAAGCTGAGGTTATGACAACACCGGAGGATCCAATGAGAACCCGACTCAAGGCTTGCACCCCCGAAACAGACACTTCCCTTGTCGTCAAGTTGTACAGGAAGGCACCAGAATCTCTAGCACCTTCCACAACGTCCGAACCTCTAGTGGTTCGCCTTCATAGTGAAAGACTATAAAGCAACTTTAGGAGGGGTGAATAGAGTGCAGCGGAATAATCTATCCAATTTAAGATTATCTGAATGAAGACAGTTGATAACTAACAATGTATATAAATACAGTAAAGTAAAGCAATAAAGTAGAGAGAAAGCAAAGACAAACACCAAGATGTATACTGGTTTTCCTCTGAGAGGACTAGTCCAGTCCCGAGAACTCATCCACTATAATCACCAATAGTGAATCACAAGCTTTGATTCGAAGGTTTGTCACTTCTTTACACCACAAAATTTGATCCGAAGTCTCGCAACTTCACAGCTAGAGAGAAAGAGAAAATGATGGAGCCAAGCTCTTTACAACTCTGTAGACTTATAGACCGAGACCGTACTTGGCACTAGGAATGCTAGGGAGTTGCTCTTGGAGATGGAAAAATTAAGGCTCAGATATTTGCTCATTATAGGATAAAGGATTAAGAGAAGATGAGTGAGTAGCCTAGCCGCCGCCACACCCTCTCTCTCATCTCTCCGCTGCCGTAGCACCCGACTCCGGTGGAGCAGCTTCTCCCTGACCTCGATCCCTCATCACCACAGCCGCCTACCAGAACTTCCTTCTCCTTCGTTCAGCCCCCAGCCACCCCGGCCTGCTACTCCGGCCATCCCCCTGCACCCTGCCTCCTCCTCGACCAGCCTCCTTTATCTCCCAGCACCAACACCAACCCCTCTCCACCGTCTCCTCCCCTCGACCCGCTCGCCTCCGCCATCTCCCCGACTCACCTTCACCTGAACCCTAAGCCCCGAGCCCCGCTCCGTCTACGAGCCCTGTAAACTCCCTCACCCAAAATAGGTATTTTGTGTATATTTTATATTATTATATTTATTATAGATGTTGAATTTATTTAGAGTATTCTCTTAGTTAATTAGAAAATATATTTTTAGTATAATTACTTATATAAATATTTATTTAGAATTATTTTTAGGCTATTTTAGATTATTGGGATTTTTCCGTAATTTTTAGTTAATTAAAAACTAGTAACACTAATTTTTTAGGACTTTGAAGAATTTATTTTATGTTCAAACTTCATTAAAAATATCCCAAACTTTTATTTTAGGTTCTGAATAATAAAATATATTTTCTAAATTTTTTTGGGAATTTTCTGATTATTTTTAGCATTTATTTTGAGTTAATTATGAAAAACTGAATTAAAAACTAATTTCTGAAAAAAAAAATCCAAAAAGTAATTATTTCTGCCCAGTCAGCCAACTGGGGCCCACCTGTCAGCCTCCCGTAGACAACAGTGTGGGGCCCACGGACAGCGACCGCGGAGTGGATTTGGGTGCGCCAAGCCGAGCCGAGCCGAGCCGCGTCCTAGTCCGAGTCGGACTCAGCTGAGTCGAGCCGTGTGAATATCTGACCGTTCGATCTGAGCGGGGAGCCACGGATGGCTGCCATATGGCAGAATCCGAGCCGCGGCTTCTCTTTCTCTCTCCTCTATATATATAATAGTTTAAGTTATTTTCTAGGGTTTTTCTTGAGCCGGTTTTTGGAGAATTGCCATCTAGGGTTCTTTCATCTTCCAGAAGCCATTGCGCATAGCTCCGGACTCCAAACGAGACCTAGTTTCTTGCGTTAGAAAGATATTAAGGTTAGCTTTCTGATTATATAAATTTTTTTTCTAAATTATTAGTATTAAATTCTGGAAAATTCGTAGAGCACCGTGTTAGTTGACCCTAAGAACAATGTTGGTGTCTGCCTTGTGTATACCGACGTACTGACGAGACCGTGTTAGTTGACTGACTTATTGTGTACAGTACTTAAAGACCCGACATCAGCGTAATTCAACGCGTAATTGACCGTGTTAGATGGCTCGTGCCACCCCTAGTGTACCCCGAGCCCAGTATAAATATTGTTGTGTGTGTACTAGTGTAATGACTAATAATTTATTTGCATTATATTATATGTACATAGGATGTTGGATTTATTCTGCACGACTTTTGGAACAGGTTATTGGTACATCGCAGCTTTCTTGCCAGGCAAGTATACCTTGCCATTGTACTGTTATATATATTCCATATGTTGCATGCATCTTTATTTTCTGTCTTTATTTCATATATTTTAACTGTTATATAAAATGCGCGCGACGGTGTCGTCGCGATATATTTTTATTTATGTATTTGCATTGACCTTGTTTATGAGACTACCCCATTATCATGTAGCATTATTAGGTTCATTGGCCGTGACACAGTTGTTACACGAGTTGTGAGTCTTATGTAGATCACGGACTTGCATGTAGGTTTGGCCTCCTGTACGTGTGGGCCGTGCTTTAGGAATAACTGCTGTTAGAAACTTTGCATGCTAGTGGACTTAGCAGTTATTAGAGGTCTAGGGACATAGCCTATTGTAGTACGGTGGTCCCATCCTTATCCTTGTTTGGTTGCAGGATTGGGCTAGGGTACTAAGAATAGGCTATGAACCAAATGGTGTCATGGATGTGACATGCTTAGAGCATGGGGTGGGGAGAACAACAAGTACCGCATTTGAGCTCCTTTACACTTTTTCTATTGTGCGTCTGGATTCTCCGCTGGAGATATGGGTGGTGATGACCACTATATATTATATTATTATCAGGCGAGCCTCCGGTGTTCGAAAGACGCCGTGCCTTTTTAGGCCCCTGGATCCCCAAAAGGGAATTATGCCAAATCCCAAGTTTTCAGCCAGATAGCTCACTTGTGGAGAAAGTTATTCTTAACTGCATTCACTTAGACGGTTATGTGACCCCTTTGGATATTTATTTTAGTACTTTATTGGCATGTGTTTAAGTATCTTGCTATGTCCCTCTGAGGACCTGGTCCCCTGCCAGGTGTATCTGTTCTTGATTATTCGCAGGAGCGCAGATTCGGATGGTTACAGATGTTTCGAGGATGTCTTCTCTTCGATCTCGTGATTGATAGTTGGTATTCTTATATAGCGTTTATTGTGTTGTACTCATATTGTATTTACTCTTATATTCGAGTTGGTAGTAGATTTGTTTCCATCCAACTATCATCCTTAGATACTTCTTATTGAGATCTAGTTTCATAGATGTTGGTTATTATTTATATTTAATTTTCTGTGGATGAGATTTAGATTATACCCTGTGACTTATGACATATGTTATACCACTTGTGGATTTGATATTCATAATACAGCGTACGTGTGGATTTGGTTTTCATATATTGGAGTTGCCATATCCATGCGGCTGGCATCCTTACGTGTCCTAGTCCTACGTATTTTGGGACTGCGGCATAACATATTTTTGTGGTGGCCCATGCAGGCCAAGAGCATATTGTCTCGGTTACGTTACTGTACCGAGCAAGCCTGCACCTAGGACTAGAGTATAGGATCTCATCCACGAAATTGACTATGATTCATCTTCCTCCTATCTGTTCTATTTGAACAATTGTATCATGCTTGATTCCTGTACTTCCCTAATAGTTCTTTAAGTATAGCCTTCTTCTAGAATATAGGAACCCCTGTTATTAGGACGATAATTAGGGTAACACACCTATTAAGAATACAACGAGAATATAGACACACCACTAAGTTTAGAATATCTAGTGAACCCTAGAATTCCTTATCTTTAGATTGGTATACCTTTACCCCTTGATGTATTAAGAAGACTTAAGAGCAGTATAGATACTACTAGAGTTAGTTAGAAGTTTACCATAATGTTTGACCCTAGTATGGAGAACCAATAGAAAACCAAAATTTAATATTAGGACTGAACCTAACCAACACAGTTAGATGAGTATTGGAGAACTACAAACTTAGATCATTGCCTTATCATTAGTAGACAGCACCCTAGGAAGCCTACAGGAATGTAATCAACCATTTATTTTCTTAATCATACCTCAAACATAGCAACTAGCATACCACTTCCCCTTAGAAAATCATGATGCTATCTAGAGCCCCTATTTTAATTTCATATGTTGTTCCTCTGCGACCTTAACGTTCACTAATTGTGCGACAACTAAAAATTACGTTCTTCTTTTCTTCCTCTTTCAACTCGTGCCATCTGACACTTCTGATTATAGACCAAGTGATTATAGTCTATTTTAGGATATATATAGCTTGCTAGGATGTCATGACCCGGGCCCGGAAAAATTGGGCATGAGTCGTGGGTACGTCCAGCCTACGCCGCAGCATCGACGGTAGAACGCTGTCTAGGTCAACTATGTAGATAACAATCTCACACAAAAAATCTGCCATGACCTCTCCAAAAGGAGGGCAACCACGCAATCAATATATATAATCATGTCAAGATCTCAACTCCAAACGAAGGAGCAAATATCATAATGATAATCAAGTACTCAATCACGAATCTAAGCACAATAAGATAACACAGAAATCTAACAACTATAAAGTATAACCAACAACAACTACTACAACAACCATAACATCAATAATAATACAATAATATCCAAAATAATATACAAACAAGGTCTCAATCCAAGACCGGAGACAAATCCTGTGCTAAAAACTAATAAAAACAATAACAAGGTCCTAATGATCCCGGCTACCAACCCGAAAATCACCCCTAAACTAGAGGGTCCCTGTCTGCACCATCGACAGGTTCAGGTCCATAAAACGTCGAACACCACTCCTCCGGATACTCTGAAAAATATGTCCAGTCAGGACTGGAGCAAGTACATCTCTAACTATAGTTCCATTTAAATGATAAAAACTATAAAACAGTTATAGCAAGTAGCAAGAAGAATGAAGCAAGTATGAAACAAAAAATATATAAATCACTGGTGCATGAAGGTAAAGATGCATGGATATCAGAGCAAGATAGTAATAACTGTAAGATACAGGAAATCTAAGCTAAGATCAAGTCCGTGCACATGAACGTGTAGTGAGTCCAGCATGAAAAACATGTAGTGAGTCAAGTCCAGAAACATGTAAGTGAGACCAACAAGAATGTAAGTGAGTCCAGACTATAAAGAATGAACTCAGTGTCTTTAAAATACTTGTTTCGACATGTAAACGGCTAGGGGTAAGTACGGCTCACCGCGCACTGGGTGCACGGCTGCTATCATTCCAAATTAGACCAGAGGGAGTGATTCCTGATTATTCCAGATGGAAATGTTTATATGTCTACTCGAGTATTTCCCCGCCCGACTAATACAAGTGGATCCAAGACCCGACACGTAAATCAAGATGAGTCCAGCCTGAAACATGAGTGATGCCTGTAGTGATGCCTGTAGGTGATGCCAGAATAGGGGCCAGAAACATGAAATGTACGTGTCGCAAGTAAATGAATCCAAAAATATCAGTCAGTGTCCCGTGTTGTGCCAGAATAATCAGATAATACTATACTAGAAGCTGAATCATAATAATCATCAGATAATGAAAACTATCAGAGAATGTACTAGCCTGACGTCCTGAGCAACTGGCGATCCGAACCGGTGTCGCAAGGACCTAATGCGAAAAGTAAGGTTAAACAGGGTTCTAATGAGTTAAACAGGTATAAAATAACTAAAAATAGGCTTCTAGGGTCGTTCTAGGTCAAACGGGTCAAACTGGTAAAATCTAGGTCAAAAAGTCAACTCTAGGTCCAAAAAGTCAACTCTGGGTCAAAACTAGGTCAAAAGTTGACTTTGGCAGTCAACCAAGTCAACTACGGTCAAGTCTAGGTCAAACTAGGGTGCTCCTGAAATTCTAGGTCAAACCGAGGTCATTAAGCTAGAAAACTCACAAACTCGCCTCCTTGAGATACCGGGATACCCTCGGTATCTGATACCTCAACCTAGGCTACGCACCCTGCCTATACCCTTTAAAACATATGCTAGCATGCGTAAATATATACACATAAGCATATAAAAATTACTTCAATACTATTCCTAGGCTATTGCTCAAAAACACCGCTCGAAACTCAATACCTTGGTTATCTTAAGGTATTGAGATACCTCAGTATCTCAAGGTATTGAGATACCGCTCTAAACTCAACCCGACTACCCCTCTAGCTAACTAACTATGCATAAACATATATATCTAGCTATAATCTAGGCTAAAATATAGATATCTAATACATATAGGCATATACCTAGGTATCTACATACATATATATAAATATACATATCCACAAACACATATACATATTACCTTACCTTACCTATACGTATATATTTACATCTATATCTAGTTATATCTAAACTATCTATCTAGCTATATGCCTATCTATCTATCAATCTATATTTTATCCATCTATCTATGTATCTAATATCTATTTATCTATGTACCTATCTATCTATCTAACATCTAGCTATCTATCCATTTACCTATCTATCTATCAAACTATTTACCTATCCATCTAATATCTATATAGTATCTATCTATTTATCTCTAACTATCTTGGTATCTATTTACCTATGTATCTATCTAATCTATTTATCAATCCATCTATCTACCTATCTATCAATCCATCTAGTTATCTATATGCCTATCTATCTAGCTATTTATTTATGTATCTATCTATTTACCTAGCTATCTATCTAGGTGTCTATCTACTTATCTAGTTATCTATCTATCTATTGATCTATCTATATACTTATCTATTATCTATCTAACTATGTATCTAATTATCTATCTAACAATCTATCTAAGTATCTAACTATCAAACCATCTAATTATCTGTCAATCTATCATCTATCTATCTATACCTATCTATATATCTATTAGTCTATCTATCTATTATATCTAGCAATCTATCTACTTAGCTATCCATCTAATATCTACTAACCTATCCAAAATCAACCTCGCTACATGCTTCACTGCTACTGCTGCATGCTCTCTTGCATTGCATTGCATTGCTGCTGCTACTAGCTGTGCTGCAGCGAGCTGCTGCCGCGGCGCGCTGCCGCTGCTGTCGAGGCGCTGCTGCGCCCGCGCGCTCTGCTGCAGCCAGACACAAGCACACACACACACACACGACCACACACACACAATCACACATACACAGACACACACATATATATATATATATATATATACACACACCAACATACATACATATATATATCTACACTACTATATATAAATACACACACACACACTAATACATATAGGTACACACACATATATCTATATATATATATATACACACACTAATATATATATACATACACTCACTCTCAAACATATATATATATATATATATATATATATATATATATATATATCCTCACACACACTCACACTCACACACCCTCACACACCCTCACACACACTCTCACACACACTAGCACACACTCTCACAAACACATAACCACACACACAAACACTCCTACATATATATATAAATATATATACATATATACATATACACACATACATATACTCCTATATATATATCTATAAACACTCACTCACACTCACACACACATCTACATATATATATATATATATATATATATATATATAGACACACATAAATATATATATATATAAAGACACAAATACACAAATACAACACAACGCACACAACACACAAACAACACGCCCCACGCACGCCCAACAACACCGACACTCACCAATACCCTAAAATATATAAAATATAACTCGAAAACTCTAGCACAAACTTCCTGATACTAACTCAATGCGCGCACAAGCCCAAAACGAGGAAACCAAGTCGAAATGGCCGTTCGGTCATTTCGACGAACACGTGGTACGCGGTTCGGAAAACCTCCTGAAATACACACCAAACGAACTCAGAATCGGCCCAAAATTTATCCACGGGTCCTAAACGATGTCTAGATCCTAGAAAAAGTACTTCCGTGTCGATTCTAGGCCCGTGGCGGAAACGCACACGCACTTAGAATCGGCGACGACAAAAAACTCCAAATTCGCCCGAAACGCCCGTTTCTCCGCGACGCGGCTTTCCGTGTCCGAACGGAGACACGCACTCACCCTCAAGACACCCGACAACGTCTACCTAGGTCCGTCTAACCTAGGGCATCATCCAAAATTGGGCCAAATTCGGATTCCACCCGAAATTGACACAAAACCTAGTGTTAAAGTCTCCAAACACTACCAAACTAGTTCCAACTTCCTTCCACGGGTAGCCTAAGGGTCTAGGAAGGTTCTAAACTATTAATTACACTATATAAAAATAATTACAAGGGGGATAATTAGGGTTTACCTCTTGGGATTTGGAATCCCAAGCCAAAATCTCTAAAATGCTCCAAATCCTCCAAACCAAGCTTCCAAGCTCCCAAATCTAGCTCCAACACCAAATCTAAGCTCTACCCACCTAGGTTGGGGAAGAATGCAAGGTGAGGGTTAGCATAAAGAAGAAGAAATGGAAGAAAGAAGGAAGAAAAATAAAGAAGAACTCACCTTGGAGAAAAAGGAAGAAGAAAGAAGGAGTGGAGAAGAAGAAGAAGTGAAGAATGAGTGGAATATGAAGAAGAGAGGGGCTGAAGCTGCTGTTCACGGTCTGGGAACGGGAAAAATAGGGCCGGCCACTTGTAATAAATGGGGTTACATAAGTCCAAATGACCAAAATGCCCTCCTAACTTGGGTTTTGGGTTCCGGGTTCCAAAAATACTCAAACTAACTCCAAATCTATCCAACTAACCCACTAAAAATATAATAAATATTCTAAAACCCAAAATAAGTCTCACAGGGGTGTGGGCTGGGTCGGACATGGGTCCACTAGGGTCTGACATGGGTCCAGGCTAGCCAAAATCCTAAAACAATCAATAAAAATATAATACAATCATTAATTAAATATAAATACAATTAATTATAAATAATACACAATTAACTAAATTAAATTAATAAAAAAAAATACCCGGCTCTGGAAATGGGGTGATGAAATAGGATTTTGGTTGTTACTCTTAAATTTTTGAATTATGTGATTGGTAATTAGAACTTGACAGTTTAAGTTATTATTGTAGATTATGACCTAATGATTACCCCTTAGTTTTAAGTCGCGTAACTTGTACTCCACCTCAATATAAGTTATATCCCATTTTCTCTTGAGGCTAGTAACTATTTTATTCTTACTATTGACACATGTTCTATGAGCACTATGATTAAGACTTAAGGTGACCCTTACCTATATAATGTAATAAGAGACCCTAATAAGTACCAAGATCCTTCCTTATATACCCTAATAAGAGTTTCTGTTTTATTTACATGTGCAAGATTATTTCGTAGGATCCTCTTAAGACTGTCACAGTATTAGTTTAATTCTTTTAAGTTGGGTAGTATGCCTCACAACCTAGTATCACATAGTCCACTTGACCCATCGAGGTAGTATAACTGAATAACATTAATTGTATGCTAGCATAAGACGACAGTGTTTATCCAGATGATAGAATTTAGAGGTCCTTGTCCCTATTTGGTCGACTAGCGACTTAGACAAGGAGGTGGTATGATAACTGTAGAGATTGTAGAGTCTTTTATTATTGTTGCTTATTTTATTTTGTTTTGTGAACTTGAATTGACTTGTACCTCTTTTTATCATCATCTAACGTACTTATATTTGTTGTACTACCTTGACTTATGCTGCTATTATAGCCTAGTTTTGTAAGCTTACTCTTCTATCAGGCTTGATCATGATATATGTATTAATGGGTTAACACACTAATACATTTCAGAATCAGTGTATTAAGGCCTAGCTAATCTTAGTGCGCTTGGTTCGCCCTTCACATAACTACCTTACGTGGATTGAGATATATAGTGATTAGTAGACGAATATACTTGCCCTCTAGACATGTCTGAGCGTATCGTATCGGCTACATAACTGTACTAATATGAGCATACGAATACGAATTTACCAAATAGGATTTCAATCCATAACTGCCTTGACAATTCCCATTGAATTCCTTAAAACGCCTTGATCCTGATACTTCTATTCTATTACCTCGCCCTTGAACTCTTTATTATTGATCTTCGTCTTCCCTTATTTCGGAAAGATGAAACCTCATGCTTGGTATAAGTTTGATACACAGAGAGTACTGGATATACCCCATAGGCCGATCACATACTTGAGGATTATTCTTTCGTAATTAAGGACATATCATATATGATATAATTGGCGTTGAAGTTTTGAGGATTGAATGACATGAGTAAATAAATTAAGGAATATTTTTCTTAAAGTATATAGCCTTCTGTGATAGATGGGTAAATTCTAAGTTGGGTAGCAGTGCATTGGCAACTCGAGAGAAATTTTTTTTAGATTGTGATCGAGTAAGATTAGATTGGGAGAGGTTCAAGCCATTTTAATTTTGAAAATTTTAGAAGAATGACTAAGATGATGAGGATTAATGAATTTTAAAAATCTTGATATTGAGGACCCAATATTTATACCTTAAGTACATAATTTAAATTTTTGAGTATTGAAGGTAAAATTATCAATTTGAATTTGAAGGATAAATATAAAATTTCAGACTTTAACATTGTTGGACTGCATTTAAATTATTTTTCAATTTGATGATTTAAATTAAGAATTAAAATTTGATGTTGGACTACCTATTTCAAATATTGAGGATGTGAATGGAATTTAAAAAGTTGAAGAATACAAAAATTTATAAGTGAAAATAGGAATAATATTGGACTCGAATAACTTCTAGAGGAGATTATGATAGTTGGAGATCGTGAGGTAAAATTTGATATGGATTATTTAAATCTTGAAGATATTATATGGATTCAATTTAAATTTGGATATTGATGATTTGGAAAAGTGAGAAGAGATTACAATATGTTGAATTTTGATTTGAACAATGATTATCTTAATTTTGAAATGATCGTGATAGATTTGAATAGATTTTGTTATTTAAATTTTTGGAAGAGATTGCGATTGAAGTACATTATGTACGAATGTGAAGGATTTAACAAATTATGCCTTATTTTAATTTCGAGGACGAAATTGTGTTAAGTTGGGTAGATTGTAAACCCCCTCACCCAAAATAGGTATTTTATGTATATTTTATATTATTATATTTATTATAGATGTTGAATTTATTTAGAGTATTCTCTTAGTTAATTAGAAAATAAATTTTTAGTATATTTACTTATATAAATATTTATTTAGAATTATTTTTAGGCTATTTTAGATTATTGGAATTTTTCCATAATTTTTAGTTAATTAAAAACTAGTAACACTAATTTTCTAGAACTTTGAAGAATTTATTTTATGTTCAAACTTAATTAAAAATATCCCAAACTTTTATTTTAGGTTCTAAATAATAAAATATATTTTCTAGAATTTTTTGGAAATTTTCTTATTATTTTAGCATTTATTTTGAGTTAATTATGAAAAACTGAATTAAAAACTTATTTTTAGCATTTATTTTTTGGGACTCAGCTGAGCCGAGCCGCATGAATATCGGACCGTTCGATCTGAGCGGGGAGCCACGGATGGCTTCCACGGGGCAGAATCCGAGCCGCGGCTGCTCTTTCTCTCTCCTCTATATATATATAATAGTTTAAGTTGTTTTCGAGGGTTTTTCTTGAGCCGATTTTTGGAGAATTGCCATCTAGGGTTCCTTCATCTTCCAGAAGCCATTGCGCATAGCTCTGGACTCCAAACGAGGCCTAGTTTCTTGCGTTAGAAAGATATTAAGGTTAGATTTCTAATTATATAAATTGTTTTTCTAAATTATTAGTATTAAATTCTGGAAAATTCGAAGAGCACAACATGTCCAAAAATAGACGTGTTTCGATGTTTTCGTAATTTCGGGAGAACCCCGAATCCGAATCATGAACCGTTTGAAGTTTCGGAAAGATAATGTCGAGATCATCGACATATATTTTTCCTAGAATTTAATTCGAAGTATTTACATACAGTTAATTCTGTAGAACTTCTAGGTTAGAATTTAACCATCGGTGCACAATACAAAATTTGTATGTGCCATAATTCCCAAACGAATTTGAATTCGGACGAGCCATAAATTCCAGTATGTTTTTATGCTAAAATCTACAGGAAATCATACATAAAAGTTGAGTTTGTGTCGGTTGACTTTTTGGTCAACAGATCGCCTCGATTTGCGTGCCATGAGTCTCGAGTTGATAAAATTCAGTTTCTTTGGACAAAATTTAGGAATTAATATAAAAATAAGAATAATAAGATTAAAATAGAATTTTAGAGTAATTATTCCATAATTAAATAAATTAAAATAAATTATCTTTGGACGTGATAAATTTGTAATACATAGGCTATTTGGACTGTGACTTGGACTCTGATTCATACCAGCAATAGGACCCCAGACGAGTACATTCTCTGACAGTGTTCCAGTAGGATGTTAGTATTTAGCCACCACGGTTAGTTTACATCAGACCCTGAGTCGGAGAACCCAACGCACGTTCGTACATTTACATGTACGCAAATATTATTCAGTTTGGTATATATATTTATGTACGTAATTACTATATGTATTCCAATAATTATGTAAATAAATTGATGGTTATATTATTATATAGTTATATGAATATATATGTAAGTAAATGCTAATTGATAATTATGACTAAATATTCAGACTGTACGACCCTAGGACACCGTGGACTACCCCGTATTTTCCTTTGACCCTGTTGACCCTAAGAACAATGTTGGTGTCTGCCTTGTGTATACCGACGTACTGACGAGACCGTGTTAGTTGACTGACTTATTGTGTACAGTACTTAAAGACCCGACACCCGCGTAATTCAACGCGTAATTGACCGTGTTAGATGGTTAGTGCCACCCCTAGTGTACCCCGAGCCCAGTATAAATATTGTTGTGTGTGTACTAGTGTAATGACTAATGATTTATTTGTATTATATTATATGTACATAGGATGTTGGATTTATTCTGTATGACTTTTGGAGCAGGTTATTGGTACATCGCAGCTTTCTTGCCAGGCAAGTATACCTTGCCATTGTACTGTTATATATATTCTATATGTTGCATGCATCTTTATTTTCTGTCTTTATTTCATATATTTTAACTGTTATATAAAATACGCACGACGGTGTCGTCGCGATATGTTTTATTTATGTATTTGCATTGACCTTGTTTATAAGACTACCCCATTATCATGTAGCATCATTAGGTTCATTGGCCGTGACACAGTTGTTACACGAGTTGTGAGTCTCATGTAGATCACGGACTTTCATACAGGTTTGGCCTCCTGTACGTGTGGGCCGTGCATTAAGAATAACTGCTGTTAGAAACTTTGCATGCTAGTGGACTTAGCAGTTATTAGAGGTCTAGGGACATAGCCTATTGTAGTACGGTGGTCCCATCCTTGTCCTTGTTTGGTTGCAGGATTGGGCTAGGGTACTAAGAATAGGCTGTGAACCAAATGGTGTCATGGATGTGACATGCTTAGAGCATGGGGTGGGGAGAACAACAAGTACCGTATTTGAGCTCCTTTACACTTTTTCTATTGTGTGCCCGGATTCTCCGCTGGAGATACGGGTGGTGATGACCACTATATATTATATTATTATCAGGCGGGCCTCCGGTGTTCGAAAGACGCCGTGCCTTTTTAGGCCCCTGGATCCCCAAAAGGGAATCATGTCAAATCCCAGGTTTTCAGCCAGATAGCTCACTTGTGGGGAAAGTTGCTCTTAACTGCATTCACTTAGACGGTTAGGTGACCCCTTTGGATATTTATTTCAGTACTTTATTGGCATGTGTTTAAGTATCTTGTTATGTCCCTCTGAGGACCTGGTCCCCTGCTAGGTGTATCTGTTCTTGAGTATTCGCAGGAGCGCAGATTCGGATGGTTACAGATGTTTCGAGGATGTCTTCTCTTCGAGACCATGATTGATAGCTGGTATTCTTATATAGTGTTTATTGTGTTGTACTCATATTGTATTTACTCTTATATTCGAGTTGGTAGTGGATTTGTTTCCATCCAACTATCATCCTTAGATACTTCTTATTAAGATCTAGTTTCATAGGTGTTGGTTATTATTTATATTTGATTTTCTGTGGATGAGATTTAGATTATACCCTGTGACTTGTGACATATGTTATACCACTTATGGATTTGATATTCATAATACAGCGTACGTGTGGATTTAGTTTCCATATATTGGAGTTGCCATATCCATGCGGCTGGCATGCTTACGTGTCCTAGTCCTACGTATTTTGGGACTGGAGCGTGACAAGCCCCCAAACCCGAGCAACGCCGCCTCTCCCTGGCCACCAATAAGTTGCCCTAGCTCCGCCTGAGATGCCCCGACGAGCCGATGACTCCGGAGCCCTAGCCGCAGTGCCGCCACCGGCCTACAGAAGTCTAAACCTAGACTAGACACAGCTGCACAGTACCCGGACATGATCAGTGTCGTGTCGCATCTCTTCACGGACACGAAAAAATCCCGTTCTACGGAGCCCTGTTCAGGTAACCCGTTCTCTCTCCTCGTTGCCCCATTTTCTGTTCCATCAGTTGTGTCGCGTAGACTGTGTAACCCTCTCGATGCCCGTGCAACCCGCTCGGTGCGTCGCGTCCTGTGGTGATCGCGAACCACGATACAAAAACAGGAAAACCAATTCCCTGTTTCATCCCGGAACTGAGTACGCCCCACCAAACGGGACGACTTAGTCGCGTACGGTCTTCACCAAAATGTGCGTGCTGTCGATACGGACATGCAGGATTTTGCAGAAGTTGATTTGGATGTGCGTGCACACCGGAATCAACGCGTATCCGCCGACAACGCCCCATATCCGCCTATTCTGGAATCCGTCGTAACTTTGTGTACACATGTCAGATCGAAACAAAACTTTCGCCATCGGAACCGTAGCAATACGCTGGTCCTGTGACCCAAGTTTGGTTCGATTCTGAGAACGTTGACAAAATCGCGCATCGTGGGCCCCGCGGCTCTACTTGACGGACGATTTTGTGATCGGCTCATCGGAATCCAATTCTGGAAGTTCCGTTGGGTTCGTATCATCGTTCTGGACTTGTTGACACTAAGTTTGACGAATTTGGAGACCTTTGACCCTGACACATTTTTTGGTGCAAAGCGGCCCACATGTGGACCCCGCTTTGACCCGAAACTGACATTTTTACCCATGTGTCCAAATTGGACTCAAGGACAGGCATTTCTAGCTATTTAATATTTTCTGAATATAATGGTGATATTTATTTCAGCAACCGGAGGAGTACCTACAAATCACACTGAGACCAGAGCTACAATTGGAGCCAGAACCACAGGCAAGTGTACCTTGCCATAATTGCAGTATATTGATTCATATTATTCTCTTGTTTTATTCAATGTTGTACATGCTTGACCTAGGACTGCGTGACTTACTTAGCGTCCGATTAATAGTCGGATGTCAACACCGTACGCGGAGTTGTGTAACGTCACCTAGACATGGATATCGTGACCCTATATTTCTCGTACTTGCCTTATCAAGTACATCATAACCCAGGACACTTGACACTATTCATGAGATAAAATCTTTCTGAGATATTCATGGTAATTCTGTATAGGATACAGGTTTTATGACATAGACATTATATTCATAGACGTTATATGACTTGCTGCATTAGTTTTGATCTTGCGTGCCATGGACATGAGACGTGTGATTACATTGGGTGGGGAGAGACACACTGGCTATAGGCTGATATATATATATATTTATTATGGTGAGGCCTTAGACTCTATATCCGAGCTAGGCACTCTACTAGTGAGATATTATTGTGAGGCCTTAGACTCTACATTAGAGCTAGGCACTCTACTAGTGATATTACTGCTACCGGCTCCCCGACACAGATCTTGTAGTGGTCTCAGCCTGAGTTTTAGTGATGCTCTCATCTTGCATTTTACTTAGCTGGTTATTTAGTATTACCCTGTTTACTCATTTATTTTCTGCACTGCATTTATATTGGCTTGAGTTATTTTGTACCTTGCTATGTCCCCTGAGGACCTGGATCCGGATTATGTCCCCAGGGTTAGCTGACGAGATCTATCCCGAGGTATACGGGACCGGAGCATTCGCATTAGCAGAAGCAGGTGCATACACTGTAGCAGAACCAGGATCTGAGGATGAGATTGTGCCAGAGGACTTCTTCTGAGTATTGGCTTGAGATACTCATTTATTTCTGTTTCTAGTACTTTATTTCCAGTCTATTGCACTGATGTATCAGACTTGTTCTCGGATTGTTCTTCGAGACACTTTTTATTGAGACTTGTTAGTTTATATTTATTTCTATTTATTCTGGCATTTGATCTGTGATTATCTGTTGTGGATGAGATTAGAATAGTCTGTGACTTGTATCGTGGACCTATTTATTGATGTATTACAGCTTAAGTATGCCCCGATGGATCCGTTAAATTGGGTTTGTCCATCGGTGTGTGCTGTTGGCCATTGCCACGTGTCTAGTCCCTCGATATTTTGGGACTGGGGCGTGACATAGTTTTTATGGTGGCCCATGCAGGTCAACGACTAAATTGTTCGGTTTCAACTTAGGGACCGAGCAAGCCTGAAATAAGAATAGGATAAGATTTTAGGATCGCATCCACTTGCTTGAAACGTTCTTGATATCTATATCGAATTCAAATTAATTTCTTGACTTGCATCTTGCCTTGATTCCTGTGTGCCTCTTATAGTTTATTTTTGATGTAGAGCAATGGATTCACATGCATGCTACGAGACTCCCGTAGAAACACCACAAGTTGCAGATGTCACCTATGACGATGAAGTGACACCAGTTGGTGGAGGCCAACTAGAACAACAAAATAGTCAAGATACCTCAAGAGGTCGACAAGACGACATTCCACCTCCATCGCAGTTCACCCCACCAATGGCCGTATACCCACAAGGGCAAGCTATGGACGGACAACAGATGTTTCAAATGATCTACGCAATGATGCAAGCTCAACAGCAGATTCAACAAGAGACTTTGAGTCGTAGCCTAGCACTTGTATTGGAGCAGGCGAATCTACCAGCACGACGGCCAACGATGGGCTCTATCACCGATTTCCGGCAGCTGAAGCCCCGTACCTTTTATAGCAAGGAGGGACCAACCGAAGTTCATGAGTGGCTCACCAACACACAACACCAGTTGGAAGCAGCTGAGCTTCCAAGAGAACGTTGGATAACTGCCGTCAGAATGCAGTTAACGGATAATGCACATCACTGGTGGCTATCTAAGGAGACACGGCTCGGACCAGACCGAGTCACTTGGGAGGAGTTCTCCAGACTTTTTCAGGAGATGTACATTCTGGCTACCGCTCGATCAGAATTTTGGGACAAGTTCAATCGCCTCACACAGGACATTATGACAGTAGAAGAGTACAACACGGAGTTCATTCGTCTAAGTCACTTCGCCCCAACCTTGACCCCGACAGAAGAAGAGAAGGCCGAGAAGTTCTTCGATGGACTAAACTTTAAGCTACAGAGACTGATCGGATCAGTTGTACCTACTTCTTACTCGGACGTCCTTGCAGCAGCCCGACGCATGAAGCGCGTTATCAGGATAGAGACCAACCTGAAGCGGCCTTCCACATCCGCACCAACCAGAGCAGCACAAGAGGAGTCTGCAAAGCGTCAACAGATAAATCCACCACCGAGAGCAGCACCAAGAGCCTCATTCCTTCCTACTTGTTACTACTGTGGCAAGATAGGCCATATTGAAAAAGAATGCAGACGCAAGCTGGAAATGTGCTTAATTTGTGGATCCAGACAACACTTAGCCAGAAATTGCACAACATATCAAGGAGAAACACTGATGATTCATCAAGAAGCTTTACCAGTACGAAGGCCAGTATATCCAGTATTGGGAGCACCGCAGACAGGAATTTGAGGAGTCAGACCACCAGCTCCAGGAGGATATCAGCAGAGACCACCATTGGCACCACAAGCAGCACTCTTCCAGCAGGCCCAGCAGCAGCAGAGGAATCTACCACAAGGACGCGGACAAGCTTATGCGATGACCTTGGAGGACGCACAGATTCATGGAGTAGCTAATGCGCGTAAATTTTTATAGTTATCTGCTTCTAAATTTGCTTTAGTTGTGCATGTTGGTTCGTGACCTCAGCCTTAACCTAGTAATTTTGAACTTGCTTATAATTGATAACCTAGTATATTTTTAAGTAATAACCTAGTTTTCTAAATTATAGTCTTCTAGATTTCCTTCATCCAGAAAATTGTATAACTTTTAATGCTTAGGGAAATAATTTTTCCTTTGTATTATTCTTACACCCTCAACCTTGATTCCCCTTGATCGTGCTGTGCTTCAAACAATGTTTGCAACCGTGTCATCTCTGTTGACCGATTATTCTTTGATTGTGAGGACGCAATCCTCTTGGGGGGGTAGATTATAATACCCCTGATTTTTCAAGAAGTTTTAATTTGGATTTTTCACAATTTTCTCTAATTTTCTGGGATTTTTCTGTAATTAAAACCTAGGTATTTTGAATTTAAATAATTTTTAATTGCTGTTAAATAATATTAAAATATTGTGGAAATAATATTTTCTAGTGTAAAATAAAAAACTGGACATAGGGTAATTTTTCCGAGAATTTATTGGACTCCGGAAGCATTTGTAAAGCCCTAGAAACTAAGTTGTATTTAAACCGAATTAAACCCTAAACTGAACCCGGTTTATTTTGAAATAAACCAAACCAAACCAACCCAACCCGTGTTAACCGAACCAAACCAAACCAAACCCAGTCTTAACGGGTCGGGTCGGATCCGAATCGAACCCGACCCGGACCCGAAACCCTCACCGAAACCCTAATTACCAATCCTATCCGGAAATACTATTCCGACCCCCTTAAAACCCCTCGACATTCGCGCCTAGCCGCTGCCGCACCCTCTCTCTCATCTCTCCGCTGCCACAGCACCCGTCTCCGGTGGAGCAGCTCCTCCCTGACCTCGATCCCTCATCACCACAGCGGCCTACCAGAACTTCCTTCTCCTCCGTTCAGCCCCCAGCCACCGCGGCCTGCTACACCGGCCATCCCCTTGCACCCTACCTCCTTCTCGACCAGCCTCCTTCATCTCCCAGTACCAACACCAACCCCTCTCCACCGTCTCCTCCCCTCGACCCGCTCGCCTCCGCCATCTCCCCAACTCGCCTTCAACTGAACCCTAAGCCCCGAGCCCCGCTCCGTCGATGAGCCCCCAAACCCGAGCAACGCCGCCTCTCCCTGGCCACCAACGAGTTGCCCTAACTCCGCCTGAGATGCCCCGACGAGCCGACGACCCCGGAGCCCTAGCCGTAGCATCGCCCGACCTTGCTCCGGCCAGCTCCGCCGCCTCCGGCCAACAGAAGTCTAAACCTAGACCGGACACAGCTGCACAGTACCCGGACACGATCAGTGTCGTGTCGCATCTCTTCACGGACACGAAGAAACCCCGTTCCATGAAGCCCTGTTCAGGTAACCCGTTCTCTCTCCTCGTTGCCCCATTTTTCGTTCCGTCATTTGTGTCACGTAGACTGTGTAACCCTCTCGATGCCCGTACAACCCGCTCGGTGCGTCGCGTCCTGTGGTGATCGCGAACCACGATCCAAAAATAGAAAAACCAAATGGGACAACTTGGTTGCATGCGGTCTTCACCGAAACGTGCGTACTGTCGATACGGACGTGCGGGATTTTGCAGAAGTTGATTTAGATGTGCGTGCACAACGGAATCAACGCCCCATATTCGCCTATTTTGGAATCTGTCGTAACTTTGTGTACACACGTCGGATCGAAACAAAACTTGCGCCATCGGACCCGTAGCAATACGCTGGTCCTGTGACCCAAGTTTGGTTCGATTCTGAGAACGTTGACAAAATCGCGTATCGTGGGCCCCGCGGCTCCACTTGACGGGCGATTTTGTGATCGGCTCATTGGAATCCAATTCTGGAAGTTCCATTGGGTTCGTATCATCGTTCTGGACTTATTGACACTAAGTTTGACAAATTTGGAGAGCTTTGACCCTGACACATTTTTCGGTGCAAAGCGGCCCACATGTGGACCCCGCTTTGACCCAAAACTGACATTTTTGCCCCTGTGTCCAAATTGGACTCAAGGACAAGCGTTTCTAGCTATTTAATATTTTTTGAATCTAATGGTGATGTTTATTTCAGCAACCGGAGGAGTACCTACAAATCACACTGAGACCAGAGCTACAATTGGAGCTAGAACCACAGGCAAGTGTACCTTGCCATAATTGCAGTATATTGATTCATATTATTCTCTTGTTTTATTCAATGTTGTACATGCTTGACCTAGGACTGCGTGACTTACTTAGCGTCCGATTAATAGTCGGGTGCCAACACCGTACGCGGAGTTGAGTAACGTCACCTAGACATGGATATCGTGACCCTATATTTCTCGTACTTGCCTTATCAAGTACATCATAACCCTGGACACTTGACACTATTCATGAGACAGAATCTTCCTTAGATATTCATGGTGATTCTGTATAGGATACAGATTTTATGACATAGACATTATATTCATAGACGTTATATGACTTGTTGTATTAGTTTTGATCTTGCGTGTCATGGACATGAGACGTGTGATTACATTGGGTGGGGAGAGACACACAGGCTATAGGCTAATTTATATATATATTTATTATGGTGAGGCCTTAGACTCTATATCAGAGCTAGGCACTCTACTAGTGAGATATTATTATGAGGCCTTAGACTCTACATTAGAGCTAGGCACTCTACTAGTGATATTACTGCTACCGGCTCCCCGACACTGAGCTTGTAGTGGTCTCAGCCTGAGTTTTAGTGATGCTCTCATCTTGTATTTCACTTAGCTGGTTATTTAGTATTACCATGTTTACTCATTTATTTTCTGCACTACATTTATATTGGCTTGAGTTATTTTTTACCTTGCTATGTTCCCTGAGGACCTGGATCTGGATTATGTTCCCAGGATTAGCTGACGAGATCTATCCCAAGGTATACAGGACCGGAGCATTCACATTAGCAGAAGCAGGTGCACACATTGGAGCAGAACCAGGATCTGAGGACGAGATTGTGCCAGAGGACTTCTCCTGAGTATTGGCTTGATATACTCATTTATTTCTGTTTCTAGTACTTCATTTCCAGTCTATTGTACTGATATATCAGACTTGTTCTCAGATTGTTCTCCGAGACACTTTTTATTGAGACTTGTTAGTTTATATTTATTTCTATTTATTTTGGCATTTGATCTGTGATTATCTATTGTGGATGAGTTTAGAATAGTCTGTGACTTGTATCGTGGACCTATTTATTGATGTATTACAGCTTAAGTATGCCCCGATGGATCCATTAAATTGGGTTTGTCCATCGGTGTGTGCTGCTGGCCATTGCTACGTGTCTAGTTCCTCGATATTTTGGGACTGGGGCGTGACATCTTGATTTACGTGTCGGGTCTTGGATTCACTTATACTAGTCAGGACGGGGAAATACTCGGGTAGACATGTAAACATTCCCAACTAGAATCACTGGAATCACCCCCTCTGGTGTAATCTGGAATGATAGCAGTCGCACACCCAGTGCACGGTGAGTCGTACTTACCCCTAGCCGTTTACATGTTGAAACAGGTATTTCAAAGACACGATTTCATTCTTTATAGTCTGGACTCTCTTGCATTTCTTGCTGGTCTCACTTATAGTTTCTGGACTTGACTCATTACATGTATTTCATGCTGGACTCACTACACGTTCTTGTGCACAGACTTACTCTTAGTTTAGATTTCTTGCATCTTACAGTTATTACTATCTTGCTTCTGATATCTATGCATCTTTATCTTTATGCACCAGTGATATGTATATTTCTTGTTCCATACTTTATTTCATTCTCCTTGCTACTTGCTATAACTGTTTTATAGTTTTTATCATTTAACTGGAACTGCTGTTAGAGGTGTACTTGCTCCAGTCCTGACTGGGCATATTTTTTTTCAGAGTATCCGGAGGATTGGTGTCCGATATTTTATGGACCTGAGCTTGTCGATGGTGCAGACAGGGACCCTCTAGTTTATGAGTGATTTCCAGGTTGGTAGCCGGGATCACTAGGACCTCAGTTGTTGTTTTTATTAGCTTTTGGTACCGGATTTGTCTCCGATTTTGGATTGAGACCTTGTATTGTATATGATTTTGGGATGATGTATTATTATTATTGATATTGTGGTTGTTTTTAGTTGCAGTTGTTTAGACTTGGTAGCTGTTAGTCTTCTTTGTTATCTTATCGTGCTTAGATTCGTGATTGAGTACTTGTGATTATCATTATGATATTTTTCTTCCATTTGGAGTTGAGATCTTGACAGGTTTATATATTGATTGCGTGATATTGTTAGCTAGATAGTTGACCTAGACAACGTTCTACCGCCGATGCTGCGGCTTAGGCTGGACGTACCCACGACTCATGCCCGATTTTTTGGGTGCGGGTCGTGACATAGCATGACGCTATTGGCTTTGTTGGTTGCCGAGAAGACGCAAGAGGAGACGCTTCTCAATGATGGTTGAGAGGCTCATTTGGAGATTATTGTCGTCGTGCTCTTCGTGTGATAGAGTATTGAAGGATATCATAAACTTCGTCATTCATGCTGAACTGACATCTTATCCTTAAGACTGTTCGTTATCTTCAAATTCATTCGCTGGAATCACTCTTTTAATATGGCCTCTGTGTTGATTATAGGATTGAAATTAGAATCCAAACCGGGACTTCTAGTGGTGGTGCTGGATGGTGATAACGGAACAACTTCCGTTTGACTCACCATGTCCTCTATCGAGTCCGGACAGAAATGGGTCCTTAGTAATTTAAACAGGCACAGTCCTGTGTAGCATCCTCGCCCATAACATGGATTACTTCTCCCTGTACTATGGTTTTCACTGAGGAGCTTATTTCTTCGGTTTCTTAATTCATCTACATCGGAACAAGATGGGGCAAAGAGATGGGGATGGATCTGTGATAGATCCCTATCATATAAAATTATAGGTATAATAGTTTTTCATATATATAATCATGATTTTTAAAATAAAAATATAGGTGTGATAGATCTCCATCATATGTGTAAACTCCCTCACCCAAAATAGGTATTTTATGTATATTTTATATTATTATATTTATTATAGATGTTGAATTTATTTAGAATATTCTCTTAGTTAATTAGAAAATAAATTTTTTTAGTATATTTACTTATATAAATATTTATTTAGAATTATTTTAGGCTATTTTAGATTATTGGGATTTTTTCATAATTTTTAGTTAATTAAAAACTAGTAACACTAATTTTCTAGGACTTTGAAGAATTTATTTTATGTTCAAACTTAAATAAAAATATCCTAAACTTTTATTTTAGGTTCTAAATAATAAAATATATTTTTTATAATTTTTTGGGAATTTTTTGATTATTTTAAGCATTTATTTTGAGTTAATTATCAAAAACTAAATTTAAAACTAATTTCAGAAAAAGAAAACCCAAAAAGTAATTAATTATGCCCAGTCAGCAAACAGGGGGCCCACCTGTCAGCCTCCAGCAGTGAACAGTGATGGGCCCGCCTGTCAGTGACCGCTGAGTGGGTGCGAGCCGAGCTGACCTCGAGCCAAGCCGAGTCAAAGTTCGACTCGGACTCAGCTGAGCCGAGCCGCGTCAGTTGTAAGCCCCTATTTTTTTCAAAAATTTTAAATTAGGATTTTTCATAATTTTCTGGAATTTTCTAGGAATTTTCTGTAATTAAATTCAGGGTTTTTATTTATTAAATGATTTTTAATTGATAATAAATAATATTAAAATATTATGAAAATAATATTTTTGGGTGTAAAATGGAAAACTGGACTTAGGGCAATTTTTTGGAATTTATTGGACCCCGGACCTATTTTTAATTACCTAAAAACTATTTATTTATTTATTTATTTATTTAATTATTTATTATTATTATTATTATTATTATTTATATTATTTATTTTATTTTATTTTTAGCCTTGGGCCCGGCCCGGCCCAGTGGGCCGAGCCCGTTAGCTGCTGACCCGGACCAGCCCCGTGCTTAGCGGGTCGGGCGGGTCCGCTCACCCGGATCCGCGCCCGACCCGACCCGTCTGCTGTCACCCCCCCTAACCCTCTCTCCCACGACCGGACGATTCCGCCGCCGGCGCCGGAAAATGCGCGCGCCACGGCCACGCCCTCCGCCACGACCGTGCCTCCCCCTCCGGATCACCCGCCACGTCGCCCCGGCCTTCCCCGCCCCGAGCCTCCTATAAGAACCCCCTCTCATTCACCTCCGCCCTCACACCCGAAGCCCTAACCCTAACCACCTAGCTCCGGCGACCCCGACCGCCGTCCACCTCCCTGCGCCGCCCAGCGCAGCGCCGCCGCCCATAGCCCCCTCCACCCTGCTCCTCTCTCCTCCCCGCAGCAGACCCCGACTCCTCCCCACTGTTCGAGAGCCGCCGTCGACCCCCGCCGCTCCGGTGCGCCGCCGGAGACCTCGCCTGAGCCGCCAGAGCCCCGGCCCGACCTCGCCGACCGACGGCCAAGACCCCAGAGCCCCGGACACGGCCAAGGATACGCGGACACGCAGTGGACACAGCCCCAACCCTAGGCAGGACACGTCCAGGACACGAATCGCGTGTCGGACTCGGTTCAGAAACCCTGATTTCTCGGTCCCCTTCAGGTATTCGTATCTTGCAACTCTGATCTCCGTTTTCGATTCCGTAAATTCCTACGCGTAGCCTGTATGACCCTCTCGGTGTCCGGATAAACTGTTCGGGGCATCGCGGCCTGTGGCGATCGCACACCGCGATCCAAAAACAGGAAAAGCCAGACCCTGTTTCACCCCGGAACTGAGTACGTCCCGCCAAACGGGACGACTTGGTCGCGCGCGGTCTTCACAGATACGTGCGCAGCGTCGATACGGACGTGTGAGATTTCGCGGAAGCTGATTCGGGTGTGCGTGCACACCGGAATCAACGCGTATCCGCGGACATCGCCCCGTATCCGCCTTTTCTGCAATTCATCCTAACTTCGTGCACACACATCGGATCGAGACAAAACTTGCACCATCGGACTCGTAGCGATACGCTGGTCCTGTGGGTCAAGTTTGGTTCGATTCTGAGAACGTTGACGAAATCGCGTGTCGTGGGCCCCACAGGCCCCGCTCGACGGACGATTTTGTGTTCGGCTCATCGGAATCCAAATCTGAAAGTTCCGTTGGGTTCGTATCAGCGTTCCTGACCTGTTGACACTAAGTTTGGTGAATTTGGAGACCGTTGACCTGGACACGTTTTTCGGTGCAAAGCGGGCCCACCGGCGGACCCCGTTTTGACCCGAAATTACCGTTTTTGCCCTTGTCTCCAAATTGGACCCAAGGACAAGCGTTTCTAGCTATTTGACATCTTCTGAGCATGATGGTAATATCTATTTCAGCTTTTGGACTCATCTGTAGAAATTTCTCCCAAGAACCAAATTAATCAGATCCAAACAATAGGCAAGTACCTGCACTTCAAGTTAATCTTTATATACTGTGATAATTAATCCCCTGCTATACATGTACCCTTGATGTTTACACCTAGTGTTAGAAATGTTGAATTTCATGTCTTGAATATTGGTAGTTTCTGTCTTGTTTTTCATGTCGGGTGGGAGAATACCTAGAAGGCATGTAGTTTACCCTTTCCCCTGGATTGTCTAATAGCTGTTGGTACACGACTGTCCATCAGCCGAATCTCGATTGTATTGTCTAATAGCCGTTTATGACGGCCAGATTAGCCTTATAAACTCCTACATGCCAACTAAGTATTCTAAAAACAAACACAAGTTCACACAGATAGTTCTGGTCATGTTATATTTCTTGCTGGCTATTGTAGTTCATTTCCTGTTCCATTTATTTCTGTTTTTCATATTCCTGTTTACAGCTAACTCTGAGATAATAATGTTCTGCTAATGCTGTTTCTCAACATGATATCCAATATTTAATTGTCATAAAATATTTAGTTTAATCTTGTCGTGCACTGTGTACTTTGCTCCTTTCCTGACTGGATCTGTTGTTTAGGCGATGATGAGAACCTTGCCCCCACCTATTATGGCCCCTATGAGGCAGCAGGTGATACAGTTGCAGAGCCAGTTCCCGCACAGGAAGCTACTCCTGCTGAGTAGTTAGCAGTAGTTATCTTAGTTTTGCTCTTTATCTTATTTAATCGGGTTTGTCCCCGATTTCATTTTGGAATTCCTGTACTAAACATTTGAATTTTGTTGTCACATTTAATTCAGTTGCAATCTTAAGTTTCATTTCTCATTATTATCTTGCCTATGTTTTGTGAGTGAGCTAGTTAGTAAATCTGGATTTGACCTAGACAGCGTACTACCGCCGATTCTGCGGCGTAGGCTGGACGTACCCACGCACTCGTGCCCGAATTTCTGGGTGCGGGTCGTGACACATTTTTATGGTGGCCCATGCAGGTCAACGACTAAATTATTCGGTTTCAACCTAGGAACCGAACAGGCCTGCAACAAGATTGAGGATTTTAGGAAAAAGCTCATTCACAGAATAGGATCTTCATTTCAATTCTTGATAATTATTCCTGATTAATTTTTCCTATCGCCCTTGATTTCCAAGTAATCTATCCTAAATCTCCCTATCCCTTCATCTTTCAGAATGGTTCAGACGAGAAACACAGTAGGAGGCACATCAGAACCAGCTGAGCAGAATGTGCCCGAGACTCTTGCACTCCCGCCGCCTCCATCTGTTCCAGCAGTTACTCTAGATGGGACGCAGCTACTCGGAGTGTTCCAGGGACTAGTGGAATCTCAGAAGGAACAGACTGCACTTCTGCGGACCAGCCTCTCGGAAGCTATTAAGTCCCAGGAGTCGCCACTCAAGAGGCTAGGAAGTGCTAAAGACTTCAAGAAACTTAGGCCTCTGGAATTCTACGGAACTGAGGGCATTCTCTACGCTGATGAGTGGATAGAGAATGTCGAGAGACTCCTGAAGACTGCTCGGGTTCCCGATGATCTCAAAGTGGAGTCCGCAAGCCTGCAACTGTTCGACATTGCTCGAACCTGGTTCAGAGATGAACCCCAACTATCTGCTCCTGACCTCACATGGGATGACTTCAAGAGACTATTCAAGGAGAAATTCTACCCCGAAGTGGCTCGGGAAGCTCTCGAAAGCCAATTCGAGAGACTGGAACAAGGTAACCTATCTGTTGATGAGTATACTGCTGAATTTAGCAGGTTAAGCCACTTTACGGAGTGCATGGTTCGTACCCCGGAGGACAGAGCCCGTAGATTCAAGAAGGGGCTGTCTCCGGATATTCGTCTTGCTGTCACCACCAGCCGAGCTCGCACCTATGAGGAAATCTTGAACGTGGCACAAGGCGTTGAGAGAGACATGGGGCATAAGCTAAAGCGAGAAAGAGATACCGGAAATGCAGGACCCAACAAACGCCCATTTCAACAACAACAACAACAGAGGTCCCCGCAGCAAACTCAGCGTCCTCTCCCTCGAGCTCCAGCACCCCAACACCAGGCTCAAGGACAGAACCAACAAGCTGCTACTTGTAACTTTTGCCGAAGACCGGGCCACACCTGGCAAGTGTGTAGGAAGAGACTGGGTGCCTGCCTATATTGTGGATCAACAGAACATCAAGTGAGGGACTGTCCCGCTACTCCAAGACGCGGACAAGCTTACGTGATGACCGTGGAGAACGCGCAAACTCTGGAAGCAGCTAATGCGCGTAAGTGATTCATAGATATCTTTTCTAGTATTGTTTTTGTGCCTATTGGTTCGTGACCTCAGCCCCAACCTAGCAATTTTGAACTTGCTAAATACCTGGTATGCTTTTAAATTTGATAACTGTTTTAGAGGATTTTGCTATTGTGCTTATTTTGTGTTATTTTGTGAACTTCAATAATTTGCACCTCCTTTTCATCATCATCTAGCGCACTTAATTTTTGCTGAACTTGATATATGCTGCTATTTTATAGCTTAGTTTTGCAAGCTTACCTTTTATCGGGCTTGTTCATGACACATGTATTATTGAGGCCTGATCAACCCCACTAATGCAAGTGTCTACTCAGAATCAGTGTACTACGGTCTGATCAACCTTAGTGCATTTTGATTCGTACTTCGCACAACTACTTTACGTGGATTGAGATATATAGTTGACTAGTATGCTTGCCCCCTAAATACGTCCGAGCATATCGTATCAGCATTACCAGAATAGAATCTCAATCCATAACCGCCTGGCAATCCCTATTAGAATTCCTTAAACGCCTTGATCCCTATACCTCTGTTCTACCACCTCGCCCTTAAACTCTTATTATTGATCCTCGTCTTCCCTTACTTCGGAAAGACAAAATCCTGTGTTGATTTGTAGTACTAGATGTACCCCTCAGACCGGTCGAATTGATGATAACCCTTTATGGCTAAGGCAATACCATAGGTGATGTGTTTTGTGTTGCAGACTTAAAGATTCAATACCATGATTTATTAAGTTGGGACCTAGCTTTACTAGTTGTACAGCCTTAGGGGATATATGGGTAAAATTATAAGTTGGGTAGCGACCGCAATGTTCACCTGAGAGAAAACCGTTGGACTGTGACCAAGTGAGTTTGGACAGAGAGAACCCTGCCATAATTTAAATTTCGAGGACGAAATTTTATAAGTTGGGTAGATTGTAAGCCCCTGTTTTTTTCAAAAATTTTAAATTAGGATTTTTCACAATTTTCTGGAATTTTCTAGGAATTTTCTGTAATTAAATTCAGGGTTTTTATTTATTAAATGATTTTTAATTGATAATAAATAATATTAAAATATTATGAAAATAATATTTTTAGGTGTAAAATAGAAAACTGGACTTAGGGCAATTTTTCTGGAATTTATTGGACCCCGGACCTATTTTTAATTACCTAAAAACTATTTATTTATTTATTTATTTATTTATTTATTTATTTAATTATTTATTATTATTATTATTATTATTATTATTATTATTATTTATATTATTTATTTTATTTTATTTTTAGCCTTGGGCCCGGCCCGGCCCAGTGGGCCGAGCCCGTTAGCTGCTGACCCGGCCCAGCCCCGTGCTTAGCGGGTCGGGCGGGTCCGCTCACCCGGATCCGCGCCCGACCCGACCCGTCTGCTGTCACCCCCCCCCAACCCGCTCTCCCACGACCGGGCGATTCCGCCGCCGGCGCCGGAAAACGCGCGCGCCACGGCCACGCCCTCCGCCACGACCGCGCCTCCCCCTCCGGATCACCCGCCACGTCGCCCCGGCCTTCCCCGCCCCGAGCCTCCTATAAGAACCCCCTCTCATTCACCTCCGCCCTCACACCCGAAGCCCTAACCCTAACCACCTAGCTCCGGCGACCCCGACCGCCGTCCACCTCCCTGCGCCGCCCAGCGCAGCGCCGCCGCCCATAGCCCCCTCCACCCTGCTCCTCTCTCCTCCCCGCAGCAGACCCCGACTCCTCCCCGCTGTTCGAGAGCCGCCGTCGACCCCCGCCGCTCCGGTGCGCCGCCGGAGACCTCGCCTGAGCCGCCAGAGCCCCGGCCCGACCTCGCCGACCGACGGCCAAGACCCCAGAGCCCCGGACACGGCCAAGGATACGCGGACACGCAGTGGACACAGCCCCAACCCTAGGCAGGACACGTCCAGGACACGAATCGCGTGTCGGACTCGGTTCAGAAACCCTGATTTCTCGGTCCTCTTCAGGTATTCGTATCTTGCAATCCTGATCTCCGTTTTCGATTCCGTAAATTCCTACGCGTAGCCTGTATGACCCTCTCGGTGTCCGGACAAACTGTTCGGGGCATCGCGGCCTGTGGCGATCGCACACCGCGATCCAAAAATAGGAAAAGCCAGACCCTGTTTCACCCCGGAACTGAGTACGTCCCGCCAAACGGGACGACTTGGTCGCGCACGGTCTTCACAGATACGTGCGCAGCGTCGATACGGACGTGTGAGATTTCGCGAAAGCTGATTCGGGTGTGCGTGCACACCGAAATCAACGCGTATCCGCGGACATCGCCCCGTATCTGCCTTTTCTGTAATTTATCCTAACTTCGTGCACACACGTCGGATCGAGACAAAACTTGCACCATCGGACTCGTAGCGATACGCTGGTCCTGTGGGTCAAGTTTGGTTCGATTCTGAGAACGTTGACGAAATCGCGTGTCGTGGGCCCCACAGGCCCCGCTCGACGGGCGATTTTGTGTTCGGCTCATCGGAATCCAAATCTGGAAGTTCCGTTGGGTTCGTATCAGCGTTCCTGACCTGTTGACACTAAGTTTGGTGAATTTGGAGACCGTTGACCTGGACACATTTTTTGGTGCAAAGCGGGCCTACCGGCGGACCCCGTTTTGACCCGAAATTACCGTTTTTGCCCTTGTCTCCAAATTGGACCCAAGGACAGGCGTTTCTAGCTATTTGACATCTTCTGAGCATGATGGTAATGTCTATTTCAGCTTTTGGACTCATCTGTGGAAATTTCTCTCAAGAACCAAATTAATCAGATCCAAACAACAGGCAAGTACCTGCACTTCAAGTTAATCTTTATATACTGTGATAATTAATCCCCTGCTATACATGTACCCTTGATGTTTACACCTAGTGTTAGAAATGTTGAATTTCATGTCTTGAATATTGGTAGTTCCTGTCTTGTTTTTCATGTCGGGTGGGAGAATACCTAGAAGGCATGTAGTTTACCCTTTCCCCTGGATTGTCTAATAGCTGTTGGTACACGACTGTCCATCAGCCGGATCTCGATTGTATTGTCTAATAGCCGTTTATGACGGCCGGATTAGCCTTATAAACCCCTACATGCCAACTAAGTATTCTAAAAACAAATACAAGTTCACACAGATAGTTCTGGTCATGTTATATTTCTTGCTGGCTATTGTAGTTCATTTCCTGTTCCATTTATTTCTGTTTCTCATATTCCTGTTTACAGCTAACTCTGAGATAATAATGTTCTGCTAATGCTGTTTCTCAACATGATATCCAATATTTAATTGTCATAAAATATTTAGTTTAATCTTGTCGTGCACTGTGTACTTTGCTCCTTTCCTGACTGGATCTGTTGTTTAGGCGATGATGAGAACCTTGCCCCTACCTATTATGGCCCCTATGAGGCAGCAGGTGTAAACCCCCTGATTTTTCAAAATTTTAAAAACTGGACTTTTTACAATTTTCTGGAATTTTCAGGGATTTTTTTCTGTAATTTAAAACAGGGTTTTAATTATTCAATGATTTTTAATTGGTATTAAACAATATTAAAATACTATGAAAATAATATTTTTGGATGTAAAATGAAAAACTGGACTTAGGGCAATTTTTCTGGAATTTATCGGACCCCGGACCTATTTTTAAATGCCTAAAAAGTATTTTATTATTTAATTAATTAATTACTGATTTTTAAATATTATTATTATTAATATATTTTTATATATCTTTTGGCCCGGCCCATGGCCCAGCCCGGCCCAACCTGACCCCGGCCCAGCCCCCACTTCTTAGCGGGTCGGGCGGGTCCGCTCACCCGGAGCCCGCCGCCCGACCCGACCCGCTCCATCTCCCCTGTCCCACGACCCAGTTCCCCCGAAACCCCCGCCGGCGCCGGAAAACGCGCGGCCACGTCGCCTCCCCTCCGCGAGAGCCGGCCGCGCCCTCCTCCACGTCGCCTCCCCCGCCGGATCCCACGGCCACGACCACCCGGCCGTCCCCTATAAAATTCTCCCCTCTCAGCCCTCTTCCACCCCCAAACCGAACCCTAACCCTAAACCACCCCGCCGGCGAGCCCCTCCGGCGACCCGAGACCCCCATCCTCCTCCTCGCCGCCGCCTCCTTCTCCCCTCCTCTTCGACCCCCCAGCACCCGACCCGAGGCCCCACGACCGCCCCCAGCTCCCTCCGGCCGGTTCCCCGCCGCAGTGCCGCCGCCTCTGGCCGCCTGAGTCGAAACCCTAACCCTAGGGTCCCTGGCGTGTCGGACACGGCCGGATACAGGGTTTTCTGACCGGACACAGCCCTAACTCGAGATACGAGGACACGAAGGACTCGGGTTTTTCGGACCAGTTCAGGTACCCGTAACTTTTTGATCGTAGCTCGGAATTCGATTCCGCAAATTGCGTTGCGATGCCTGTATAACCCTCTCGGTGTCCGGACAAACTGTTCGGGGCATCGCGTCCTGTGGTGATCGCACACCGCGATCCAAAAACAGGAAAAACCCAGACCCTGTTTTACCCCGGAACTGAGTACGCCCCGCCAAACGGGACGACTTGGTCGCGCGCGGTCTTCACAGATACGTGCGCCTCGTCGATACGGACGTGCGAGATTTCGCGGAAGCTGATTCGGGTGTGCGTGCACCCCGGAATCAACGCGTATCTGCGGACATCGCCCCGTATCCGCCTTTTCTGCAATTTGACCTAACTTCGTGTACACACGTCGGATCGAGACGAAACTTGCGCCATCGGACTCGTAGCGATACGCTGGTCCTGTGGGTCAAGTTTGGTTCGATTCTGAGAACGTTGACGAAATCGCGTGTCGTGGGCCCCACAGGCCCCGCTCGACGGGCGATTTTGTGTTCGGCTCATCGAAATTCAATTCTGGAAGTTCCGTTGGGTTCGTATCAGCGTTCCTGACCTGTTGACACTAAGTTTGGTGAATTTGGAGACCGTTGACCCTGACGCGTTTTTCGGTGCAAAGCGGGCCCACCGGTGGACCCCGTTTTGGCCCGAAACTGCCGTTTCTGCCCTTGTCTCCGAATTGGACCCAAGGACAGGCGTTTCTAGCTGATTGATATTTTCTGGATCTGATGGTGATGTTTGTTTCAGCAACCGGAGTACCGCCTGCAATTTCAACTGAAGTCAGAGCCGAAATCAGAGCCGGAACCACAGGCAAGTGTACCTCGCCAAAACTTGCAGTCTTTGCTAAATATTCCTTGGTTTAGTTATATATCAGAGGGCAAGTATACCTTGCCAACTTTACAGTCTTGTTGCATATTCTCTTGTTTTAATTATAACTTGTTTTAACTGCTTAACCTAGGAAACGTGTGACGTACCGAGTGTCCGATCATAGTCGGGTGCCAACACCGTACGCAGTGTTGGGTACGTCATTTAGAGATGGATATTCGATACCCTTATTCTCGTACTTGTCCTATCAAGTACACCAGAACCCAGGACACTTGACACTACTTCATGAGACAGAGTCTTCCTGAGACATTCAAGGTGATTCTGTATAGAATGCATGTTATATGACATAGGCTTTACATTCCTAGACATTTTGATTCATAGCTATCAGACTTACTGCATTAGTTATGATTATGCGTGTCATGGACATGAGACGTGTGATTACATTGGGTGGGAAGAGACACACAGACTACAGGCTGATATTATATATATAAAACATAGTTTATATCAGAGTGTAAATCATAGTTATTGCCGCTACCGGCTCCCCGACACAGAGCTTGTAGTGGCTTCAGCCTGAGATCTAGTGCTGCTCTCATATTGCATATCACATAGTTGGTTATTTAGTTTACCCTGCTGATTATCTTATTGCTGCACTGATATTCATTTGGCTTGAGTTTTTCTGTACCTTGCTATGTCCCCTGAGGACCTGGAATGGATGATGTCCCCAGGTACAGTTGAAGAGAACTACCCAGAAGTGTACGGTACCGGAGCACTCCTCGGAACAGAACCAGGAACAGAGGACGAGATAGTGGCCGAAGACTTCTCTTGAGCACCGGCTTCAACTACTCAGTATTTACATTTTCCAGCATTTTATTTCCTGTCTTTTCCTTAAATGTAACAGACTAAGTTCTCGGAATTGTTTCCCCGAGATAACCTTATTTGCTATTGCTAATTTAATTCCATTGCATCTATTTCCTGGCTATTAATCTGTGTTATCTGTGGATGAGATTAGAAATACCTGAGACTGTAACTTAGTCTTGCTAGACTACAGCTTAAGCATGCCCTGATGGATCCATTAAATTGGGTTGTCCATCGGTGCGTGCTGCTGGCCATTGCCACGCCTCTCCAGTCCCTCGTCATTTTGGGACTGGGGCGTGACAGCAGGTGATACAGTTGCAGAGCCAGTTCCCGCACAGGAAGCTACTCCTGCTGAGTAGTTAGCAGTAGTTATCTTAGTTTTGCTCTTTATCTTATTTAATCGGGTTTGTCCCCGATTTCATTTTGGAATTCCTGTACTAAACATTTGAATTTTGTTGTCACATTTAATTCAGTTGCAATCTTAAGTTTCATTTCTCATTATTATCTTGCCTATGTTTTGTGAATGAGCTAGTTAGTAAATTTGGATTTGACCTAGACATCGTACTACCGCCGATTCTGCGGCATAGGCTGGACGTACCCACGCACTCGTGCCCGAATTTCCGGGTGCGGGTCGTGACATCAGTGCCTGACCGTCCGATCTGAGCGGGCAGCCCTGGATTGCTGCCATGTAGCGCGCTGTGAGCCGTGGCTGCACTCTCTCTCTCTCCTCTATATATAAAATAGTTTAGATATTAATTTCTAGGGTTTTTCTTGAGCCAATTTTTGGAGAATTGCCATCTATGGTTCCTTCATCTTCCAGAAGCCATTGCGCATAGCTCCGGACTCCAAACGAGGCCTAGTTTTTTTTTAGAACGATATTGAGGTTAGCTTTCTGATTATATAAATTTATGTACGAAATTATGAGTATTAAATTCTGAAAAATTCGTAGAGCACAGCATATCCGAAAATAGACGTATTTCGATATTTTTGCAATTTCGGGAGAACCAGGAATCAGAATCACGAACCGTTTAAAGTTTCGGAAAGCTAATATCAAGATCATAGACATAAATTTTTCCCAGAATTTAATTCGAATTATTTTCATACTTTTAATTCTGTAGAACTTCTAGGTTAGAATTTAACCATCGGTGCACAATACAAATTTGTATGTGCCATAATTTCCAAACGAATTTGAATTCGGACGAGCCATAAATTCCAACATATTTTTGACACTGAAATCTACAGGAAATCATGCATGAAAGTTGAGTTTGTGTCGGTTGACTTTTTGGTCAACAGATCGCCTCGATTTGTGTGCCATGAGTCTCGAGTTGATAAAATTCAGTTTCTTTGGACAAAATTTAGGAATTAACATAAAAATCAGAATAATAAGATTAAAATAGGATTTTAGAGTAATTATTACAGAATTAAATAAATTAAAATAAATTATCTTTTGACGTGATAAATTTGTAATACATAGGCTATTTGGACTATGACTTGGACTCTGATTCATACCAGCAGCAGAACCCCAGGCAAGATACCTTACCAAAGTGTTTACAGTATTTTACATGCTTAGTATATTTCTGTATAATTATTGCATTTCTGTTTATTTATTGCATGTGTAGTTCCTTTCAGTCATTACTATATATTAGATATATTGACACACACTTGACACTTAGTATCATAGAGGACAATCATTAGGCGTATGAGCTTTTAACCACTCTGGTAAACCATAGTAACTAGTACGCACTATGGTGGTCGTGTCCGATGGTCGCTACCCGAGAGGTATGTCGATTGATGGAGTCCGAGGGTCGCTACCCCAGAGGTATGTTGGCTGATGATGTCCACTGACGAGCGTGAGTTGTGAGGATTAGATCGAGTAGCCTACCCTTGCCCATACGTCAAAAAGTTGTCCTCATTTGCATTCGTATAGATTGTATTATACAACGTACTTATTTATTTTCAAATTATATACATGTTTACTGTATTCAAATTGGCATGTGTTTTGTGTATCTTGTTACGTCCCTCTGAGGACCTGGTCCCCTGCCAGGTGTATCTGTTCTTGAGTAATTACAGGAGCACAGATTTGGATGGTTATATATGTTTCGTGGATGTCCTCTCTTCGAGCCCGAGATTGCTAGCTGGTATTCTTATATGGTGTTGTTGTGTTGTACTTATTTTGTATTTGCTCTTACATTCGAGTTGGTAGTGGATTTGTTTCCATCCAACTATCATCCTTAGATACTTATGTTGAGATCTAGTTGTATAGATGCTGGTCATTCATTTATATTGATTTTCTGTGGATGAGATTTAGATTGTACCCTGTGACTTGTGACATATGTTTATACCACTTGTGGATTTTATATTCATAGTACAGCGTACGTATGGGTTTGGGTTCCATATATTGGAATTGCCATATCCATGCGGCTGGCATGCTTACGTGTTTCTAGTCCTACGTATTTTGGGACTGGAGTGTGACATATTTTGTGGTGGCCCATGCAGGTCGAGAGCATATTATCTCGGTTACGTTATTGTACCGAACAAGCCTGCACCTAGGACTAGAGTATAGAATCTCATCCACAATTGACTATGATTCATCTTCTCCTATCTGTTCTATTTGAACAATTGTATCCTGCTTGATTCCTGTACTTTCCTAATAGTTCTTTGAGTATAGCCTCCTGCTAGAATATAGGAACCCATGTTATTTGGATAATGATTATGGTTGCACACCTATTAAGAATATAACGGGAATATAGACACACCACTAAGTTTAGAATATCTAGTGAACCCTAGAATTTCTTTTCTATAGATTGGTTTACCATTACCCCTTGATGTATTATGAAGACTTGAGAGTAGTATAGACACTACTAGAGTTAGTTAGAAGTTTTACCATAATGTTTGAACCTCGTATAGAGGATACCCTAATAAGTACCAAGACCCCTTCTCGTAGACCTTAACAGAAGTTTCTACGGTATGCTTAAGACAATTATAGTATTAGTTTATTATTATAAGTTTGGTAGTATACCTCACAACCTAGCATCACATAGTCTTTTGCCCTATTATTGAAGTGTAACTGAATGAAATTTGTCGTATGCTAGCGTAAGACGACAGTGTTTATTCAGACTATAGGACTTAGAGGCTCATACCCCAATTTAGTCGACTAACGACTTAGACAGGGAGTTAGTATGACAACTGTAGAGATTGTAGGGTCTTTTATTATTATTGCTTATGTTGTTTTTGCTTCTGCGAACTTGAATTAATTTGTACCTTCTTTCATCATAATCCAGCGTACTTATATTTTCTGTACTACCTTGATTTATGCTGCTATTATAGCCTAGTTTTTGCAAGCTTATTCTTTTATCGAGCTTGCTCATGGCATATGTATTATTGGGTGCACACAATGATACAATTGCCTAATCAGAATCGGTGTATTAAGATCTAGCTAACCTTAGTGCGCTTGGTTCGCTCTTCGCATGACTACTTTACGTGGATTGAGATATATGGTAGTAGACGGATATACTTGTCCCTAGACATGTCTGACACATCGTATCGGTTATATAACTGTACTGATACGAGCATGTAAATAGGAAGTTACCAAAAATAGGATTTTAATCCACGACTGTCCTGATAACTCTCTTTTCGAATTCCTTAATCTCTTTGAACCTCGTACTCGTATTCTGTCACCTTCACCTTGAATTCTTTATTATTGCTCTCCGTCTTCCCCTATTTCGGAAAGACGAAACCTCGTGCTGGTATAAGTTGACACTGATAGTACTAGATATACCCCATAAGGCTAATCACATGACTTAGTGACACTTTTTTATAATTGATTAAGGGTATATCATAGGTGATATATTTGGTGTTAAAACTTTGATAATTGAATAGCATGAGTAAATAAATTAAGGAATATTTTTCTTAAAGTATATAGCCTTCTGTGATAGATGGGTAAATTCTAAGTTGGGTAGCAGTGCATTGGCAACTCGAGAGAAATTTCTTTTAGATTGTGATCGAGTAAGATTAGATTGGGAGAGGTTCAAGCCATTTAATTTTGAGAATTTTAGAAGAATGACTAAGATGATAAGGATTAATGAATTTTAAAAATCTTGATATTGAGGACCCAATATTTATACCTTAAGTACATAATTTAAATTTTTGAGTATTGAAGGTAAAATCATCAATTTGAATTTGAAGGATAAATATATAATTTCAGACTTGAACATTGGTGGACTGCATTTAAATTATATTTCAATTTGATGATTTAAATTAAAAAAAAATTGATGATTGGACTACCTATTTGAAATATTGAGGATGTGAATGGAATTTAAAAAGTTGAAGAATATAAAAAAAAAATTTAAGTGAAAGTAGGAATAATATTGGACTCGAATTACTTCTAGAGGAGATTATGATACTTGGAGATCGTGAGGTAAAATTTGATATGGATTATTTAAATCTTGAAGATATTATATGGATTCAATTTAAATTTGGATATTGATGAGTTGGAAAAGTGAGAAGAGATTACAATAGGTTGAATTTTGATTTGAACAATGATTATCTTAATTTTGAAATGATCGCGATAGATTTGAATAGATTTTGTTATTTAAATTTTTGGAAGAGATTGCGATTGACGTACCTTATGTATGAATGTGAAGGATTTAATAAATTATGCCTTATTTTAATTTCGAGGACGAAATTGTTTTAAGTTGGGTAGATTGTAAACTCCCTCACCAAAAATAGGTATTTTATGTATAATTTATATTATTATATTTATTATAGATGTTGAATTTATTTAGAATATTCTCTTAGTTAATTAGAAAATAAATTTTTTTTGTATATTTACTTATATAAATATTTATTTAGAATTATTCTAGGCTATTTTAGATTATTGGAATTTTTCCATAATTTTTAGTTAATTAAAAACTAGTAACACTAATTTTCTAGAACTTTGAAAAATTTATTTTATATTCAAACTTACATAAAAATATTCCAAACTTTTATTTTAGATTCTAAATAATAAAATTTATTTTCTATAATTTTTTGGGAATTTTCTGATTATTTTTAGCATATATTTTGAGTTAATTATCAAAAACTGAATTAAAAACTAATTTCTGAAAAAGAAAACCCAAAAAGTAATTAATTCTGCCCATTCAGCAAAAAGGTGGCCCACCTGTCAGCCTCCAGCAGTGAACAGTGATGGGCCCGCCTGTCAGTGACCGCTGAGTGGGTGCGAGCCAAGCCGAGCTGACCTCGAGCCGAGCCGAGTCAGAGTTCGACTCGGACTCAGCTGAGCCGAGCCGCGTCAGTGCCTGACCGTCCGATCTGAGCGGACAGCCCTGGATTGCTGCCACGTGGCGCGCTGTGAGCCGCGGCTGCACTCTCTCTCTCCTCTATATATATAATAGTTTAGATATTAATTTCTAGGGTTTTTCTTGAGCCAATTTTTGGAGAATTGCCATCTAGGGTTCCTTCATCTTCCAGAAGCCATTGCGCATAGCTCCGGACTCCAAACAAGGCCTAGTTTTTTTTGTTAGAACGATATTGAGGTTAGATTTCTGATTCTATAATTTTTTTTACGAAATTATGAGTATTAAATTCTGAAAAATTCATAGAGCACAGAATGTCTGAAAATAGATGTGTTTCGTGTTTTTGCGATTCCGGGAGAATCAGGAATCAGAATCATGAACCGTTTAAAGTTTCGGAAATCTAATGTCGAGATCATAGACATAAATTTTTTCCTGAATTTATTTCGAATTATTTTCATACTTTTAATTCTGTAGAACTTCTAGGTTAGAATTTAACCATTGTTGCACAATACAAATTTGTATGTGCCATAATTCCCAAACGAATTTGAATTCGGACGAGCCGTAAATTCCAACATATTTTTGACGCTAAAATCTACAGAAAATCATGCATGAAAGTTGAGTTTGTGTCGGTTGACTTTTTGGTCAACAGATCGCCTCGATTTGCGTGCCATGAGTCTCGAGTTGATAAAATTCAGTTTCTTTGGACAAAATTTAGGAATTAACATAAAAATCAAAATAATAAGATTAAAATAGAATTTTAGAGTAATTATTTCATAATTAAATAAATTAAAATAAATTATCTTTTGACGTGATAAATTTGTAATACATAGGCTATTTGGACTGTGACTTGGACTCTGATTCATACCAGCAGCAGGACCCCAGGCAAGATACCTTGCCAAATTATTTAAAGTATTTTACATGCTTAGTATATTTTTGTATAATTATTGCATTTCTGTTTATTTATTGCATGTGTAGTTCCTTTCAGTCATTACTATATATTAGATATGTTGACACACACTTGACACTTAGTATCATAGAGGACAATCATTAGGCGTATGGGCTTTTAACCACTCTGGTAAACCATAGTAACTAGTACGCACTATGGTGGTCGTGTCCGATGGTCGCTACCCGAGAGGTATGTCGATTGATGGAGTCCGAGGGTCGCTATCCCAGAGGTATGTCGGCTGATGATGTCCACTGACGAGCGTGAGTTGTGAGGATTAGATCGAGTAGCCTACCCTTGCCCATACGTCAAAAAATTGTCCTCATTTGTATTCATATAGATTGTCTTGTACAGCGTACTTATTTATTTTCAAATTATATACATGTTTACTGTATTCAAATTGGCATGTGTTTTGTGTATCTTGTTACGTCCCTCTGAGGACCTGGTCCCCTGCCAGGTGTATCTGTTCTTGAGTAATTGTAGGAGCGCAGATTTGGATGGTTATATATGTTTCGTGGATGTCCTCTCTTCGAGCCCGAGATTGCTAGCTGGTATTCTTATATGGTGTTGTTGTGTTGTACTTATTTTGTATTTGCTCTTACATTCGAGTTGGTAGTGGATTTGTTTTCATCCAACTATCATCCTTAGATACTTATGTTGAGATCTAGTTATATAGATGCTGGTCATTCATTTATATTGATTTTCTGTGGATGAGATTTAGATTGTACCCTGTGACTTGTGACATATGTTTATACCACTTGTGGATTTTATATTCATAGTACAGCGTACGTATGGGTTTGGGTTCCATATATTGGAGTTGCCATATTCATGCGGCTGGCATGCTTACGTATTCCTAGTCCTACGTATTTTGGGACTGGGACGTGACAATATGTAATCATGATTAAGCATCAATAAAATTTTAGCTTGATTTCATTGTTTGATGAGTGATTTTTGCTAGATGTTTAATTAAAACACTAACTTATCCAAATGGTGACTAATTATTGGGCCCAAATGAGTCTAACTTAAATATTAGTCCATGGTTCATGACAAGTCTAGTTAGGTCCACTAACACAAGTCCAATTATTAATATAGCCTACTAACAATAATTAAATATAGAACATGAACAATAATTAAATAATTACGAAATGACCAAATATACCTAGTCAAAAAATATGGTAGTGACACAATATCCCATCATCACTACAACGCAATACTCCACACGCAAGCACATACTGCATATGCACAGACTGTAAATCTGGGTCTGGACTGAACCGTCTTCCATCATCACACACATACATACAACATATACACACCCTCATACAACTACACAAATATATATATAAATACTAACATATACACTAAGTCATAACACAAACACTTTGAGTGCAACAACCATGATCAACAACAATGATATCCACCAACTAAGGTGTCAAAACTTTCAATACCCAATTATAACTAAATACACATGTCAAATATAATTATATATAGCAATTAGAACTTCCTACAACATAAATTAGGGTAAAATACACTAATATGCACAAAATCCTCAAATTAGAGCCCTATATCACACCGTATTGTGACACGCCACACTAGTATCCAATTATGGACACAATAATACACCAACATGACCAATCTAACTCTAATTAGGTCTACCAAACCTAATGATAACCACTTTGTGTTCTATTATCGAATTTCCCCCAAAATGTGCACCAAACTCAATGTAGAAGTCACAATAGGGGTCACATCAACCTAGTTTTTCTTTCTATGGGTAGCCCTAATGCATGAGTGGGTTCCTAAATCTCAAATTTAATAATTAGAACTTAATTAAAGAAGCATTTTAGAATTTTACCTATTGGAAGATATTTCCAATAAAAACTTAATAGGACCCAATTTAGACACGAGCTCCGAGCCAAACTCCCTCCAATGCTCCTAGCCATCCAAGCTCCTAGTGCTCCTTGATGATGATTAGGAAAATGATTAGAAGTGGTTTGGTAGAATTTGGTGCAGGAATGAGTCAATTTGGGGAAGAATACTAATTAGGAAATAATTGGATGAAGAATGAGAGGAGAGAGAATCTCCCCTCCCCTATATTAGGGTCGGCCATGTATTCTTCTAGGGTTAGCTAATGTAAAATATCATAGTTACTCCTATTGGGTTGTCATAAAAAAAGTTAACTAATTGAAGCTTCTAATCCTAATGAAGGTTCAATCTAATCTCTAATTAATGAGAAGGGTTAACTTAATTTGAGTCTAATGTGACAAGTTCAACTAATTGTCCAAGTTGTCATGTCAAGTCTAGTTAGGCCTACTATCTAGTTAGGCCTACTAGTGTCATGTCTAATAAATAGTCTAATTCATACACCCATTAAATAATAATTTCTATATATATAATTAAATAACATGTACTATATATGAGTAATGTAAAATGACGAAAATACTCCTATTATAGAAATATGGTAGTGATATGTAACAAGCTCAGTGGAGTTTAGAAGACCATTATACTCAATATCATATATTGCTAAGATGTATGTACATTAGAATATTGTAGATATGACTTAGAATTTTGGAATAAGCAACAAATACAATATTAAGGAGCTCTAGGTAATTCAGAATAGTTACTCAGGAAACAAGGTAAAAACTTAGTGAACCAATACTAGACATGGCCTCTACATGCATGAAGTTTCTTCGATAGCCCAGTTGGTAATTAGTGTGACCAGTGGCCTGGGCAAAGAAAATTGTATGACTAGTGGTAAAATCGTAGTCTAGACTTGTATTTTCTTTATGGTGGGTGGAGGTGGAGGTGGAGGTGGAGGAGAAGAAAATAAACGTCTTATATGTATATAGTATCTTGTAATTTAGGTAGAAATCTAACCCAATATATACATATAAAATCAATATGTTCTGTAAGTCTCAAAATGAACACTATGTTCCAAAAGAGGTTTATAAGTCTGCACATATGCCCATCCATGTTTGACGCTCGTGTTTCCTTCAAATTATAAAAATTGATAAGATAACGAGTATTGTTTAGCAAGTATTATAAAAAAAATTATCATAGCCCATTTTTTTGTAAAATAAGTTCTTGACATCCAAACACACTTAATGACAGAAAATTCATGTTAAATATATATTTCAAAAATACACACATATATATATATATATATATATATATATATATATATCCATCCTGAACTAGACACCCATTTCCTATCTCAATGCGACGTGTGTTCTTGTGCACTAATCATAGCTAAGAACTAAGAAGTCAAACCTCCTCATAACATATTAAATATTTTGTCGCTAATCAACAAAAAGAATATGTTATATACTGATGCATATATCATGATATATCAGTGTATGCAGGGGACAAGCACTACTTACTCCTCAGAACCCACTTGTTCGCATCAAAGACGGGGCTATGTTAATTGTTAAATATAATTATTAGTGTTACGTGTCTATGAATCGATACGTTATCACCAAAAAAAAAAAATTAAGACTCAGACAGTTCCAGATAGGAATCATCAATTATATTTTTTTGTACTGGCCTGTACATCTTCCTATGTTAAGAATTGTATTCCCCAAGTATTCTGTTAAACCTAAAATAAGGTACCGTAAAACCATTCACACATGAAACGGAATGAGAATCACAAATCAGATATAACAGAGTATCAACATTCTTGAACATATCATAGAATTCTTTTGCATCAGAATTCAGATTCTCCGAATCAAAACTTGGACTGGCCGCATCAAATACCTACTCATGCAAAAGATTTTGCGGTCGATATTCAAAGTTATCTCCGATAGTGGACTCTTCTACCTCCGTATTGAAGGAGGAATGATATTGAGGAGTCAAAGGTTCTCCTTGAGCCGTTCACTCCTTATAGTTCGGTACAAAATCCTACATCTACGATCGGTCAACTAAGTATCGACTGATTGCTTTCTTATAGACTTGAATGATTAAGCACGTACCATGTCAAAAGAAAAAAATATAAAGAACTATGAGTACCTAGTTATTATACTTGCTAAAAGCAAATGCAAGAGAAAAACTTATCTATCACATATAATAGTTTTTTTTTTTTTTCAATACAAAAAAAATCTGATACTCCGGTCCGATACCGTTGATATTACCGATATCGCCGATCTTGATACTCATAGTAATGATCTGATACCAAAAAAAACTTAGAAATAACACTATAAATACTTAAAATTTTACATAAAGTATAAACTATATATATTCTAAAATTTTAATAATTTACCAATAGTTATTTCTTTTCAATACCAAAAAATTCGATACTCCGGTCCAATACCTCCGATATTACTGATACTAATAGTAATGGTCTAGTTTTTTTTCCAAAGAAAATCGGTAACTTGTATCCATATGACAAATTAGAAGCTTTCCAACATGAACCAAAACAAACATGTGTTTATACACCTAATGTTTATATGTGTCTTCTAGCGTCTTGTGTCATGTGTCTTCCCACAAAATTTAAATATATTCGACAATGTGTACAGCCTTTCCCCAAATAGATATGTGGAGAGTTAAGGTTTACCTTCAGAAGGGAGTAGGGGATCTGACGGAACGCGAGGCAAATGCCTGAGGTCGGTGGAGGGCCTGGCTCAAAATTCTGAGGTGGGAGGAGGGGCCCGGGGGGATATCTCTGCCGCTCGAGTCGAGGAGTAAGATGAGGACTTGGGAGGATGACAGGGCTCGCCGGAGAAGGGGAGGGGTTGCTTGTCACCGGAGAGGGGGAGGGGGTCGGTGGAGGAGGAGAAGGAGGAGGAGAGGGCGAGTGAAGGGAAGGGGCTGCCGGAGAGGGGTCGGGGTCGGTAGAGGAGGAGGAGTCGGAGAGGGGGAGGGGATCGGTGGAGGAGGAGGTCGTCGGAGAGGAGTAGGAGGCTGGGGTGTGGGAGGGGGGGATCGAGAGAGAGAGAGAGTGAGAGTGAGAGTGGAGAATGGAAAAATAAAATAGGTTCGAAAAATTTAAGTTTTCTCAGTGATGGATAATTTTGTCACTAATCCGTCGATGAAGTAACAACAACGGATTATTGACGGAATATTGACGAAATATTTACATAAATAATTTAGTTGTTAATCTGTCATATTTTTTTCGCTGACTCAGCGACAGATTAGTTTCCATCGCTGAGATCCATCGCTATTTAAAAGTCTGTATTGCATGTCATTTGGATGCAATACATAAATAATTGGTCACTTGGATGCTACAGCTGCGGACTGGATTGGGGGTGGCCTCTGTAGAGCCTCCTGCACCAAGGCTCCATCCGTCTGCTTTGGCAGGATGTGGGGATTGGGATCCGGCCGCCTTGTACCTCGCGGTTCGGGTCTGGTGCGACATAGCGAATCAACGTCTCTGGTCTGTTCCTTTCGGATGGACCTGATCGGTTGGTGTTCTTGCTTGCTTCAGCACGGAGGTGTCTACGACCAAGCAATTCTAGGACGCAACGACAACTATGATTTGGAGTTCATGCATTCCCCTGAAGTGGTTATTTTTACTGTGGAGGGTGATTCGGGACAAATTTTCCACGGACAAGGTGGTGCAGATAATTGGCTATAGCATTGCATGGAAGTGTTCTTGTTGCAATGCAAGCAAGGAGGAATCGATCTCCCACTTAATCTCTCAGCGGGAGTTGGCTAGAGAGCTAGGGAATGTGTTTGATCACTTCCTGGGCCTTCAGGGTAGCGACAACCGGCTCATGGCGCGGTTGTGCGTCTCGTGGAGTAGTCAGAACATACATGTCAACTGTGTGATTGTGATGACGATTGTTTGGATACTGTGGAAGAACATGAACAAGGAGGGATATGAGGGCAAGAGCTGGTGTGCCCAGCAGCTGGTGGTCGAGGTCAAGCGACAGGTTAACATGGCTCTCATTCGGTAGAAGCATCTCGGGTCTGGGAACCTGAATTTCATTCGGCGGTCGCCTACACAGAGTAGTCTGGTCTCCGAGACGTTGGGACGTGGGTTGGTTTTTGGAGGTGAATTTTTTTTTTTTTTTCTTTTTTCTTTTTTCTTTTTCTTTTTTCGACAGTCTTCTTTGTCTGTTTGGGGGGTGGGTTGGAGAATGTGTCTCCCCTTGGCTCGCTGTTTTGTAACTTAGTTTGATTTATTTATATATATAATTTTTCTTTAACATATATATATATATATATATATATATATATATATATATATATATTTTGTGTGTGTGATTCATGTATACAAGTCTATTGCATAAATAATTACTCATGTATACGTACCAAATTCAAATTCAATACTTCAATTGTTTGATATTTTTTCTATTGATTTTTGTTTATTTGGTTTATTTAATAAATGCACTAACGTAATTTGTTCATATATCTATAATCCCTGATGAAAAACAAATAATATGAATATTAAACTAATTTTGAGGGCAACGATTTTAGAGTTGGTATCATGCCTTAAAATCTAAAGTTCATCAATGAATATGAATGAGTCTACACACTTTCATTTAGTTGTTGAGTCTCTTGGAGCGAATCCAAAGTAATGAGACAGTAGTTATTGAAGGTTCTACGAGCAAGAATTCAAGAAATGAGACTTGCTTCTTGGAGGAAGCATATGAGACTCGTCACAAGTCATATGTTTATAGAAGGCAAAGATGAATTGGGTTGTTCACAAGTAATGGAACTTTTCTTCTTTTTGTTAAGAAAATATGATATATATCAACCAAAACTAATTTATAAGTACAACAATAGTACAATATTTTGCCACCTCAAATACAAGCAAGAAAGAGAGAGAGAGAGAGAGAGAGAGAGAGAGAGAGGGGGGTTAATCTCCCTAAATCAACAAAGGAAAGCGAGCTCTTCGTGCAAGATTCTTCTGGATCAGTTCCTCTGTGTACTATACTATTGTCTTTCCAGTTTAAAGAAAAAGAGGAGGCAAGCTAGAAACCACAAGAACATCTTCACATGCACACCCATCATACCAATAACAACAACCCTGCAGAAAAGTAGAAGAGAGAAGAAAAAGGAAAAGCTGAAGAAACTGTGCGCAAAAGTCACTCTACATTAAACTGTCGGTGATGATCATCAGTCGTCGCCATTTTCCTTTGCTAGTAGCAGCATTGCTCGTCACTAGCTGGTCAGTGGCATATTATCGGAGGTAGCCTTCCAACTGCTCGACAGGCTCCACTGGTCCGAGCTGGCCACGGATGCCGATGACCTGCTGCCGCACTTGACCACCGCCCGGACGCTCTCTATCAGCGCCTCCGTCTGCGACTCCTGCGACAGTATCTCTGTCAGCTGGTCCGGCTTTATAACCAGCTTCACCTTCCACACCCCGCTGCTGTAATAGTTCTGCCACACTTCCACGTCCTGCTGCCTCCTCCAGAAGCCGAACGACACGCGGTAAGGAGGGGGTACAGAAGGAACGACCAAGAGGGGACCGCTCAGCAGCCGCAGGTAGTACGACTGTCCGCCGACGAGCTCTTCGCTGTGGAGGAGCGGGCACGAGGGCGCTTCGCGGCTGCGGAATATGCCGTGGCTGGGGAACTCGTTCGTGACGCACTCCGCGGTGACCGGGGGGTGGAGCTCCAGCACTCCACCGCTGGACGTTACGACTCTGATCATGGAGCTACCCGCCGTCTGGCCATTCCCTCTATATGCGCAGTTCCCCATTAGCTAGCAATTGAATCGAATTGAATTGAATTGCTTTGATTTTCCGGCCTTTTCTTTCTAGTTTGTAGTATTACTGTATTAGAGTAGCAGCGGTGTCTGTGGATTGTGGAGAAGCAAGAGCTCCTTCGCGTTTATGGCTCGTACACCGACGTGGGCCTAATCAGATCGGGATGCGGATTCCATGGGCATCGAAAGAAGGGGTTGGGGACGTTTTGTGGGTCACTCGTTCGAGCTCTTTAGCCTAAAGCCCAAAAATGACAACAGAGATCCTATTGATATCGTGGTGTGCATGGTGACAAACCAATGGTTTCGGAGACTTGCCACCAACCGGTCATTATTGGATTTCTGTGTTGGTATCTTTCGGAAACGAAACACGGAAGCTATTCTTCTAAATTAAGAAGCAACGAGAGAACCCATGAAAAACATATAAATCATTTCGCTGATATCACAGAAAAGTTAACATGTAAAAAAAAAATGACTTTGACGTAAAAAAAAAATATAACAGAAAAAGCAACGGAACAATCAGAGTCCATCCCTGAAAAGTCTCTGCTAATATAATAAAAAAATACACCGACTCTATACAAATTTTTCATCGATCCAAACTGGATCACCACAACTACTTGAAGCAGAAACTTGATTACAGACTCCCGAGGAAAAGAAATAACGAGAAAAATCACCCAAAATAATATCCCTTCAAAGTAGCCATCAATTTCCATTCTCTCTCCAAAAGTTACAAAGCTTTGACCTCCTCTCTGATAGATTAGATATGCACCGTTTTAGGGTTTAGGAAACACCAATATATAGTCCCTCAAATTCGCAGTCAATCTAGACCATTGATTTGATCCAACGGTTTATAAAACACCCATACAACTCGTACAACACGACCAGACCGAATTTGGTCTTAAGAGATAGCATAGTTCTGTCTACACTGGATCGAGATCGAACCAAACTCAGTTAGACCGAGTTTGGACCGAACTCGGTGGGATCGAGTTCGGACCGAACTCAGTCAATTCTGGGCAGAATATCCGACTTCTATGTTGTGCTTTGAACTCTGCTCCAACATCACGAGTTTTTCCGACACACTGATAGCGCTCGTCGCACTCCCCGAGCTTCTCCGGCATACGGATGAAGTTCGTCGCACTCCGAGATATTCTCCACATAGGCTGGGAACCCTACACAACACCAAGAAATCTCTCCCTTCCGACCTAGGTGGAGGAGCTCGTCATTCCGACGATCCATCTGCAGTACTCGAACTTCTCCCTTGGTAAAACATTTGTGAGTATATCTACTCCATTGTCCTCTGTGTGAACCTTCTCAAGCTTCGCATCCTTCGTCTTAATCAAGCACATCTCGTATCCAATGATACCGAGTTGCAATATGCTTAGACCGATAATGAAACGTCAAGTTGTTTCCAAGATGGATTGCACTCTGGCCATCGTAAAGCAAAACATATTACTCTTGCTTAAGCCCAATTTTCTATAAAAACTTTTTCATCTATAGTAACTCCTTGCAAGACTTCGTCGCCTCAATGAACTCTGTCTTTATCATAAACAAGGCAACACACTTTTACAACCACGACTGCCATAAAATTTCTCCACCAGAAACATCATAAGTAGCCCGAAGTAGATCTTCTCAAGTCTACATATCCAGCCATAATAGCTTCCGTATAACCAACTAGCTTTGGCTCGTCACCAACAAATCAAATCGTCCAATTACCACTGCCATGAAGGTATCGTAGAATCTACTTGATCGCACTCTAATGTACCTTTTCTAGATTGGAAAGATACATGTTAACCATGCAAACTTCGAGAGAAATGTCTGGCCTCGTACACACCACAACATATATGAGATTTTCCACAACCGAAGTATATGAAACCCGCTTCATATCTTCCTTTTCGTCCTCGGTAGATGGATACTACTCCGCACTGAACTTAAAGTGAGCTGCAAGGGGGTTGCTCACTTTCTTCGACATGTCCATCCGAAAATGCAAAAGTACCCGATAAATGTACTTCCTTTGGGACAAGTAAAGAAACATTAACACTCTTTCGGTTGATATATATCCCAAGAATAGTCTTCTCTATGCCCAAATCCTTCATAGAGGAGTTCGCACCTAGTTGGTCCTTAAACTCCTCTATCCTGGTGGCATTCTGACCCACCAATAGCATATCATCTACATAGAGCAACAATATGATAAAATTATCTTCGACAAAATACTTCACAAATACACAGTGATCCAAAGTCATACATGCATAACCATGATCCCCCATTAATGACTCGACCTTTCGGTACCACTATCTCAGAGCATGCTTTAGACTGTACAGTCTCTTCTTAAATCGGCAGACTAAATGTGACTTACACTGCTCATAGAATCCCTTTGGTTGCTCGATGTATAACTCCTCCTCTAAATCACCATGAAGGAATATCATTTTCACACCCATCTACTCAACCTCAAAGTTGAAACTGGCTACTAACGCTAGCACCACCTGAATAGATGATAACTTGATGACCGGCGAGAAGATTTTATCAAAATCCATACCCTTCCGCTAATTGTAGCCTTTAACAACCAACCTCATTTTGTATCGTGGAAGAGTAACATCTTTTGTTATATGCTTCACTCTGAACAACCATCTATTCCTCAAAGTCTTCTTGCCCTTTGGTTACTACACCAGCTCAAAAGAAGATTTTGCCTGTAAGGAACTCATCTCCTTCTGCATGGCCTATATCCACTCATGTTGATATTTGTTTTCCGTCGCCTCTAAGAAGTGTTCGGGCTCTCCTCTGTCAGTCAATAATAGATACTCATCTTGCGAGTACTTCGTGGATGGTCGACGCTCTCTCGTGCTCCTCCTCAATGGAATCTATGGTATTGGTTGTATATGGACAGCCTCATTCCCTTCAGGAACTAACTCATTTCATTACTAAAATACAGAGGAATAGCAACGTCATTTTTCGTCGCCAAAATATCGCTATTAACTATTAGCGACTATGCAGCGACAGTATTTAGAAGAAAAATACCCCTCGATAAATGTTACGTCGCTAAAAGATTTCGTCGCCAATCAGTCAATTTTTTACTACAAACTGGTGTAATTGCGACGTCGATTTAGTTTACGTCTATGCGATATTTCAGCGACAGTTTCATTAAGCGGTGCTTTAGTGACGTATATATGACAGTAATTTACTTTATAATGACATCTAGATAGCGACGAATTTGCATCAAAAATGACGTCGGATTAGCGATGTCATAGCAACATTATTTATGTTTCTGATACTGAAAAAAGTCTGATACTCAAGTTGGTGACGGAATAACGATATTACTTACCGTCAGGAGGAAGTCGTCTGTCCGTCGACGTGTGTCAGTAATCCATCGCCAAAGAATAAAAATTTATTTGGCGACGGTTGTATCTGTCGCTAGCATGTCACAAGTACATCGTAGGTAGCCGCTAAGTCGATATATGTCCGTCGCTAATATGCACATAACTACAAAAAAACTTTTAAATACAGATATCCCAGCATGTTTGGTTTATATAAAACATGTTAAACATTATCAATATATCAACCACCCAGCGCAACCCGCTGTAGAATTCTCGTACAATCAGACCTTCAACGGCACAAACGCACGCTGAAAATACACACGAGACATAATTCAAAAAAGACATAAAATTAACATAATAAAATTAATCGCATACATGAACAACATCCACAAGTACAAATAAAATAATCAAACTACATGAACAACATCCACAAGTCCACGACCACGATAACACAAATAAACAATATCCACAAGTCTGCGATTACTACAACACAAATAAATATCAAATATAAATAAATTCATCGATCTTAAGGTCTTAAGGTGTTCCTGGTTACGCAAACGTTCGAGGACGTCCGAAGGAATTTTATTTACTAATTCAGATGGTAATGAACCTAACGCCTCCGACGACAATAAACTTAGGAGTCTCATCACTGCGTCAGCATATAGAATAGGGCCAGAAGGAGTAGCGGGAGGAGTAGAGGCACTAGAAGGACCAAATGTTGTGGCACCAGGGACAACAACAGGAGGAGCATGAGCACCGAAAAAACCATGCTCCGTAGAGGCCTGTATGCTACTTATCGACTCCTGCATACCCACCACTGTGGCTTGCAATTAGGTCATCGCTGTAAAAATTTCTCTATCTTATCAGGTTGTGCCGCAACAAAAGATGCCGGCGTTGGAGGTCTCAAGTATAACGATATTTGCGATCACGACCATGACCACTAGCCATCTATGATCACGATTCACATATATAGACATCTAATAAATAGAACTAAAAAACATAATAGACATCTAATAAATAGAACTAAGCAATAAGATAGACATCTAATAAATAGAACTAACCAATAAAACAACTATGAAAACTGAGATAGAAGTATTTTCACTAAAAGATAGAAGTGTTTTTATAGTAACAAAATCAAACTCCATCTCTAGGTACAATATGTAGACAACTTAGGTAATCTAATCATCGCCATCGTCATCGTCATCGTCGTCATTATCATCATCATCATCATGGTCATCATCGTCATCGTCATCATCATCCTCATCAAGCTTTTCTTCATCTTCTTTCTCTTATTCTTCTTCTTCAGAGACGCCTTCTTTGTCTACATCATCTTCGTTGCCAACATCCGTAGCAACATCCACAACAAAAGTAGACTGTCTTTCCGCATAAAGTTCACCTTGTGATGCCCACAGGTCGTAATCACGTACAAAACCCTTAAAGGTCAGTTGCTTCCTCACAATCACCACTTCTTCGTAATATCTATTATGACAATGAGCACATGGACACTTAAATTTTGGACCATCCATGTAATAAGGTTTGCTCATGGCATACTTAAGAAATACATCAATGCCTACCTTAAAATTGTCACTCAGACCAATCATGCTCTCGTGTTGTCGCCTTTACATCCACGTACGATCAACCAAGCAACGATCCATTGCTTGGTGGGTGTGAAAAATTCTGTATCGTAAGATAAAATATACAGAAGCAATTAGATGTACATACGATATTAGATGTGCATTCTAAAAGCATTGTAATTCGTACTTTACGTATTCTACAATAGAGAAAAGTAAAGAAAAAGGTGAAAGTTACAACATCGATATTTGTTCAATATGATACCTTTTCGTATAGTATCGACATGAATTCGGTTATCGATAGCTCAAGACACTACCCAAAATTTATTCTAGCATACATTAGTGTGAATCATCTAAGTTATGTACATCAGTGTAGTATGTTCTTATCAAATATAGTATCTGAAGGATATAACAAAATTAAGATGAACCTACATAATGTAATGCTAAGACGTCAGCTCATAATATAAAATATATTGATGGTTGTGGTATCATTATTACCGAGGGATGGTAGCCGAAGGACAGTCAATGTTATCTATGGCCGCATGGTCTTTACCTCGCCAGTCAAATGGCTGCATGGACTATGCCTCGCCGTTATTGGGCCAAGTCCTTGCTTCCTAGAGAAGTAATCCAAAATTTCTAATTAGTTTGTATGATATGCTTTAGTTGGAGCTAGGACATGTTGTGACAATCTAAATTTTAGATCTTATGAACTAGTTTTTCTATGGTGGTTGTTCATCCAAAGTTGCAAATACCTACACACCTGAGCTCTACCACCAAAAGCTTAGTACTTACTGATACTACTTATCCTCACACTCATACACCCATTACACACTATGCCACTCAACCTCATATAATCACACTAATATATCATACACTCACTGTGCAGCCACTAATATAATCACAGTTGTTGCAAAGTCTGGACAACTATCCTCATATTAAATCTGTACTGCAAGCCTCAACATGTTCTACGACAAATATGATGGCAAAGTTTTTGATCACGTAGATCGAGCAATAATAAAAAATTATGACAAAAATTCTCCCCAAATGTCGATTAGTAATAAGAAATTATCACATAAATTATCCCCAAATGGTACACCCTAAATGTCAACAACAGCATATATTGAGAGATCAAATGATCTAGAACTTACAATGGGAGGGGACACGTTGGCGGATGAGAAGAAACAACGGAGAAGGAGGGGGTACGGAGGAGCTGAGAGGGGGAACATGCATGGAGGGGAGTGGGCATGACCACGTTGGAGCTGAGAGAGGGGACCACCGGAAGGGGGTCACCGGAGAGAAGGGACAACGGGAAGGGGAACGCCAAAGTGAGGCAGAGAGGGAAAGTCAAGTGAGAGATGAAAGAGAGAGTGGTCAATCAAAAAGTTAAATTTTGATCGGCCACATTTTCTTTTAATTTAGGGCAAAGACATCGACGATGGAGCATCGACATCCTAGTACGTCATCGCAATCGAATAGCCGTCGCCAATCTATCGTAAATGTTTACCGCGTAGTTTCCGCATAATGTAGCACTATCTGATGAAGACATAGCGACGACCTGGCGACGAAATCATATTAAATTTTTGATCTATTATATTTGGTCGTTATAATACCGCTGAGACGTCGATATTTGTCATCAGATATCAGTCGTCGCCAACATTCCGTCACTAAATTTCTGTATTTTAGTAGTGTTGGCATCCTTATCCTCCTAAGGGTCACCCTCATCACTATCAACAGGCTCATGATCAAGGTTGGAAGCATCTCCATGTATTGGCTCCCCCATAATTGTATTCTCTGTAGTATCCTCTAGAAACAGATCAAAGCATGATGATCCTAACTCAAAAAATTCCTCAGCTTCAAAAGATATCTCGGAATCCTAAGTGTTGGCCATAGTCTGATCGTCAACAAATATCACATCCCTACTTCTATAGAGCTTTCCTTCTGTTGGGTCATAGAGTCTATAGCTAAACTCATCTAGACCATAGCCATCAAAAATGTACTGCCTCATCTTCGGATCAAGATTGGATCTCTCGTCCTTCGGTACATAAAAGAAGGTGATTGTATGACGTTTCCTTGTCATACCGTAATGTATCAGGTACATCACCCTACAAAGGAGCAACAGAAGACAATTTAACAACATAAGCAGAAGTGTTGAAAGCCTCCCCCCAATAACTGCCTGGTAAGTTTTTTTTAATAGTAAATATCATAACCTCTCTATTTGTGTTATATTCATACGTTCTGCTACACCATTGATCTGAGGTGTCTATGACATAGTCTTCTAGTATTATATCCCTTGCTCTCTGGAATATGCATCAAAGGGCCAATGTATTTGCCACTATTGTCGGACCGAACACACTTCAACTTCTTGTATGTTTTCTATTCAATATAGGCCTAAAACTCTTTGAAAGTAGATAGCACCATATCCTTGGTCTTTATAATATTAATCCAATCTTTTATGGAAAAGTCATCAATAAAAGTCACAAAAAAGAAGTACCACCAATAGTTTTTACCTTCATAGAACTATATACAACCGAGTGAACCAACTCGAGTCACACAGACTTCCTTGAACTTAGGTGACTCTGGAAGGACACCCTATTTTGCTTTCCAGCAATGTAGTGTGTGCATCTCTCCAATTCTGTAGACTTGAGCCCTGGAATCACTTTCATGTTCAACAAGTAGCTCATTCCCTTATTATTGATATGGCTAAGCTACATGTATGATAACTCGCTAGACCCATCACTAATTGTGTAACCTCATGTGCACGTTGCTCCCCTCTATATAGTAGAGACCGGACTTCTTGCTTCCTCTGGCAATCACTATAAAACTACTGGAAAGCTTCCACTGACCATTACGAAAGAGATTGAAGAATCCATAATTATCCAACCTTCCAACCGACACCCGATCGAAACAGATATCGGGGATATAACAAACATCTTTGAGAATAATAACTTAACCCGTCTTTGTTCTCAAATGCACATTTTCAATAGCAACAGCTTTTGACACATCTATATTGTCCATCTTCAATACTCCACAATCTCATATTGTGTAAGTGGAAAACAACGTTGTATTGTGAGATACGTGCACTGAAGTGCCTGAGTCCACCAGCCAAAAATTGTTATCGCATGCAAGGTTCATGACTGCCTCATCATATATATTGATCACATCGCCTCCATATGCTGAGGCAGTTGTTGTTATGTTCTCACATTGCTTTCCTCTGTCACCCTTCTTCTATCTTTTTCAAGTAAAATAGTTTTACTTAATGTGTCCCTTCTAGTCAAAATGGTAGCATTCAGAGTCCTCGTATCTACCCTTAGACTTGACTTTTCTCTTATCTCTGTAATTGATCGTACTTTTTCTTTTACTCATACTGCAGCTTTCTGAAACAAGTGCCTCTGAATGAGATGAAGATGAAGTACCCTATAAATATTTGTGTATCTCTTCATTTAATACTCCGCTCTTGTCAAACTCTAGTCTAACTATGCCTTCTAGAGCAGAAGTAATTATGGACACTTGTACGGTCTCTCACGAGTCTAGAAACGTATAAAGTAACCACGACCCCTGAACTTCATCATTGAATTTTACTCCAATAGAGGATAACTGGTCAACTACGCTTTCAAACTTACCCAGGTGATCCATAATAGACGTACCATCTTTATACCACAGATCCATCATCATTCGGATTAGGAATAACTTGTTTACCCAGATATTCTTTGTGTATAAAGATTTCAGCTTCACCCAAAGTGTTCTTGTGTGCTCTATATTGGCAACGTAATTGTGTATGTTCTCGTCACCGAACTGCCTGATATACCCATGTACCTGTATATGCTTGAACTTTCAGTCCTCTTCGAATTTATCACTAGACTTCTCGATAGCAAATATTGGAAGATGCAACTTCTTAACGAACAACAAATATTTTATCTTGCTCTACCAATAGTGATAATTGGAATCGTTTAGGTATCATGCAGACCGACTTCACGTCCATCTCTTCTTCTTAGCTTGACTGTTAACCTTAACACTAACTTTGAACTGGGCTTTGATACTACTCTGTTGGGAATAAAATACGGAAACCAAGAAGCTTCGAGAGAACCAAAGAAAAATATAAAAAACTAATTCACCAATATCACAGAAAAGCCAAAACGGAATCACAAACTACTTCGATGTAGAAAATCCTAGCGAGAAAAGCCAAAGGACGATCAGAGTCCAATCCTAAAAATCCTCTACTAATGTAATAAAAATACACCGACTTCTTAAACTCTTCTCACCGAGCCAAACCGAATCATCACAACTACTTGAAGAGGAAAACTTGATTTTAGACTCTGGAAGAACAAAGATGACAAGAAGAATTACCTAAAATAATCTCTCCTTCAAAGTAGCCTTTAATTCCCTCTCTCTTCATAAGTTACAAAGCTTTGATCTTCTCTCTGATATATTAGATCTGTACTATTTTAGGGTTTAGAAAACACCTATATATAGACCCTCAAATTTGTAACTAATTTTGACCATTGATTTGATCCAACGATGTATAAAATACCCCTGAAACTCATATATATCCCCGACCAGACAAAATTTGGTGCCAAATTCAGTCTAAAGAGGCAGTATGTTTTTTCTGCACTGGACCTAATTCGGACCAGACTCGGTGGGACCGAGTTCGGATAGAACTCAAGCAATCCTTGTTAGAATCTCAGACTGCAGTGTTGTGCTATTTTGATACCTCGAGCTTCTCCGACACACGAATGGCGCTTGTCGTACTCCCCGAACTTCTCCGATCCATGGAGGATTCTCGTCACACACTGAAGTATACTCCACATAGGTTGGAATCCCACTAAAGACTAACAGTATCAACAAAATCAATAAAACTCTTATACTATATGTTGGCTATAGAACGGATACGAAAGTAATGTCAATCCACCTAAACATAATGAACCACTGTCTAACACAAGCATCAAGACAGAGCAAACACAGTATTTTTGGTGACTATACCACATGGACAAATTCCAACCTATGTAACTTCAGAAAGGATAAAAGACTGATAAAAATATTTAGAACTCTTTGCCCAAAGTTCAACACCCTCACCAATCTCAAGAAGAAAGAAAGTGATAGAATTAAAATCACTTACCCAACCTTTTGATGATCTCCTTGAATGAAGAAAATAACTCTACGAATAGATCTTCTCTTCCGATTATCTCGAATGGCGAGCCCAAAGAGCAAAGCATAAACGTTTTCTTAGATTTTCTGTGGACTTACACCATGAATCTTTCGTATGAGCTTCTCCATGCCAGTCATCCTCACCTTTATAAATAGGTTAGGAAATATAATTTAGGGTTTAGAAAATCTTAAAATAGTCTAGCACTAATTATGTACGTCCATATTTGATCACACGGGCATATTAGATACTAATTTTGGGCTCGCACCCGAGCCATTCGTCGATCGTCTTTACACTGTTGGTGTACTTCCATTGCACCCACACTATGTTCCAACACCTCAATTAAGGATGGACCCCAACATAATCCCACTCCAGTTTGAGAGGTGTTGAATCCATGGCTCCTCAATTGGACTCTATGTATGTCACTTCGTGATAGAGTTCATGCTCCCCCCGTCATGGATCTCTAATTTAGCGAAATGCTTTGCATCTTCTTTCGTCTCCAGTTTACTGGAATCTTAATGACATCAACAACTCATTCAAGACCATCCCTAAATTATAAGACTCACCATAAATCCTGGTTACTTGTCCTTGACTTCAATCTTCTACTGGAACGTACTCTCATTCCGACGATATGCTAATCCTGGGCATCACAAAGATGAAGAAGTTACTCTTGTCCAAGTTCTGTGTGAAGGAGATGGGAGATGTTGATGTTGATATTATCTTAGGGATAAAGATTATCCGGACAGAAGCTAGGCTGCTATATCACAGGATCACTATATCGAGAAAATTCTCATACTCTATGGATATCAGGATCTTCTGGGATCGATACTACTTATAGACGTGACAAGAAGCTGAAACCAAATCCAAGGAAAAGAGTCAGAGAGTTGGAGTACTTGAGTGTCATCGAAAATCTGATATATGCAAAGAGTACCATCATATATGATATTACTTTTGCCGTAGGGATGTTGAGTTGGTTTATGAGCAATCCAGATGTAGAATACTAAAAATCTATGAAAAGAGTTATGAGATATCTCAAGTGGACTCAGAAATTTGTATTACACTATAGTGGTTATCCAGAGATAGTAAAATTATTCAATGATGTAAGTTGGTGCTGAATATGGTCCACAGGAGGATACGTTTTTTCCATGGGTAGGACTGTTATATCGTGGAATCCTAAGAAGTAGACTTTGCTCTCTCATTCGTCTATGGATATGCTCTGGTAGCTACATCGGATGAAGCAAAATATCCTCGGGAGCTCATGTACTATCTTCCTATGGTTGGTTCATAGATTTTGGCTATACCAATTTACTGCGATGACTAGGCGCCTGTAATGATGGTATCTAATGATTTGTTCAATGTTAAGAATAGGACTGTGCAACTTTGTCATACAGTACTAAATGATCGCATAAAGAATGGCATCATTGTAGTGATTAATATTCAGAGTCAGGAGAATCTGACAGATCCGTTCACTAAAGACCTCAAGCGACAGTTAGTTGAGGACACAACAAAGAAAATGGATTTAAAGTTATGTTGATGTTATATCTTTGTAATTCTACCATAAAGTTTTACGCTATCAGAAACGGAAGTTTACTAGGCATCTAACTTTTGGTTCAAGGAAAAACCATTAAAAAAAATGGCAGGTACAAAGTTTAGTCATTGGGGACATTAATAGAATTAGATCCAGGAACCTTTGTGGTCTACTGTTTGCTTTTGGTATAGAGCAAGTCCTCTGGGAGGTTGGCAATAAGCCTTAAGAAGTTCTTGGACATTTTAAATGTTTTGCATGCTTGTTGGAAACACGAGTAACTCAGCAATAAGTAGAGGCTAGTACCCCATTCTATAGTAGCGTAACACTACATGAGTTGAGACGTTCAACTTCGGGCCATGTCATATCGGTGTAGTACTGCATAGAAGTAGGTAGCCTAATGCTGAAAGATAGAGAGTACTAGTACAAAAGTACTACAAAGAGGCTGAAATCTCATGCTATAGTAGTATGATACCACTAAGAAGTTAGAGCTCGCCTTTTGGCTATGTCATGACGGCATAGCACTAAGGAAGTGAAAGGCTTCTTGCTGGCGAATATTAAACTCTCTAAAGAACTCACCTATGTATATGAATATAAATGTAGGTCGTCTCTTAAGGATAAGCTATTAGACACCCAAGATACATATACAGATACCAGGTTGGCACATGGCATTTAATGTGTGACCAAAGGCACAACTGATATCATTTGTATGAGTGAAAAGTATATAAGTTATCGTACAAAATTCAAGGCATAATTCATTTTGTATCGTACTTTTCATTGACCCATGCAGGAAGATTCAAGCATGATGTACAGTCACTTTGGGAATGCTCAGCCTATATATTTAAATATGTAGGAGATTGTTAGGATTTATGAGCCAACCCCTTGAAAATTTAGTCCCATGTTGCCTAGAACCCCTATTATGTATTTTAATATAATGCTTCTTTTTTAATTGACCTATACACATGTGGTATGGTATCCCATATGACTTGTGGGGCATTTTTCCAAGAGGGCAAGGATCAAAACATCATGGAAATAATCTTTGCTTTTTTTCACTCAATTCTTTGGGATTTCCTTGGAGCTAAGCCCCGTAGTGGCTTAGCGACTTGGACTCAGACTCAGGCTTGACGAAAGACGCAAAGTGACACTTTAATGATGCACTTTGTACTTACAACATACGCATCTAGTAAGATTTGGAGCTTTTGCGATTGGTTTCATGCAAGTACCTGCACAAGGCAACCTGCAACTAACTCTTGCGTGTGAAAAACTGCATGGTGTTGTTGCACGTTGTTGTTGCGATGAGCTATTCTGTGGTGTTGCTACATGGTGTTGATGCTCGGAGCTGCTGTATAGAGATTCTACGAGGAGCTACTGTGCGTTGCTTCTATGAGGAGCTACTGGAAGGAGCTACTGTGTTGGGCTGTTGTACGTGTGCGTAGTGCAGCGGTGCAACGGGCTAGACATCTTGTTTGTGTGCGGTTGCGTGCGCAACGCGATTGCTTAACTGGTTTGTATGCACTTGCATGCGCCGCATGTAGGCATGCCTCTGTTTACACAGACTATTGCGGTTGCGTGAGCTATGCACGGATGTGTTGCTGTCAACGCAGTCTGCTACACTGTCAACGCAGACTGTATTGTCAGAAGGATTAGATGGAGGTTTGGTTATACTCTGGATTTGATGGAAATTTGGGTATGGGGCTGCACAGGGGTTGATGGTGACCTCCCCTATATATATATATGTTTTCTCCTCCCTTGCTTAAGATAGAGAACGAGAGAGAAAGAGGGACATTCTGCCAACAACCAAAATCTATGCATCCATAATCTACGCGGCAACCAGCAACAAATGATTTCGAGAGGTCCAAGTTCTTTTCCGAGGGTGGCTATGAGCGTTCTATAAGTCATTCTTTGAACTTGCTTGTACCTGTCGTCGAGTAGAACGAATCTTGTTTTGAGCAACAGTGATCTTCATCATCCCAGGAAGTATTCCTCTTCTTCATTTTTCTTTTTTTGTTCTATCTTATTATAGCAACTTCGATTATAAAAAGACGAACACTTTTTATTCCCAGTGTTTCTTACAGCTAGTGTTCTGTCATTTTTATCATATTATAATCTTCTTTTTTTTAGAGCTTCGTTATAGTCAGAATCAAAGTGTGATTCTCTATTTCTCACACTTTTGAGTCCCAACTTTTTTGCCCCGACAATAACAGTTTGTAGTGTTACTGTATTAGTAGCAGTAGTGTTTATGGATTGTAGAGAAGCGAGAGCTTCTACGCGTTTATGGCTCATACACAGACGTTGGCCTAATCAATCAGGAAGCGGATTCTATGGGCATCAAAAGAAGGGGTTGGGGACGTTTTGTGGGTCACTCGTTCGCTCTTTTTGTCCTAAAGCATAAAAATAACATTAGGATCCATCCTATTGATAGATAATGTGCTAAAGCGTGAAGTGTGTATAGTGACTAACCAATGGTTTCAGAGACTTGCCACCAACCGCACTCATTATAGATCGATTGATACCGAGGATTTCTGGTCTAAAAATTGACAATGCTGTTAAGTAACACTTAAGACAGCATTAGGGTTGTGATGTCGTTCTATAATCAAAATGTTTTTGGTTTTGGGCCTTCTGGCTTCTATAGTTTGGCATTTGACCAGCTGTGTTAGAGCATCATGGAGCTCAAGAATGCATTTTGAGGATCAAATTTGTAATAAAAAATATATATATAGAATTGTTTGGATTTGTTTAAGAACAGTTCAAATAAGATGAGTTGATATATAGATCTATGTGTAATCCATCTTTCTTTTTCAAAATAAAATAAAATAAAATTTAAAATATAGAAATTGGACTACAAATTGAGCTTACTATTATACAAAATGAGTTTATACATTCTGAATATAGAAATTTTCGTTCATGTGGCTATGACGAGATCATTATAGAGTTCCAATTGAACTTTATTGTTGTACAAAATAAACTCCTATGTTCTGAACCTATAATCTAGAAATTGGGATAAGCCTGTTCTTATGTTTAACAATATTGAAGGAACTTCTCTTTGTGTAATTTTTCAATAGAGGTGGTAACGATGAGAGGAGCAAGTGCAGTGGTTGGCACTTGCAGGGAGAAAGAGTACCTTTTCCTGGATGACGGTACCTAGCACCACTTCTTTTTGTATTATAGGTAGAAGAAATAATTATGCAGGTCGCAGTAGTTTCTAACAGTACCTAGCACCACTTCTTTTTGGTCAGTGGAGCTTTAACTCATGTCGGCCAACATGAGTTGTGGGACTACATTAGTCAGTTTTTGGATTGTAAATTGTTATGATCCAGTCTGAATTTGATAAATTTTATAATTTAAATATAGTCAAAGATTTAATTTGATATAATTTAAAAATCTATATTAAATGTAAGATTTGATTAGATTTTAAATTAGTATCAAATATTTAATTTGACCATATTTGGATGTTCATAATTGGTGTTAGAATATTTTAGGAGGAATATGATTCTTATTTTAAGATTTTCTATTTAAGAAATCTTATTATGACCTAAAATAGGGTTTCTTATCTGATAAATATAGGAGAATGGTGGAGGGACAAGAGAGATAGAACAAGTTGGAGATTCATGGTGCTCGTCCACAGAAAATCTAAGAGAATGGCCGCGCTTTGCTCTTAGGACTTCGCCATCCAAGACAGAAGGAAGAAAGAGATCTGATCTAGGAGTCATCGTCTTCGCTCAGGGAGATTGGTACGGGTTGGTGAGTGATTTCAATTGTAATCTTTCTTTTCTTCTTGAGTGTGGTGAAGGAGTTGAATCTATTAGGGCAAAGAGTAAAACATTGATTTTGTCAATCTTGTAATTTCACTCGAGTTATAAAGGTTAAAATTTGTCCAGGTGACGTAGTCACCGCCATATACTTCTCCTTATCTGTGCTTGGTGTTCGTTAGAAAGGGATTGGTTATCAAATGTGGGTTGGCCTAAAATTTTTGCTGCGGGCACTCTTAGACACGGTGTTAGAATACTTGCTGGGCGTGTCTGATTCCCAACCTCCGGTATTAGAGCTACTGGTTTTGGTTCTGACAACTATGTCTACGGAGCAGATGAACACTCATATGATCACCCTCACAGGTAAAAATTGGACGATTTGGAAGCCAAGGATGGAGGATCTACTCTGGTGCAAGGACTTGCATAGTCCGTTGGAGGACGACAACACAAAGCCATCGGACAAAGTTGCTGAAGATTGGAAATGATTGGATCGGAAGGTCGTTGGATTCATCCGTAAATGGTTGGACGACTAAGTGTTTTACTACATGTCCATGGAGAGTTCAGCAAAAGCATTATGGGAGAAGCTGCATTCGTTGTACGAAAGGAAGACGACTGACAACTAGGCATTTTTGATTCGCCAACTCGTCAATTAGAAGTACACGGAGGGTGCCTCAGTGGCACAACATCTGAATGAGGTTCAGGGTATTATCAATCATCTGTCTGCGATAAAGATGGTGATTAATGATGAGCTTCAAGCCCTTTTGCTTTTGAGTTCTCTGCCAGAAAGCTGGAATACGTTGGTGGTGTCAGTGAGCAACTCCACGCTTGGTGGAGTTGTCACGATGGAGGCAGTCAAATACAGCTTGTTGAACGAGGAGATCCGACGTAAGCAAGTGGAATCGTCGCATGAATCCTCTCTGGTGGCTTCCTACTGGAAGGGAAGGCCCAAGTCACAGGCGAGGACATGGGGTGTTCTCAGGATCTTGCGACTGTGGACTGCAAGGAGGGCTGCTATCACTGTGGTGAAAGGGGTCATATCAAGAGGAACTGCATGAAGCTCAAAGCTGAGAAAGCCAAAGGCAAGGATGATCAAAAGGATCTCACAACTATAGAAGATCTCATCATCGCAGCAACCGATGCAGAGGAACCTTGTGGCATGTGTCATGATGGTGATTGGGTCACGGACACGGGGGCATCGTATCGTGCCACTCCATGTAGGAGAATCTTTACGTCATAACATGACGGCAAGTTTGGACGTGTGAAGATGGCCAACAAGGGGACGGTTGTAGTTGTAGGCATCGGTGATATGCACTTGACAATGGAGCTTGGTTAGAAGCTCGTTCTCAAGGATGTACGATATGTCCCAAGTTTACGCTACAACTTAGTTTCGGTAGAGAGGCTGGCGGATGATGGTTGTCATAGTTTGTTTGGGGACAAAGATTGGATGCTTATGAATAGTTTTTGACAACTGGCTCGAGAAAATTTATGTTGTGGCATGTACAGGCTCAAGCCGTTGAGTTATACAGGTAGGCCACAGACATCAGATGAAGGATCGATGGATATTCGACAAGAGTTGGATCATTGGAAACTTGCTGAGGTGGGGCTTCGAGATACTTTGAGGATTACGGAGGATTCGGTTCATCGAGACAAAGCGACGAATGGTGACGAGCCAAAGATAGAGGGTCAGTATGTCTGTCCTATGACAGATGGTCGGTCTCTAGGTGGAGGTTGCTTCACGGATCCGGTTTTAGCGATGGGTGGTTTTTTAAAGGTTCACGGAGTGACATTAGTTTTAGCAGTTCGAGGCCAGGGAGAATTTCAAGGTTTGCATCAAACTCAATTTGAAGTGGGAGCATCATTATTCACACAGTTTTTGGGGAGCTGTGGGTCGTCGACAGCGTACACAGTTCATGATGTTCTGCTCGAGGATGCTCGTTGGAACGTTAACACATTTCGGTGGAAGACGAAAGTCGGGGACAGGCAGCCAAGATTCACGATGAGGCTGATAGTCAGGGGCTTTGGTCTCAGCCGTGTTATTAATGTCAGCAGGATCCTAGTGGTACCACTACCAGAAAAAGCCAAATTAGTGATGTAAAAAAACGTCGCTAAATGACCAAAAAATGTCGATAATAGAATTTAGCGACGTAATTAGCGACATAATACAGAAGTCGAAAATCAGTATGTCGCTAAAAGGAAAAATGTCGCTAAACGTCGCTACACCGACATTTTTTAGCCACGAAAATATGTCGCAAAAATAGTGACATTTAGCGACTCAACGTCGCTAAATTAGCGATGTTTTAATACGTCGCTAAATGTCGCTAATTAGCGACTTATTCAGCGACGTTTAGCGACATTTAGTGACGTATTTAGCGACGTATAGTAACGTCGCTAAACGTTGCTAAATTTCATTGAAAAATAAAAAAAATATTAAAAATTACTAATCTCCTGTAATTTATGAATTTCTAATTAAAAATAGACCCGGACCAACCCTCCGTTGAATTCTCTGGGTTCGTCGATCCCTTCGGTGGAACACTCAACACCGGTAAATTAACATCATTTAATATGAATAAAAAGTATCACAGTCACACAATACACACAAATATTATAGACAGACCTGGAGCAATTCTCCATTGAATTTTTAATAACACAAAAAGTGTCTATATATAAGTATCACAGTCACACAAATTGCATAATATATAAGTATCACAGTCACACAAATATATAAGTATCACAATCACACAATAACCACAATAAAAGTATATGAAATATCATAGTATCAATATCGAGGATATCCAATACGCTGGGACACATACCAGTCCCTCAGATACTGCGCATAAACAGCGTCTATAGGTGCTGGGTCACTGGAACTCCCCGTCTGAGATACAGCCGCTATAGGTGCTGGGTGACTGGAACTCCCGGTCTGAGATACAACAGGTGGTATCTCTTCCTCCTTAATAGTAGGAGGCATCACTTCCTCCTTAACGGTAGGAGGCATCACTTCCTCCTTAACAGTAGGAGGTGTCTCTCTCAAGCGACATGCACGTTCTCGGATCATGGGTGCCATCTGGTAAGATAGATGAAAACAAAGAATATAATTGACAATAGATATAAATATATTGTCTAATATTAAATATTGTGTAGATTTATATCTTAACTATTATCAACTGATACTAGTATAAACCCTAACCCTAACCCTAACCCCAGGTCAAAAATCCTACTTATATCTTAACTATTATCAACTGATACTAATATATATATATATGCTTTTGCTTATGCTTATGCTTATGCTTATGCTTATGAGCTTCTCTCTTTTATTTATTATTAAAGATCTTATCCTACATCTTCTTGTTAGGATTCATAAGTGCATATGAAAGTTGTGACAGACTACTGCAGTTATTTGTCACCAGATAATTTGCATATGTAGGATCACAATTTTGTGAAATTACTTTAAAAAATATTGAAGTTATTATTGAAGATCTTATCCCGCAGCTTCCTTCTAGTACTCCTCTCGCTTGATCTCTTCTCTCATACCAATGCTGAGGACCGCTACCATGACTTTGTTGTATGTCACAATTTTGTGAAATTATTTTAAAAAATATCTAAGTTATTATTGAAGACTAAACTCATTTGTGCATGTTGGTGCATTGCCATTGTGTGTTGTAGTAGCTAAATCATAATTATCACATACGCTACCAGTTTGAATTTATATATAACTTAGGGTTCCTGTATAGCTTTTTGCTGGTTGGCATAAGTCTACTTCTATTGTTAAGTAGGTCTCCAACTTGATATGTATAGGTCTTCTTAGTTTTAGACTATAGATAAGTTTATTTTAAGCTAATGGAACACTATAATTAAATACTCACTGCGTTTGCTTTAAGTAAGACAGACAAATATATTTAAAAAAAGAGAAATATTTGATGTTGACTGTCCTTGTTGACATATTTTTATTGTAAGACAAACTTAAATACTCACTGTGTTTGCTTTACATACTCACTGCGTTTGCTTTAAGTAAGACAAACCTTAATAGCTAAAATACTGCCCTTGTTGACATATTTTTACTTTAGTCGCTTCAGCATTAATTGTGCCTTTGAGTTGTAAGTAATGATATTAACATTCCCTGGTTGTATTGTATTGTATTATATTAGGCATAGAATTCAACAGATAAGAAGCGGTTGGGCTGATGGACCCGAGTTCGTGACTCAATGTCCGATCAGGCCCGGAGGGAGCTACACGTACAGGTTCACCATCCAAGGGCAGGAGGGGACCCTGTGGTGGCATGCACACAGCTCCTGGCTCAGGGCTACAGTCTATGGAGCTCTCATTATTCACCCCAAGGACAACACTTCCTACCCATTCACTAAACCCAGTAGAGAGTTGATGCATGGTGCAACAAAATAATACAACTGCATGCAGAGGAATCTCATATAAAATAAAGAGCAATTTAAGTAAAATTCACAATAAAAGTTACATCTATTTGCACCAACTTTGAAAAAAAATAAAATGACATACTTTAGGTTGCTTAAGTTTAACAACGGGAACAAGTCCTTTCCTCGGGCAAATTGCAGCAGTGAAATGTGAACAAACAACCACACATTCAGCTTTACACTTATACTTTTACTCGACCAAGTTGGTCTTTCCATAGTGAGAATTAAATTGCAGAAGTGAACTGTGAACAAACCCTAACCCTAACCCGAGGTCAAAAATCCTAACCCTAACCCCAGGTCAAAAATCCTAACCCTAACCCTAACCCTAACCCAAACCCTAACCCCAGGTCAAAAACCTTAACCCTAACCCTAACCCTAACCTTAACCCTAGGTCACGTGTGTGTGTCGTGTCTGTGTCAGTGTTTGTAACGTGTGTGTCGTGTCAGTGTCAGTACCATGTGTGTCCTGTGAGAGAGAGAGAGAGAGAGAGAGGGTTTACCTAGAGGAGAAGGAGGAGGGGGGAGGACGCGGCCGGAGGGGGGTCGCCGGGAGGGAGGAGGAGGCGCCAGAGGTCGGAGGGGAGCCGAAGAGATCGTGACATTTGGGAGAGGGAGAGGAAGAGATCGAAAGAAATGGGAGAAAGCAGTCCTAATTAAAACAAATTTAGCGACGTTTTAGCAACGTCACTAATGACGTCGCTAACTTAGCGACGTCTGAGACGTCGCTAATTATGTCGCTAAATGTCCAAAATACATACGTCTCTAAATACGTCGTTAAACATCGCTAAACATCGCTAAATGAAACATTTTCGTGACGTTTAGCTACCTAAATTGAACTTATAGCGACTAATCTTTTAAAAATTGAATAAAAGTTGCTAAACGTTGCTAAAAATCGCCAATTAGCGACGTCTAGCGATAATTTTTAAATGGAGTCGCTAAATTAGCGAGGTTTTATTTGTCGTCGCTAAAAAATGTCGCTAAAACCGCTTATTCTAGTAGTGTACAGAAGGTGCTACGCTTGGCAGCTAGCATCGACGTGACCGTCGAGGAGCTGGAGACGAAGGAAGATACAAAGTCACTCAGGAGATCGAAGATCGGTGGAATAGGGGAGCAGGAACTCTATCGCGGGGGGACATACATGGAGTCTATTTGAGAAGCCATGGGGTTAACACCCTCTCATCAGACTGGAAGGAAAGATTGTTGGGGTCCAGTCTGAATTTGGTGAATTTTGGAGCCCAAATATGGTCAAAGATTTGATTTGATATAATTTGGAAATCTATATTAAATGTAAGATTCAATTAGATTTTAAATTTGTATCAAATATTTAATTTAATCATATTTGGACGTACATAACTGGTGTTGGACTATTTTATGTAGAATATGATTCTTATTTTAAGTTTTTTTTATTTAGAAAATCCTATTATGACTTAAAATACGTTTTCTCATCCTATAAATATAGGAGTGTGGAGGCACAAGAAAGATAGCACAAGTTGGAGATTCGTGATGCTCGTCCATAGAAAATCTAAGAGAAAGTTCACGCTTTGCTCTTAGGACTTCGCCATCTAAGACAGAAGGAAGAAAGAGATCTGATCGAGGAGTCGTCACCTTCGCTCAGTGAGATTGGTACGGGTTGGTGAGTGATTTCAATTGTAATATCTTTCTTTTTTCTTGAGTGTGATGATGGGGTTGAATCTATTAGGACAAATGGTTCAACATTGATTTTGTCAATATTATAATTTTACTTGAGTTATAAAGGTTAAAATTTGCCCATGTGACATAGTCACCGCCATATACTTGTCTTTAACTATGCTTAGTGTTCGTTAGACTGGGGTTGGTTATCTCAGGTGGCACTACTAGAATAAGCGGAATTAGCAACGTTTTTAGCGACTCCATGTAAAAACGTCGCTATTTAGAGACTCCATGTAAAAACGTCGCTAGACGTCGCTAATTGGCGATATTTAGCGACGTTTACCGACTTTTATTCAGTTTTTAAAAGATTAGTCGCTATAAGTATAAGTTAGGTCGCTAAACGTTGCTAATATATTTTATTTAGCGACGTTTAGCGACGTTTTTAGTGACGTATTTTTTTGGGCATTTTAGCGACGTCATTAGCGACGTTTAAGACGTCGCTAATTTAACGACGTCATTATTGGCGTCGCTAAAATATCGCTAAATTCTAAATTAGCGACGTTATTATTGGAGTCGCTAAATTCGTCGCTAAATTCTAAATTAGCGACGTCATTATTGGCATGTTTTGTTAATAATACTTATTGGAGTCGCTAAATTCGTCGGAAGATTGATAATACTTATTTGCAAAAAGTGATATCGTAATTTGAAGCATGTTTTGTTCTTTAGTTTGGTATAAATGAGTACTATGAAGATCTAGAGTTGTTTGCATGTAGTTCAACCATAAAGTCCTCCCGTGGAAAACAAAATTCTTTAGTGTATTTTCAGTTTGACTCTCATACAATAAAAAAAATACTATACCCAAGTAAAGAAACGTAACCAGGCTTTGAGTTCTTTAGCAGAGGCGATATTTCTAAGCATTCCTTCAAAGCAATCTCCCTGAGACAGCGCCAAACCTGTGGATGTTGATTCAAGCCTTCAAGGGTTCATGCTTAATTGATGCAAATATTTACAAACCAATTGAGTTTGTATTTTCTTTAGTGCTTTTTTATTCTGTAGAAGTATGCTATAATGTCTGAATTTGAAACTCTGGAGGTTCATTTTCCAACTACGAGGTCTAGGAAATTGAATAGTTTAGTATTCTTTTAGGCATCTTTCTCATTGCTCATAGTTAATCCCGGTCTTACGAAGAAGGTTTGGCTGATGATTATCATGATGTTAAACACTGATGACTAGGTGATATCGCATGAGAATAGAATGCTAGGTAGTTGATCTAAACACATCAAGCAAGCAATAAGATTCAGTAAACAGGGCACTCATAAATTGCAGGAATAATAGTTTGGAAATAATTCAATATTTTTTTTATTTTTTCTGTAAAATTAGCGACGTATTTAGCGACGTTTAGCGACGTTTATACACGTCGCTAAATACGTCGCTAATTAGCCACGTTAAAAGACGTCGCTAATGACGTCGCTAAAGACGTCGCTAAATACGTCGCTGCACGTCGCAAATTGCTGACATGGCAGTACTGCCAGGTCATTAAAGATGTTGCTGTCACGTCGCTATATAAGTCGCTAATTAGCGACGTTTAGCGACGTTTGTTTATGTCGCTAATTAGTGACGCTGCGTCGCTAAACGCACTACTAGAATAAGCGGAATTAGCGACGTATTTTAGCGACTCCTAGTAAATACGTCGCTAAATTAGCGACTCGGTAAAAATCGTCGCTAGGCGTCGCTAAATGGCGACATTTAGCGACGTTTAGCGACTTTTATTAAGATTTTAAAAGAATAGTCGCTATAAGTTCAATTAAGGTCGCTAAACGTCGCTAATATATCTGATTTAGCGAAGTTTAGCGTCGTAATTAGCGACGTATCTATCAAAAATATTTAGCAACATATTTAGCGACGTCTTTGGCGTCGCTAATATTTATTTTGGCGACATTTTTATTTGACGTTGCTAAACGTCGCTAAATTTTGGTTAATTAGGGCTCAGTTTTCTTTTCTCCATCTGTCGAAAATCTCGAAAACGTTTCGATTTCCCCCGTCCCCCCTCTCTCCGGCGACCGGGTCTCCACGGCTGCGCCTACTCTGGCATCCCCCTCCTCCTCCTCGAGCTATAGGTAATCTCTCTCTCTCTCTCTCTCATGTGATACTGACACAAGACACACTTGACAGACATGACACACGCACACAGACACGACACACGCACACAGACACACACGACACACACGACACACACACAGACGCAGACACATACACACGACACACACACAGACGCAGACACACACACACGACACACACACAGACGTAGACACACACACGACATACACACACGACACACACACACAGACGCAGACACACACACACACACAGATGCAAATTAGGGTTAGGGTTAGAGTTAGGTTTAGGGTTAGGGTTAGGGTTAGGTTTTTTGACCTGGGGTTAGGGTTAGGGTTAGGGTTAGATTTAGGGTTTTTGAGCAGGGGTTAGGTTTAGGGTGTCACATTAAAGTTTTCAATGACATTATTAATAGGATTTCCTTTGATTCTAGTCTCCTAGCTCACTAACACAACACACATGGGACCTTGGTGTGTGTAGGTGTATAAGACCTAGGCATCAATTGTTAGTTGTGGTGTGAGTTTGGGTATTTGCAACAATCTTAGTCCCACGGCACTATTGTGACATCACTACATAAGCCCTTACTTGTTGGAATGATGCATGCTGTCTGATAGTGCTTTAGCTGTTAGTGTTCACCAAATTCTCTTTAGGATAAGAAGTAGCCCATTGAATCCTCCTAACTACTGATATCTTTGCTTCCAGAAGCCTAGCCACTTGCATAGCTGCTGGCAAAATGATAGGGCTACATACTTGGACCTCATATCTCACCTCCTCCATAAGACCCCCAATGTACCGACTCACGAGACATCTCTCAAGAAACCCAGTCAACCTCTTAGACAACTTCTGAAATTGCAGTCTATAGTCATGAACTGTGCCTTCCTGTTTCAAGATTTTTATTTCAATAACATGAACTGTGCAGTCTATACTACTATTTACTTTAATCTTTATCATCCAAATCTCATAATTCAATTTCAATTTCAATTATAATCATATAATTTAATATTGGATCATATTTTTAAACTAGTTCAATAAATCGATCATTTTATTTTGTGATACGTAGGATATAAGTAAGATATTATGGTATTATTATTATACTGCAACAAACAGCTAATTCTTTGTGAGTCATCTAATTCTTCCGTTCTGGTCCAATAGCTAATTCTTTGCTAATTCTTTGTTTTCATCTATCTTACCAGATGGCACCCAAGAGAGCGACACCTCCTACTGTTAAGGAGAAAGTGATGCCTCCTACTGTTAAGGAGGAAGTGATGCCTCCTACTGTTAAGGAGGAAGAGATACCACATGCGGGGAGTTCCAGTCACCCAGCCCCTATCGCAGTTGTATCTCAGACGGGGAGTTCCAGTCACCCAGCACCCATAGCGGAGCTTGAGAACATAAACGCTATTTATGCGCAGTATTTGAGGGACTGGTATCTGCCCCGTTTTGGAAATTCTCGAGATTGATACTATAATGTTTCATATACTTATATATTATGCATTTTGTGTTATTGTGATACTCTGATACTTATATATTATGTATTTTTTGATGCTGTTTATGCCCATTTTGTGTGACTGTGATACTGTGATACTTTTATGACTGTGATACTTTTATTGTCTGTCTATAATATTTGTGTGTATTAATTGTATGACTGTGATACTTTTATTCATATTAAATATTGTTAATCCGGTGTTGAGTGTTCCACCGAAGGGGTCGGCGAACCCATAGAATTCAACGGAGGGTTGCTCCGGGTCTATTTTTAATTAGAAATTTATAAATTGCAGGAATAATAGTTTGGAACAATTCAGTTTTTTTTTTGTAAATTTAGCGACGTATTTAGCGACGTTTAGCGACGTCTAGCGACGTTTTTATAAGTCTCTAAATAAGTCGCTAATTAGCGACGTGTCAGTAGTCGTCGCTAACGACGTCGCTAAACGTCGCTAAATATGTTGCTGTACGTCGCAAATTGCTGACATGGCAGTACTGTCAGGTCATTAAAGACGTCGCTGTTACGTCGCTATATAAGTCGCTAATGAGCGACGTTTAGCGACTTTAATAAACGTCGCTATTTCGTGACGCCGCGTCGCTAAACGTCGCTACATTTAGCGACTCAATAAAGTCGCTAAAAAATGTCGGCATAGCGACGTTTAGCGACGTTTTTCCGTTCAGCGACTTGGTTTCTTTCGACTGCGTTAAAACGTCGCTAATTACATCGCTAAATGTGTTTAGCGACGTTTTTTTGTCATTTGGCGACGTTTTTGGGCGTCGCTAATTTGACTTTTTTTGGTAGTGACGTCGCTAATATCGCGACACATTTAAGTCGCTAAAAAACGTCGGTATAGCGATGTTTAGCGACGTTTTTTCTTTCAGCGACGTGATTATTTTCGACTTCTGTAAAATGTCGCTAATTACGTCGCTAAACGTGATTAGCGACGTTTTTTTTGTCATTTAGCGACATTTTTTGACGTCGCTAATTTGACTTTTTCTGGTAGTGTGGATTGGCCTAAAATTTTTGCTGCGGGCACTCTCAGACACGGTGTCGGAACGCTTGCTGGATGTGTTTGATTCCCAACATAAATGGCTTAAATCATAGTTCAATTTATATTATAAAAAAATCTTGTTATAACAGTTAAAATATATTATAAATCACATTTCATAAAGTTTTTTTTTTATGTATACACTAAAGTATTATAAATGTACCAATATTATAAATGTTTAAAAGATTATAAAAAAGATGCATATGTATAACACTTTCCCCAAAACTTTATTTACCACTTTCAAACTCATTTATTTTAATATTTGATGTTCAAAATATTATAAAATGCATGAAAAAATGTTATAAAATAAACACAATTCTTGTATAACATCTACAATTCAAAAACTGTTATTAATTTTTTAATTTTAATTTTAATTTTTAAAATCATTTTTCTGCCATCAATTACTAATTGAAAATTAAACAATACAAGAATTTACAAATAAAATTCATTCCGTATAAATCAACCAATAATGCATCTAATTCAAATAAGAGCCATATTGTATTTACAATGGAATCAATATTGTTAACAACTGGACCACATTTACAGATCCAAAACGAAAAAATATATATAAAAAAATTCATCATTCTCAAGTCGTCGTTGAAACGAATCAATAATATTAATTTTATTAATGGATAATGTAAAAATTCTTATAACTTTGAATATATATAGTGGGAGAACGGATCCATATCCGTATTGAAGTAGGAGAAGAAATATGTATCCATATAGGAGAAGAATCTAATTAATATCTAATTCTAACTATAATGAATCTTAACACCCCCCCTTCAAACTCATGGTGGATCAAACAACATGAGTTTGTCCAATATAAACTGAAATTACGGTGTAGGATGTTACTTGTAAAGAAATCTGTCAGCTGATCAACTAAAGTGACATGTAAAAGAGAAATAGTGCCTTTCAAAAATGTTGTCGGACTAAGTGACAATCAATCTCAATATGTTTTGTCTGTTCATGAAAAACCGGATTGTTTGCAATATGTATAGCACTTTTGTTGTCACACAGGAGCTACATATATCAGAGAGAAGTCTACGTACATGGACGATCTCTCTGGTGGTGGCAATTAAAGCTCTATACTATGCCTCAGTAGAAGAACATACAACAACTTCTTCTTTCTTGCTTTTTGCAATAGGTACATAGAGGACGCATTTTTATTTTATTTTTGCTTCTAATCTTTACTTGTATGTAATTGCCAATTTCTTCTTTAGAAAGTGCTTGTTGTTGTGGGGTTCACAATGAAACCAGATACCTTTGCTAGTGTCGTCTCGGCGATTCTTTATGAGAAGAGATTTGACCCTTACTTTTGTCAACCGGTAATTGCTGGATTAGGAAAAGATGATGTGCCATTTATATGCACAATGAATCGCATGGGTGCAAAGGAACTTGCGAAAGACTTCGTTGTTTCTGTGCTTCGCGAGGGTCGGAAATGATTTCTTGACACGGTGGCGAGAAAAATTAGCAAGAAGTTCTGCTAAAAGAAAAGTGGAGACTTGAGGCCGGATATGTCGGCTCGGATGACGTCGCGGTCCTTCAAAATAGCGGAGACGGAGGAAAATAAAAAAAATACCTTATGGCTCTGATGCTCTAAAACGAATCAATAATAATTATTTTATTAATGGATAATATAAAAAGTCTTACAACTATGAATATATATAGTGGGAGACCGGATGCATGTCGATATAGAAGTAGAAGAAAAAATATGTATTAATATAGGAGAAGAATCAAATCCTAAATCTAATTAATATCTAATGCTAATTATAATTAATCTAAACAATCATAATTTTTTTTTTCCGCTTCACTCATATTACTAATGGTTCTATAGATGAAGGCGAAGTATCTTGTATGGAGGAAACTATCATCATTTATGATGCTTCTGGTCCTATATTTAAGAACGTCTCTTCTGTTTGTGAACTCATCCAATTTTTTTTTAATCACAGGTATCCAAACTGTCATCACTGCCTAAGGGATATGATTCCCTTTCCTGCATTGCAAAAATGTCATGTTATGTTATGTATGAGTGCAGATAATTCAACGAGTTCAAATATTTAATATGGTACCAAAATATATTGATGCATATCCCTACTACTGATATCCATGTCACTCCGAAACACGCCAACAGATACAATGACTGGAAGATGGTGAAAGCTACCATCGCCCTGAAGGGCACTGACTCCACAAAGGAAGCATGATCGCTTTCTAGAAGTCTCTGTACACATAGTTTTGCTGAAAAACAAAGCAGAAAACTGTTAAAAGAGCCTATGTCTAATAATAGATTACACAATTGCATGAATTATAAGGAGATGATCGTAATAAAATTTTATTTATGTCAGATGCATTTTTAGTACTGGTAGCGTCGGCAGGGAGGATGAACAGTAGCATCATCCTTCCCAGAACCAATTTTCCCGTAAGGCTGTCGAAGGCAATGCAAGCAAAAAATAGTCGCACAGAACCGATGCTGGTATTATCCTGATTACCGGCATACCTCCAAGACAAGCACCGACCATGAACGACTAAGCTAAGTAAGTGATGGAAATCATACATCAGAACCAGATGTACTGATATCAGACGTTAGGATCGGATACGTTCTACAACTGCTACGGACACCGTATGTGAAACTGACCGCAGCAAAAATTTAGACCAACTCACATGAAATAACCAACCTCCATCTAACGAACGTCGAACAATAAAGACAACGTATATGATGGATGACTACGTCACGTGGACAAATCTTAATTTATATAACTCTAGATGAAACTACAAGATTGACAAAAATCAACGTTGAATTATTTTTTCTAATAGGTTCAACCCCCTCACCACATTAAAGAAGGAAAGATAGAGATTACAATGAAATCACTCACCAACTCCTAACAATCTTCTTGAACGAAGAAAACGATTCCTCGGATAGATCTCTTTTTCCTTCCATCTTGGATAGCAAACACTAAGAATAAAGTATAAACTTTCTCTTATATCTTCTGTGGACAAAAGCACCATGAATCTTTACTTTGTGTTCTTTTTTGTGTCTTCACCTTCAACCTATATAAATAGGATGATAAACCTATTTTTTTCGGTTTAGAAAACTTAAAAGTAATCAACCATCAAATCTGGTCGTCCATCAAGCAACCAACGGTGTAGATTATATTCCCAAAATTTATAATCCTGTCGATAATCAAACTCGGACAGAATTCGGTTGAGACCCTGCAGATTGTTTTGGAACAAACGTACCGAGTTCAACCCGGACTCAGCTCTTCTCAGCCACACTTAGACTCAGCACTAAGTTGGTCGCACTCTGCTTATTCACCTGAACACGCAAATGGGCCTCTATATATATGCTTGTCAGAGTCGAAGGTGTCTTTCATTTCACGAGTTCTTTCATCTCCCATTACTGCATTCTTCAAGGTGATTCTGCAGAATAGATGATTTCAGTTAACGAAAGACCGCACATTTCAATGCAAGGTTCTACTGGACACCAAGTAAATGAAAAGGTAAATTTCAGAACTATATGGTTAAAGGAACTAATATTCTGTATTTTGTTTATAGCCGAAGAAGATAGTAAAATGAAGAAGTACAAATTTTATTAAAATTTTTGCTTTGCTTGGCTTAAATAAAATGAGATACAATAGTCTCCTTTTATATGTTGGAGTGAGTGAGATTCCCAACCTATGTGAAAAATATTTCGGAGTAGGATTGAGTATTTCTACGTATAATAGAAATACCTTAATTTATTTGGATTGGATATTCCTAAATATAATAGAAATATCTCAATGAATTTGGATTGAATATTCCTATATATAATAGGAATATGTCAATGGATTTGAATTTAGATTGGAAATTCCTATATATAATAGGAATGCTAGTTGTGGATTTGAGACTATATATAGGTGTTTCATGGCCCTAAAATATATCACATCTCTCTAAAAAAAAAAAATTGCAACAAGGAGAGAAAATGAGGCAAGAGTGTCATTGCAACATTGGAGAGGAGAAAGAACGATTGGAGGCCGTTTCGAAGAAGGAGATCAGTTTCGGATATTTCTCGTTATCTTTTCTCTTCGTGGTTATAATCTATTTTATGTTCTAAAAGAAATAACTATAAGTATGCAAAGTTCTGTAAACAATTTGGCAAGGTACCTTGCCTGGCAAGGGAGCTGCAAAGTGTAATACCCAGGAGTCAAGCACACATGATCAGAAACTACGGACTCAGAATGGACGTCTCCGGATGCTGAAAAAAATATCATCAACGTTCCCAGAATAAGCGATATATCTAGAAAATACTACCCTTTCGTCCAACTTGGACACAGGGGCAAAACGGTGATTTCGGATCAAAGCGGGGGTCCACAAGTGGTCCACTTTGCACCGAAAAGCGTTTCAAGGGTAAAGGTCTCTAAATGGGACAAATCATAAGTCAAAAAAATTTTAAATGTCAGTACGAACTCAACGGTATCCCCAATTTTGGATTCCGGTGAGCCAAACACAAATTTGTTCAAAAAGTCAACCGTGAGGCCCGCAAATAGGCGGCTTGGTCAACTATCTCAGAATTGTGTGAAAATTGGTTCACAGGACCAGCGTGATAACACGAGTCCAGTGGCGAAAGTTTTGTCGTATTCTGACGAGCGTACACTAAATGGCGCAGGGTTTTACAAAAGTCGCGATACGGAGAATTTTTAAGGATACAGGTTGATTCCGACGCGTACACGCGTCCAAATCAGTTTTCGTGAAAGTCCACACGTCTGGGTACATCATGCACACATTTTGGTGCACTTGGTACACGATGGGATGGTCCCGTTTGGCGGTACGTGCTTTGTATCGCAAATTTTAACATTTTAAAAAAATAGTTTTTTATGAGTTTTCAACCTAATTTATTTCTGCATATAACACCAGATAAAATAATGTAATTGACAGAGAATGATCTCGGTCAGGTGGTCTTTCCATAGCAAAAAAAATTTCTAGGTTTGGATCCCTGTGATGGGAAATACGAGTCCTTGAATATTGATGGTTACAACAGTTTTTCTGAAATTAAATGATGTGGTTTTTCCTCGACTTGGCGTCTATTTTTACCTAGGGTTTAGCGCTGAACGATGGAAAATAATCTACCGGATTGGAAGAGGGATGGGTGGTGAACATACCGGTGAAGACGGGGTTGAATTTGGTTGAGCGAGGAGGCGAGAATCCGGAAGCAAACAGGGGTAAGCTGCTGACTTTCCTGTTGTGGCGCGGGTTGATGTGGACGTGGACTCGCGGTTCGGCGGCCGGCGGCGGTGATGTCGAGGCTGGCGACGGCGGTCGCCGGGTTGGGAGGGGTAGGTCGACGGTGGAAACTTAGGGTTATGCTTAGGGGTTAGGGTATTTATATAGAGATCGAGAAAGAGGGAGCGGGGAACAGGGCCACCGCGCGGGTGGGATCCGCTGGGTTCGCGGGTTGTACAGCGGGGGGAGTAGAGATAGGTTTTTGATTTTTTTTTCTTTTCTTTTCTATTCTTTTTCTTTTTCTTTTTCTTTTCTATTTCTTATTATTACTAATAATACTATAATTATCATTATTATTATTAACATTATTATTATTACTCTTATTATTATTATTATTATTATTATTATTATTATTACTATTATTATTACTCTTATTATTATTATTGCCATATTTAATAACTATATTTTATTTACGTATATATTTAAGGTATAAAAATATATTTGTACCCAATTAAAATCTTAAAAATCTACACTCTCCCACAAGGATCCCAAAAATAGTTTACGCAAATTTTCTAAATGCATATTTATGTAGGTAATTAAATTAATAATATATATTATCTAATTAACTACGAAATAATATAGGTAAATTCAATAACTAATTAATTAATTAATATTAAAAAATATAGGGTTTTATATTCTACCCAACTTATAAAAATTTTGTCCTCAAAATTGACACTAACCAATTTTCATAATAATCACTATAGCTATTACACTACATAGCTATCTAGCAATGCTTCCTAAAAGTCATGGTTTGTCATTCTAACACTTCTTATTTATTGTCCATATACTATTTTATTTCTAACTCATCTTCACTACCCAACTTACAAGAATTCTACTAATGGTCAAAGTCTCTTGAGGCTATTGTTTAGGTTGTAGGACGAATTTATTTATTGGGTCAAGAATCTTGGGACACCTGTCTGGAATCTCATAACTATGATTTTTCTTTGTAACTGTCACGTATCGTAGTCTAATACTACTACACCACCTGACCAGTATGTCTGTAAATACTTCGACTATTCTACTATAACGGTCTAGCTGCAGCTGTCGCTACTTCGCCAGCGATTTGTCATAGTTGTCAGTTCGTAACAAGTGCCTTCAACTCTTTTCTAAGCTTAGTCTAAGTTTTTGGGCAACAATTAAGGTCTTGACTAACTTATAAAACTATTAGAAGTAAAAACTAATTCAACAATCCAACTAATTTCTTTTAGACTAAGGGATGTTATACATTGTTTTAGAATGATAAGAGGATACAGATATTGCTATAGTGCATATACATAAGGGTTATCATTAAGAAAGTATCCTTTAGTTATCAATCATTAGTAATACATTTATGTTTTAACTGACAAAATAAGGGTGAGTTTGAAGTAAATCAACAATATATGATGGGACGAAAGGACACAAATATGATAGAAAGATTTAAGCACGAGATAAGGGATGGATATGGAAGAGAAGATGGGCTACCCCAAAGGGCGAGATGGTGATAGGAGGAGAATACTACTACTGCTACTCGCGTCATCTATTAGCATTGCGTGTATGCCATCTGGGTAGAATATCAATATATTCTCATAACTGCTAAACCACCATATATATAATTCTATGTCTACTATGCACCTAAGATCTCGTGTCATAAAGGGGTCATGAGTATAAAAAAACATATATAACTAAGGTCGTACCTGTATCTATGACTTCATGTGCATGCGCTCTCTTGTTTGTCATCATGAGTGCTTGGCCTATGGGGTATATCTAGTACTATCCGTGTATCAAACTTATACTAAGTACGAACGTTCATCTTTTCGAAATAGGGGAAGAAGAAAAACAATAATAAAGAGTTCAAGGAGGAGGTGATAGAATATGAGTACGGGATTCAAAGGGATTAGAGAATTCGAAAGGGAGTTGCCAAGGCAGTTGTGGATTGAAACCTTATTTTGGATAAATTCCTATTCGCATGTTCATATCAGAACAGTTATGTACCTGACACGATATGCTCTGACCAGTCTAGAGGGCAAGTATATTCGTCTAACAAGTTGAGTCAACTATATCTCAATCCATATAAAGTAGTGATAAAAAGATCGAACCAAGCGCACTAAGGTTGATCAGACCATAATGTACTGATTCTTATTTAGACAATGTATTAGTGTGGGCCCCCAATAATACATATGTCATGAACAAACTCAATAAAAGAATAAGCTTATAAAACTAGGCTATAATAGCAGCATAAGTCGAGGTAGTAAAAATATGAGTACGCTTGATTGTGATGGAGGAAGGTACAGAATAACTTAAGTTCACTAAGAAGATTGGTGTTGTGCCTCTACAGTTTCCATAATAACTCCTTGTCAAGGTCTCTAGTCGACCAAGTGGGTGTATGGGCTTCTAAGTTCTACAGTCTGGGTAAACATAATCTTTTTATGCAAGTCTATAGGTGGTGTCATTCATTTATACTTTATTAATGAGTCAACAGGACTATGCGTTACTAGGTTATGAGGCATACTATCCAACTTACAAGAATTTAACTAATAGTATAATTAAATAATATAGTGTATATACCTGGTACAAGGCACCTTCTTAACCCTTATCAAGCACGAAAGAAAAGATAAGATTGACGTTGAGAAGGGATCAAGCAAGATAAATGCTAGCAATCAATGAGAATGCAAAATAAAATCAAGGAAGGTGATAAATAAGTGGATGAGATCCTATATTCTAATCCTATGCGCAGGCTTGCTCGGTATAGTAACGTAACCGAGACAATATGCTCTCGACCTGCATGGCCCACCACAAAAATATGTCACGCCCCAGTCCCAAAATACGTAGGACTAGGAACATGTAAGCATATCAGCCGTATGTATATGGCAACTCCAATATATAGATACCATAATACACACGTACACTGTAATATAAATATAAACTCATATGTGGTATATATATAGTCACAAGTCATAGAAATACTAATCTCATCCACACCATAAGTCATAGGAAAGAAATAACTATACTAGAATAATGAGTCTGAATAATCCAAAATAATAGTCGGGTGGAGACAAATCCACTACCAATGACTATATCAATACTAAAATGAGGGAGAAGGGTAAATCTCCAATATAAATAAGATGATGATATAAAGGTATCAGCGAAGCGATCCATCGCTAGAGATGATCAAGGATGCTCAGAAGGTAAGACCTCTTCGGAAGGGATACGTAGTAAGCCTAATCCGTGCTCCTACGAATAGTCATGAATATCTACACCTAGAAAGGGACCAGGTCCTTAGAGGGATGTAACAAGATACATAGAAGCATGCCAATTTGAATACAGTACACATGCATAATGTTTGAAAATATATAAGTACGCTGTACAAGATAATCTATATAAATGCAAATGAGGACAACTTTTTGACGTATGGACAATGGTAGGCTACTCGATCTAAGCCTCACAACTCACACACCCGTCAGGGGACATCAGAAATTGACATACCTTGGGGGTAGCGACCAGCGCGAATCTACAAAAATCGACATACCTCGGGGGTAGCGACAAGCGCGACTTACTACCGTAGTGCGATCTAGATATTACGGTTTACCAGAGTGGTTAAAGCCCATATGCTTACTGATTGTCCTCTCATGATACTAAGTGTCATGTGTGTGTCAACATATCTAATATATAGTAATGACTGAAAGAAACTACACATGCAATGAATATACAGAAATACAATAGATATACAAAAATATAATAAGTATGCAAAGTACTGTAAATAATTTGGCAAGGTACCTTGCCTGGCAAGGGAGCTGCAAAGTGTAACGCCCAGGAGTCAAGCACACAATATCAGAAACTACGGCCTCAGAATGAACATCTCCGGATGCTGAAATAAATATCACTAACGTTCCCATAATAAGCGAGATAGCTAGAAAATACTACCCTTTCGTCCAATTTGGACACAGGGGCAAAACCGTAATTTTGGATCAAAACGGGATCCACATGTAGCCTACTTTGCACTGAAAAATGTGCCAAGGATAAAGGCCTCTAAATGGGATAAATTATAGGTCAAACAAACTCTAAATGTCAGTACGAACTCAACGGTATGTCCAATTTCGAATTCCGGTGAGCCGAACACAAATTCGCCTAAAAAGTCAATCGTGGGACCCACAAATAGGCAGCTTGGTCAACTGTCTCAGAATTGCATAAAAATTGGATCACAGGACCAGCACGATAACACGAGTCCAGTGGCATAAGTTTCGTCACATTCTGACGATGGTACACTAAATGGTGCAGGATTTTATAAAAGTTGCGATACGAGAAATTTTTGCAGATACGGGTTAATTTCGACGCGCATACGCGTCCAAATCAGTTTCTGTGAAAGCCCACACATCTGGGTACATCGTGCGCACCTTTTGGTGCACTTGGTACACGACGGGGCGGTTCTATTTGGCGGGACGCACTCCGAATCACAAATTTTAATATTTTTAAAAAATAGTTTTTTATGAGTTTTTAACCTAATTTATTTATGCATATAACACCAGATAAAATAATGTAATTGACAGAGAATAATCTCGGTCAGGTGGTCTTTTCATAGAAAAAAGAATATCTAGGTTTGGATCCCTGTGGTGGAAGATACGAGTCCTTGAACATTGATGGTTACAACAGTTTTTCTGAAATTAAATGATATAATTTTTCCTCGACTTGGCTTCAATTTTTACCTAGGATTTAGCGCTGAACGATGGAAAATAATCTACGAGATTGGAAGAGGGATGGGTGGTGAATATACCGGTGAAGACGGGGTTGAATTTGGTTGACCGAAGAGACGGTAATCCGGACGCGAACATGTGTAAGCTGCTGACTTTCCTGTTGCGGCGCGGGTTGACGTGGACGTGGACGCGCGGTTCGGCGACGATGGCGGGCGGCGATGATGTCGAGGCTGGCGGCGGCAGTCGCCATGTGGGGAGGGGTAGGCCGGCGGTGGAAACTTAGGGTTAGGTTTAGGGATTATGGTATTTATATAGAGATCGAGAAAGGAGGAGCGGGGAACAGGGCCACTGCGCGGGTGGGATCCGCTGGGCTCGAGGGTTGTACATCGGGGGGAGTAGAGATAAGTTTTTGATTTTTTTTCTTTTTTTTTCTTTTTCTTTTCTTTTTCTTTTCTTTTCTATTCTTATTATTTTTCTTTTCTTTTTCTTTTCTTTTCTATTCTTATTCTTATTCTTATTTTTTTCTTTTCTATTTCTTATTATTACTAATAATACTATAATTATCATTATTATTATTACTCTTATTATTATTATTATTATTATTATTATTATTATTATTATTATTATTATTATTATTACTCTTATTATTATTATTACCATATTTAATAACTATATTTTATTTATGTATATATTTAAGGTATAAAAATATATTGTACCCAATTAAAATATTAAAAATCTACACTCTCTCACAAGGATCCCAAAAATAGTTTGCACAAAATTTTTAAATGCGTATTTATCTAGGTAATTAAATCAATAATATATATTATCTAATTAACTACAAAATAATATAGGTAAATTCAATAACTAATTAATTAATTAATATTAAAAAAATATAGGGTTTTATACTATTATTGCAAGAAGGGCCACATCAAGCAGAACTATTTCGCTTGAAAGAGAGAGAAGAAGGGCGACAAGGGAAAGCAAAGTGAGAACATGTAAACACCCTCGAACAAATTTTGGATTAATTTAATTTAAAGTTAGGGACTAGGATTAATTTGGATACAATTAGAATTAATGTGCAACAATTATGTGTCTTAATATACCTCACCATTGTTTCGACGTTTGGAGCGCTACACTAGTAGTTACCTTCAAACAAATTTCATACTCAATCCCTAGACATGCCAGATTACCCATCTGACCCTTGTGTAACTTTTAGATACTCAATATTGTGCTTCATTTGAGCTGCGCAATATATTCGTTACAAACGTCTACGTATAATTCCAATAAACCCAAATTCTCATAATTGGCCCTTCCTATTTGAATTAGAGGCACAACCTCAACCCAATTCCATAAAACCTAAATTATGGCATCTACCTATTCTGAGCCTGCTACACCCATGACTCTTGCTTCCCACCTAATTTTAATCCTGTCACTACCACATTTTCTAGGAAAGGGTATTTTAGTCTTTTCCTATTTAATTAAATATTGTGCATGGTAAATAATTATTTGTTGTATTATTTAATTGTTGTTAGATATTATTTAATTATTTTGGACTTATATTAGTGGACCCAACTAGTTAGTTTGGACCCATGGACCAACATGAATTAATTAGTTAGACTTGGCCCATTTAGAAAGCCCATTGTTAAAGGAGATGGATTAAATTAATTAAATCATTAGACTAGAAGCTTCCTTCCTTAATTATTTCTTCATGAGAGGCCCCAAGGGGTACATTGGACATTTTATAATTTTTTGGGGAAGGGGTAAGGCCGGCCTATATTAGAGGTGGGGAAAATTCTCTCTCCTCTCATTCTCATTCCAAATCTAGATCTAGAATTTTCCACTCCCAAATTCCTTTCATTCCTATTCCAATTTCCCACCAAATTCATTCTAAATTCTTTCCAATTTACCATTAGAAAGTTGAGAAGCAAGGATAGAGAAGGAGGAAGCAAGAATCTATAAAGAGGAGCAAGGATCTACAATTTGGAAGCAAGTTCATCTCAATTGGAGGTTTCATTGGGAATCCATCTCCCAATAGGTATAATTCAGTTTTTCTCCTTAAAATAGCTTCTAAATCTGAGATTTAATCATGTAAAATCAACCCATATGTATGTACTACCCATAGGAATTTATTTTGTGTTCATAGGAGACCCATGGAGAAAGTTATGGTGCTTTTTGTGTTAATTTTGTGGGAATTTCGAATTTATATTTTGTTGTGTGTGTCAATTGATCCTATAGATCAATTGGACATGTGCTTATGTGTTTGGGGCTAGTATCGTGTCCACAATTGGGTACGTGTAGGTCGTATCCCAGCAATTTGGGAATACGTGTCATTTTGGGGATTTTCCCTCCGACACGAGACTTTGTACATGTCGTATTTTGACACGGACACATAGATCTACATTTGACACTTTAATTTGTTCATAAATATTATTTGTAACTTGTTTGTGTTCTTCGGGGTGCAATTGGTTGTGTGTTGGACTCGTGTCGCATGCATATCCTAGATCTAGTGGGATACGGTGTGATACTCTCTAATTGTGTGTGTTTTGTATAGATCTAATTATTTATGTTTTAATTCTTGAATTAAAATTCGTAAATATATATAGTTGTTACATATTTTTTTTTGTATATTTATTATAGTATTTATTGTTGCATAGATCTTTATATTTTTTATGTGTACTATTATAATGTATAAATATATATATATATATATATATATATATATATATATATGTAGCTTTCTCTACATGCATTAATATATGTTACAACTTGTTAATAAAATAAATTATATATAAATGTTTTATAAAAATATTTATGTGTTTAAATGAGTAATTATATTAATTATAATTATTATATAATTAATTGTATATTAATGAATATATTTTTATGTGTGCTTCTAGCCATGTTAAATATGTACATTGATGCATGGATGTGTATTGTAGCTTTTAATATATATTTATATGTATAGGATTATGTATATATAAGTATTTATTATTTAATTGTTTTATATATATATATATTGATTTATATATTTATAGATTTATATATATATATTTATATATATATTTACTGTATTTTCGTGACAGTAGGATTAATGACAGAGAACTGTCATTATTAGAACGGTTACAGCAGCAGCCGCTGTAACAGTGGCGGCGGGTTATTAATGACAGAGCCGCCACTGTCATTAATAACCGCATACAGTGGGCGGGATTCGACAGCAGCAGCGACGGTTGGTTCTGTGACAGTCGGACTGTCACCAATAAGTGACAGCAGTGCAGTTGCACAGTGGTTTTACTGTCACTGAAAGTCTGATTATTGGAAAATCAATGTTTTCTACACAGTTTTTCAGTGACAGTTAGGCAGTTTTAATTTATATTTTATATATGATAATTATATATATATATATATATATATATATATATATATATATATATATATATATATATATATATATATATGTATATGTATATATATATGTGTTTATTGTGCGGTATAATACTAGTATTGTTATAATTTTAATTGTATAATATAATAGTATATATGATATATTATGTATAAGGATAAATAATATATCTATGTATCTTGAACATTACTTTGTGTGGGTACCAAATGGTTCAAAACCATGGTCCCTAATTATGGTAATTTAATATTCTATATTATTATACATAATTGTTTAATATATACGTATTATATTGTTTACCTTGGATTCACGTATCCGAAGATACGGTATCCTAATATTTTAGGATGTGGTTCTATGACTTAGATTTAATATTTTGATCCAAGATTTTGGTACTAGACTTGTGCAACCTAGAAATAGATAGTTGACTAATAGTTGACCATAGTTGACTCATAATTGACCACAGTTAACTTTTGACTTAGAATTGACTTTTTGACCTAGAAGTTGACTAGTTTAACTTGTTCTCTTTTCGGGACCTTGTTTTGATGTTGTATTCCATATCTAGGTCTTCGAGGCACCGAGTCAGACATCTGTGAGACTGTTCATTGGACTTCAGGCGAGTACATTCTCTGATAGTTTCTCATTTATGATATCCTCTATGTTTACTGTATATAGTGTAGATATCCATATTCTCTTGACACTATGGTTACACGGATTGGTATATCTGGATCTCGTCATGAGATGTTATTCCTTGGTATATGGTGTATATGGTGCAAGTATTGTTTCATTGGTTATCTTGTACATGTACAGACACCGATTCTCGGGAAGACTAGCTATCTTCTTGGGGAATCTCGTGCCATAGCATACCGTGGTTGGATCTATTATACCAGTCGGGGGTGGAGAGTATTAGTATAGATATGTGATCAATATCCCTATTGAATAAAGTACTGATTACTGAATAGTGTTGATCATGCACCGCACGTATGATTAGCCAGGCCGCATTGCATCTTGGCCAAGCCGATCACATGTTAAGCTAGTACTCACACACTTAGTCATTAGTATTATTGTTTCATTGGCATATTGTTCATTATTGTATTTCTTTCTAGTATTTTCTTATTGTATATATATCTCTTGTATCTATTGTGCATCTTGTTTATCCACAGCTATTTACTGCTACATAGTTTTTATCATTAATAAGAACTGCTGTTAGAGATGTACTCTGCTCCTTTCCTGACTGGATATATTTTTCCAGATGACACTGAGGAGTGGTACCCTACCTATTATGGACCCCAGGATGTTGTGGGTTTAGATTCTGAGACCCTGGCTCAAGAGGGACTTATCCCAACTGAGACAGTTGACCCTGGAGTTGTAGCCTCATAGTATTATTTTGTAGTGGATTTGTCTCCAGCTTATTTTGTTACTTCTTCAGACTCATTGATATTTTATTTTAGACTCATGAGTTGTATTGTGACTATTCTATTCTTTATCTGATTCGTGCTCATTCTATCTTAGTTCTGTGATTGAGTATACTATCATCATGGTGGTTCATTATATTGTTAGATAGATTATCTAGACAGCGTTCTACCGCCGATTCTGCGGCGTAGGCTGGGCGTTGTTTCTGACTAGTACCCTTACCTCGGGTACGGGTCGTGACAAATCCATGTGTTTTCAATTGACAAAGGAACACCAGGCGTAATTATTTTAATTTAATTAAATTGGAGGCCAATTTCACCCAAAGCGAGACCTAACCAAGCCAATGTACACCTTTTCATGTGGACCAACCCCCACCCAGGGAGCCCTGGTCGGCCCAAACTTCGAGGTCAGCCCAAAATTCCTTCCTCCTATATAAATACACATTCTTGCTACTATTGAAACCCTAGCAAACCATCCCTTCCCTTCAATCCTAGTCGAACACCCCTTGTCGAGCACCCTTCCCTTTCTCGACTTCCAAACCACCACCTCCGACACCGCCTGACGCCACCGCCACCAGACTCGTCGGTCCACCACCCTAAAGCCACCTATACCGACCGCCTCCACCCTCACCAGCATCAACGTATCATCACCATCACCGTCACCAGCATTAACTCCAACCAACCCGACCGCCGACTGCTCTCTACCCCACCGCCTCCAGCACCGCCAGCCACTACCGCCAGTCTGACCAGCACCCCTTCCCCACGACCCTGACCCCTTACCACACCGCTGCCGCCGCTGCCAGACTGCTGCTGCCGCTATTGTAATTGCTGAAGTTGTTGTCGCTGCTGTTGTTGTCTGCCGACGCCGGAGCTACGCCCCATACCGGAGGACGGCCAGTCAGCGATCAGACCCCCTCATTCTGCCAACTAGGTACTCATCCTCTAACCTTTTCTTTTCTTGTATCGTCGTATTATATATCATCGTATCATCGTGTCGTCATGTCGTATGTCGACACAAGCTAAATAATATTAACCCATATAAATGTGTATGCATGTGAGTTAATTAGAGTAGATAATATTAAATACATTAGTAATTACCCTAAATATATGACCTGTTATCAAGACCAGTAATTCACCTAAAAATCTAGACATAGATCAAGTACATTTAGCATGGGAAATAAGGACATGTAATTATACAAAACATAAGTAGTTCCATAAAACCCATAACTTGGTAATCTTATTATCGCGAGAGATACGGTGACTGAGGACAGGGCACGTGTGTACCTTAGCTACATGCACATGCGCCACTGTAGTCAACCAGCCGTTATCTTGCGTCAGTACCTAAGAGCAGCGTCTTAAGTTGTGTGTATGTATTGCTTAGTGTCTGATGATAGTATTTGCTATATTATATTGTGTGTTTAGGGTTATTGGACCAGCCAAGAGAGACTGCAGGAGCAGGTTATTGGCATTCACAGCTTGAGGATCCAGGCAAGATATCTTGCCATATTTACTGTCTAATTTAAATTATGCATATATTGTATGATTCTTGTTGCTCTATTTCATATGACTGTGCACGTCCGGGATTAACTCGGGTGTAGTCGACGAATGCGTCGATGAGTAGTGTACTTGTCCTAGTCACTAGAAGACTCACCCCAGTTGGGAGGATACTCTGATATCTTCCGAGACCTGATACTCTTACACGTATCACTGTGACAAATTCATATTGGAATGCGAGTTCGCGTACTCGACTAGCTATCAGTGCGTGTGACATGCATCACGGTTAGTACGTAACTCAGGATTATTTTATTTGTAGAGACTTGGCATATAGATACGTGGTATGCACGTCGAGTATTCAACTTGTTTATCTATATTGGGACGGGAAGGACAGCTAGTAGGTGTATGGGAAATATATATTAGAATCCGTAGTATCCGGTGGAGCCACAGATCTAATGACTTCCACTATTCAGATGCTACATTCTTCGGAGCGATATGGACGATATACTATTCAGATGCCACGTTCTTCGGAGTGACATGGATGTTATATTATGCAGATGCCACTCTCTTTGGAGTGTGGATGTTATATGCCTATGCCTATCCATACGTACCAATGTTGTCCTCATATTGCATTCACTTAGATGGTTAGCACACCCTTTATTTATTTTATTTAGTATTTATATATGTGGCATGCTTCTATGTATCTTGTTACGTCCCTCTGAGGACCTAGTATCTTTCCAGATATGGATGAAGCATATTACCCCACAGTGTATGGCCCAGGACAGGAGACTAGGTACGCTACGGCTGAGGAGCTAGATATGCTACCGTCAGAGTTTTTGTGATCAGTTGGTAGGCCTTCTGCCTAGGATTGGGTACATCATTATCTAGTCAGCCGATGCCCTAGTCATTAATCTTTTTATCTGTCATTCAGTACTTTTATTTTGTTATAGTAGTGGGTTTGTCCCTACCAGACATTCTTGGTTGTACAATGATATTTTGAGACTTGCATTTATGTTCCAGTATTTATTTTAGTAGTTTCTTGCTATTTATATTGTGGATGAGATTATATTTACCTGTTGATGATTTATATTGGACTTGTTAGTTATTTAGGACAGTATAGCACTCTTCGTTGGATCCAATAAATTGGGATATCCTCGGAGACGTGACAGCTGGCTATTGCCACGTAGCCTAGTCCCGTGTATTTTGGGACTGGGGCGTGACATAGTTTTAGTGGTGGCCCATGCAGGTCTACTCTTCGCTTGTGTCTTGGTAACATGTCCAGCGAGCCTGCAATAGGATAGAAATTACTAGGTCTTATCTACTTTGATTACGTCTTTGAACTTCCTTCGTATTACTTCTAAATATCTGCATCCTATTTGTTGATTCTGTACTCTTTTAATGAAGTCCTATCTCTTACAGCAAGATGAACTTGAGCAGTGGACGAGGAGCTCCCAGTGCCGTGGTGCCAACCGACACCACCCAGAGAGAGAAGATACCTCAGGGACTACCTGGAGAGCAACCACCACTACAGGCCCCGCTGATACATTGGTGCAAGACTTCTCAGGGCGATCCTACCCAACAGCACGAGGGACAGACTTCCCAGACGATCCCCATGCAGCATTTTGAGGGCCAGACTCAGGGGCTACACCGATACCTCAAACCGAGAGGCCGACATCTGAGGAGACACCTACTGCACAGCCAGAGGTTCCATTACCACCACCTCCATCTTATCCACTTCAGATGCCACAATTAGATGGACAGCCGCAGATGCTTCAGTTCTTCCAGACTATGATGCAAGCACAGTGGCATCAGACCGAGACGTTGAGACAGAGTTTGATGGCAGTACTAGAGAGGACACCTGTCACAGTACCAGTACCAGCAACTCCACCAGCCCAGACATGTGGCACTGTAAGATGGTTTCGACAGATGGGACCAGGTACTTTTTCAGGCAATAAGACTATAGAGGAGATCTTCGATTGGGTCGCCAACACAGAGATGCTACTAGATGCTTCACAACTGCATCCAGACCTTTGGATGACCGCAGTGAGGGTCCAAATAAAAGGCAACACCCATCACTGGTGGGATTCTATTGAGTGCAGTGTAGGCAATAACCAGTCATGGGAACAGTTCTTAGAATACTTCAATGCGAAGTATTTCCCAGCTACAGTCAGAAATGCCATGTACTCCCAGTTCCTACATCTAGAATAAGGGAATATGATTGTTAACGCATATGACGCAGAGTTTAGCCATCTTAGCAGATTTGGTACTGTCCTGATACCCAATGATCTAGAGAAGGCCCAGAGATTCTATTACGGCCTTACTTTCGAGCTACAGAGGTATACCACTACACAGGCGAGGATTTTTTATGAGGAGGTACTTGCAGAGGCGAGGATCCAGGAGGCCATCGGCAGAGAAGCAAGATGTTCCAGCACGACCACACCAGCCAGAGCTCAGCCCAGAGCAGGAGGACCGATCCGTCGTCCCGGAGCGTAGATACAGTAGAGGATAACACCATACCAACAAAGAGAGCTTTTGAATTACAACCACTGTGGTAAGAGAGGATATTTTGAGAAGGACTGCCGAAAGAGACTGGGGGCATGCATGATTTTTGGAGCAAACCAGCACCAAGCCCGAGACTGCCCACAGCGCAGAGACGTAGCACCGCAGACAGGACAGAGGCCAGCATCACCAATTCTGAGGATACTACCCCCGCCAGGAGGACAACGTCCACCAACACCTGGAGGATTTCAGAGGGGACCACCCTTGGCCCCACAGCAGACACAGTTTGATCGAGCCCGACAGCAGACAGGAGGGCAGAGGTACGGACAAGATTTTGCACTAACAGCTACTAAGAGGGAAACAGAAGGGGAGGCTATCACAGATACCATTTTAGTTGTATCATTATCTACGACTGCATTATTTGATTCTGGTGCTACTCTATCATTTATATCTAGTAGATTCATAGCAATGCATAGAGTAGCGACTTCCCCCTTACCTAAGAGTTGGAAGATTCTTACCGAAGGAGGTATCGTGCCGGTTACCAGCACTATTAGAACGTGCTCGGTAGTCGTATATGGTAGAGAGATGAGAGCGCGATTCTTGGTATTACCCATGCCATACTTTGATATCGTATTAGACCTGGACTGGTTAAGCCAGTATAATACCGTACTGGATTGCCGGAAAGGTAGCATCACTTTTAGACCACAAGATCAACCGGAGTTCGAGTACATGCGAGGGACTGTCGAGCAAGGAGTAGGACAGACAGTGGGAACTTACATGGCTATGGAGATGGTAACCCCGCCGATAGTTACAGAATTTGAGGTTGTTTTCCCGGAGGAGTTGCCAGGCTTACCGCCAAATAGAGACGTAGAGTTCACTATTAAACTAGTACCCGAAGCAGCACCGGTATCTTCTAATGTATAACGATTGGCGAAGAAGGAATTATATAAGTTGAAGCTATAATTAGAGGAATTATATTACAAGGGATTTATCCGTCCTAGTGCATCACCCTGGGGAGCACTAGTATTATTTGTACCTAAAAAGGATGGAATAGTACGTATGTGCATTGATTACAGAGCCCTTAATGCTTTGACTATCAAGAACAAGTACCCCTGCCATAGATTGATGATTTATTCGACCAGCTGACAGGAGAAGTAGTGTTCACAAAGATCGACTTGAGATCGGGTTATCATCAAGTGAAGGTACAAAGAAAAGATATTCAAAAGACAGCATTCATGACTCGTTATGGTCACTATGAGTTCTTAGTGATACCTTTTGGACTGACGAATGCGCCTGCCATATTTATGAACTTGATAAACAGAGTCTTCCACCAATACCTAGACCAGTTTGTGGTAGTCTCTATCGATGATATCTTGGTGTATTCAAAGAGCCACGAGGAGCACGAAGAATACTTGAGACTAGTGTTAAAGACGCTAAGGAGAGAGAGGCTTTATGCCAAGCTGAGCAACTGCGAGTTTCTCCAAGATCGTGTCACGTTCCTAGGATACGTTATCTCAGAAGATGGTATTACAGTAGATCCGACAAAGATTTCATCAGTAGAGACATGACCAACCCCTACCAATGTCTCAGAGGTGAGGAGTTTCCTAGGACTTGCCGGATATTACCGGAGGTTCGTGGAGAACTTTGCGAAGATCGCAGAATCGATGACCCGCTTGACCTGTAAGGAGAAGGAGTTTACCTGGACGGAGGAGTGTCAGACCGCGTTCGATGAGCTGAAGAAGTGTCTGAATACAACACCTATCTTGACCATACCTTCTGGACCAGGAGAATTCGTGATCTATAGCGATGCATCCGGGAAAGGATTAGGATGCATCTTGACGCAACATGGAAAGGTTGTGGCCTATGCCTCTAGGAAGTTAAGGACCAAAGAGAAGAACTATCCAACTCATGACTTGGAGCTTGCCGCAGTGATTTTTTCTTTGAAGCTTTGGAGGCACTACCTATACGGAGAAAGAGTAGAGATATTTACTGATCACAAAAGCTTAAAGTACGTCTATACTCAGAAGGACCTGAACCAGAGACAAAGACGTTGGCTCGAGGTGATGGCAGACTTTGAGATCGAGCTACAGTACCACCCAGGAAAGGCCAACGTAGTAGCTGACGCGTTGAACAGAAGACCCATGGCATTCTTCTTGACTACCCAACAACATCTGTTGAGAGATCTAGAGCAGATGGATATAGAGGTCGTTATGCCCGGAGTAGACAGACAGTTATTGAGTTTCCAGTTGCAATCAACATTAGTGGATAGGATCAAGGCTGCTTTACCGCCAGATGCCAGATTCCAGAGGCTTCGACAGAGGACAGAGGCTGGAATACAGACATGACTGCGTATACATGAAGATGGGACTTTGAGATATGGAGATCGTCTCTATGTTCCAAACAGAGAACTTCGTCAGGAGCTGATGACGGAGGCACACAGTTCAACCTACTCTATTCACCAGGAGGCACGAAGATGTACAGAGACTTAAGACAGTACTACTGGTGGCATAGAATAAAGAGAGAAATAGCCCGCTTTGTGGTAAAATGCCTGGTATGTCAGCAAGTCAAGGCTGAGCATCAGAGATCTGCAGGATTACTTCAATCCCTCCCGATACCGGAGTGGAAATGGGAGCATATCACTATGGACTTTATTACAGGCTTTCCGAGATGTCCTAGTAGTCAAAATGCAGTATGGATAATCGTAGATAGACTCACCAAGTCCGTACACTTTTTACCTTTCAGAGTTGGGCAATCTAAAGAGGTCTTAGCAGATATGTACATGAGGGAGATTATGCGACTGCATGGAGTGCCAGTTAGTATCGTGTCTGACAGGGATATAAGGTTTACATCTTACTTTTGGCGGAGTATGCAAGAGAGCCTCGGTACCCGTCTAAAGTTTAGCACATCGTATCACCCGCAGACAGATGGCCAGTCCGAGCGCACCATTCAAACATTGGAGGACATGTTAAGAGCGTACATGCTTGATTTTGGAGGATCATGGGAGGACCATTTATATTTGGTTAAATTTTTCTACAACAACAGCTATCAAGCGAGCATCCAGATGGCTCCCTATGAAGCGTTGTATGGAAAAAAATATCGTTCTCCAGTATGTTGGAGCGATATAGGCGAGAGACAGATTCTTGGGCTAGAATTAGTTATTCGTACAGTGGAGAAGGTGAAGAAGATCTAAGGACACCTGCGAGCAGCACAGGATAGACAGAAGCATTGAGCGAATGCGCATCGACGACCCCTAGAGTTTCAGGTTGGAGATCACGTATTTCTAAAGATCTCACCTACTCGAGGGACTATCAGATTTGTAGGCAGAGAAAAGTTGAGTCCAAGGTACATCGGACCATTCGATGTGTTAGAACGCATCGGAGAGGTTGCTTACAGATTAGCCTTGCCACAGACTTTGGAAGGAGTCCATGACATCTTCCATGTATCTCAGCTAAGGAGGTACATACCAGATTCGAGTCATATGCTTGACCATTGAGAAATCACAGTCGGCCCGAGTTTATAATACCAAGAGAAGCCTGTTGAGATTCTGGACAGAAACGAGAAGGTATTGCAAGGTCAGCCTATCACCCTAGTTCTTGTCGCATGGAGACATTATGCACCAGGCGAGTCGACCTGGGAACGCGAGGAGGATATTCGACAGCGTTATTCCCATCTCTTCGAAGGCCTAGGTATGTAATAACATTTTTATTTCAGTCAGTAGTTATTACCATACGTATGTTTTAATTTTGAGGACGAAATGCTCTAAGTAGGATAGATTGTAAATCCCCTCGACCAAATTTAGGATTAATTTAATTTAAAGTTAGGGACTAGGATTAATTTGGATACAATTAGAATTAATGTGCGATAATTATGTGTCTTAATTTACCTCACCGTTGCATCAACGTTTGGAGCGCTACACTAGTAGTTACCTTCAAACAAATTTTATCCTCTATCCCTAGACATGCCAGACAACCCATGTGACCCTTGTGTAACTTTTAGATACTCAATATTGTGCTTCATTTGAGCTGCACAATATATTCGTTATAAACGTCTACGTATAATTACAATAAACCCAAATTCTCATAATTGGCCCTTCCTATTTGAATTAGAGGCACAACCTCAACCCAATTCCATAAAACCTAAATTATGGCATCTACCTATTCTGAGCCAACTACACCCATGACTCTTACGTCCCACCAAATTTTAATCCCATATGTTTTCAATTGACAAAAGAACGCCAGGCACAATTGTTTTAATTTAATTAAATTGGAGGCCAATTTTACCCAAAGCGAGACCTAACCAAGCCCATGTATACCATTTCATGTGGACCGAACCCACCCAGGGAGCCCTGGCTGGCCCAAACTTCAAGGTTATCCTAAAATTCCTCCCTCCTATATAAATACACATTCTTGCTACTATTGAAACCCTAGCAAACCATCCCTTCCCTTCAACCCTAGCCGAACACCCCTTGCCGAGCACCCTTCCCTTTCCCGACTTCCAAACAACCACCTCCGATACCGCCTAACGCCACCGCCACCAGACTCACCGGTCCACCACCCTAACGCCACCTACACCGACCGCCTCCACCTTCACCAGCATCAACGTATCATTACCATCCCCGTCACCAGCATTAACTCCAACCAACCCGACCGCCGACTGCTCTCAACTCCCACCATCTCCAGCACCGCTAGCCACCACCGCCAGTCCGACCAGCACCCCTTCCCCACGACCCTGACCCCTTCCCCCGTAGCTGTCATTGCTGCCAGACTGCTGCTGTCGCTGTTGCAACTGCTGAAGTTGCTGCCGCTGCTGTTGTTGTCTGCCGACGCCGGAGCTCCGCCCCACACCGGAGGACGGCCAGTCAGCGAGCAGACCCCCTTATTCTGCCAACTAGGTACTCGTCCTCTAACCTTTTCTTTCCTTGTATCGTCGTGTTATATATCATCGTATCATCGTATCATCGTGTCATGTGTGGACACAAGCTAAATAACAATAACCCATATAAATGTGTATGCATGTGAGTTAATTAGAGTAGATAATAATAAATACATTAGTAATTACCCTAAATATATAACCTGTTATCAAGACCAATAATTCACCTAAAAATCTAGACATAGATCAAGTACATTTAGCATGGGAAATAAGGACATGTAATTATACAAAACATAAGTAGTTCCGTAAAACCCATAACTTGGTAATCTTATTATCGTGAGAGACACGGTGACTGAGGATAGGGCACGCATGCACCTTAGCTACATGCACACATGCCACTGTAGTCGACCAGCTGTTATGTTGTGTCAGTCCCTAAGAGCCGGGATTAACTAGGGTGCAGTCGACGGATGTGTCGATGAGTAGTGTACTTGTCCTAGTCATTAGTAGACTCACCCCAGTTAGGAGGAAACTCTGATATCTTCCGAGACCTGACACTCTTACACGTATCACTATGACAAATTCATATTGGGATGCGGGTTCGCGTACTCGACTAGCTATCGGTGCGTGTGACATGCATCACGGTTAGTACGTAACTCAGGATTATTTTATTTGTAGAGACTTGGCATATAGATACGTGGTATGCATATCGAGTATTCGACTTATGTATCTACATTGGAGTGGGGAGGACAGCTAGTAGGACTATAGGATACACATATTAGAATTCATAGTATCCGGAGGAGCCACGGATCCAATGACTTCCACTATTCAGATGCCACGTTCTTCGGAGCGATATGGACGATATACTATTCAGATTCTATATTTTCGGAGTGATATGGACGATATATTATTCAGATGCTACGCTCTTCGGGGCGATATAGATGTTATATTATGCAGATGCCACTCTCTTCGGAGTGTGGATGTTATATGCCTATGCCTACCCATACGTACCAATATTGTCCTCACATTTCATTCACTTAGATGATTAGCACCCCCTTTATTTATTTTATTCAGTATTTATATATGTGGCATGCTTCTATGTATCTTGTTACGTTCCTCTGAGAACCTGGTACCTTTCCAGATTTGGACGAGACATATTACCCCACAGTGTACGGCCCAGGATAGAAGACTATGTACGCTACTACTGAGGAGCTAGAGGTGCTACCGTCAGAGTTTCCGTGATCAGTTGGTAGGCCTTCTGCCTAGGATTGGGTGCATCAATATCTAGTCAGCCGATGCCCTAGTCATTACTCTTTTTATCTGTCATTCAGTACTTTTATTTTGTTATAGTAATCGGTTTGTCTCCACCAGACATTCTTAGTTGTACTATGATATTTTAAGACTGGCATTTATGTTCCAGTATTTATTTTAGTACTTTCTTGCTGTTTATATTATGGATGAGATTAGATTTACCTATTGATGATTTATATTGGACTTATTAGTTATTTAGGATAGCGTAGTACTCTTAGTTGGATCTATTAAATTGGGATATCCTCGGAGATGTGACAGTTGGCTATTGCCACATGGCCTGGTCCCGTATATTTTGGGACTGGGGCGTGACAGAATACTACAGCGGCCGCCTCGACACATGGAGGTGACATGATCATTGTAGGTGATGAGGTAGTTATGAACATCTCATGCGATGATCTCTCTCTGTTGGTGGACTCAGGTGCTTTAGCAAACGTATCTCACAACAGGGTACTATTTGCTACATGCACAACAGACAATGGTGGAGTATTGAAAATAGGCAATAAAGATGTATCAAAGGTGGTTGCCATTGAAGATGTGCATTTGAGGACAAAGACATGTGCAGTTCTTGTTCTTCAAGATATCCGTCATGTCCCTGATATCCGTTTCAACCTGGTGTCGGTTGAAAGGTTGGATGATGAGGGTTTCTTCAATCTCTTCCGAAATAATCAGTAAAAGCTTTCCAGAGATTCGATGGTGATTGCCAGAAGAAGCAAGAGGTCCGAACTCTACTATATAGAAATGAGCTCATAGGGGGGACATGAAGTTAACGCAACTACTGATGCATCTACTAAGTTGTGGCACACGCGGCTCAGCCATATCAGCGAGAAGGAGATGAGCTACTTGGTGAACAAGAAGGTTATTCCAGGGCTAAAGTCTAGAAAGTTAGAGAAGTGCACACACTATTTGGCAAAAAAGCAAAATAGGGTGTCTTTCCAAACTCACCCAATTTCAAGGAAGCCGACATTGTACGAATTGATTCACTCAGATGTCTGCGGTCCTATGAAGGTAAAATCCATTAGTGGTGCTTCTTTTTTTGTAATATTTATTGATGACTATTCTAGGATGGTTTGGATCTATACCTTAAAGACCAATGATCATATGCTACCCACTTTCAAGGAGTCTTAGGCCTCAGTTGAAAGGGAGACGGGCAAGAAGCTGCTTTGTGTTCGGTCTAATAATGGCGGCGAGTATATCGGTCCCTTTGATGCTTATTACAGAGAGAAAGGGATACGGCGCCAGAAGACTCCACCAAAGACACCGTAGCTCAATAGCGTAGTGGAGCGGATGAACAAGATGCTAATGGAGAGGGTGTTGTGTTTGTTGTCAGAAGCAAACTTGCGTGACAACTATTAGGGTGAGACACTTTACACAGCTGCTTATGTTATTAATTCATCTCTTAGTGCTCCTTTGCAGGATGATATGCCTGACAAAGTATGGTATAGCAAAAAGCCATCATATAATCACCTGTGAGTGTTTGGTTGTAAGACCTTCGTGCATGTACCGAAGGATGAGAGATCCAAAATTGAGTCAAAGACGAGACGGTGCATCTTTGTCGGCGACGGTCGAGATGAGTTTGGCTATAGACTTTACGATCTAGTGGGAAGAAAGCTCTAAAAAAGAAGGGACATGGTATTTATCGAGGATCAGACCATTACCAACACTCAGGATTCCGGGATGCCTTCTGAGACTGAGAAATTGCCTAAGTTAGAGTTATTTTGCTTTGAGATATTTCTATAGGACATCTTAG